>JBBBDQ010001348.1:0-15000 GCA_037127315.1 Ascarosepion bandense
AACAAACCCACCCACATAATTAAAGAGGCCACTGTATTCTGCCTTAAAAAGACAAAATCAAGCAGCTCTCTTTCTAAGGGGAATGGAGAAGCAGGGGGCAAAAATAAATTGGACTGGAGAATGTATAAGGCTGACCCAGCCGAGAGTGAAAACGGGACAAAATAATACTTGGACAATGGGAATCTCGAACTGGATCATAACAAAAGCAATGGAGCCGGGAACAGGCCAGGACAAACACATTCACTCACATTAACTAGGCACAAAAAAGACTTCTAACCTTAACCATGGGCGGGGTTCCAAAGGAATCCACCCCGATGCAACTAGCAGATCTAAAAGAGAAAATCAAGGCTAGCCCCGGTCACACGAACCAGGCTCGCTGCATATACCCACCTTTCGCTGAACTCTGTCGGGTGCAGCCGTTTCCGTTCAGTTCTAATCTTCATTTTGAGCTGGTGCTCAAAATATCGGATTAGATCCTGATCCGAAAGACGACCTCCCCGCAAGACTTCCTCCAGACGCGTCATCCAAATCACCATTCTAGCCGTGGCCAGTAGCGACAGAAACACCATCCGCTTCACTCCAGAGTACGGGGGCGACACATTGTCCACAGCGTATGCGCGATCAATGAGCACAAGCTCCCGCGGCGCGATACGAGCAGTCAACTCGCCGACACGCGCCCACAACGGGCGAACGCGCGAACAATGGAAGAAGGCGTGCGCAGACGTCTCCTTAATTCCAAGGACGCAACGTTCACAATCTGGCAAATCCGCCAGGCCCATTGCGAAACGCTTGTCGTTGAGAGACAAACCATTCCGAGCCAATCGCCAGGTCAGAGAAAACTCAGAGTTGCTGAGCCAATCCGCACCTGGCGCCCAAGACCAATGAGAGCGATACTCCTCTCTCGACATGCCAAGCTTACTCCACAGTTCATCATTCACGGCGCCCTCCACTAATCCCCGATAGAAGATTCTCCTAGGCCGTGAAAGGTCACTGGACCATGGAATGGCCCGAAGGGCCGTCAGACATTCGAGCAGGAATTTCGGCCGCCCCCAAGGCCTATTGCTAGTCCTTAGGAGCGGGGGAGTGATAGTGAGGCTAGGGAACATGTCCCTCACTACCCCCGCAAGCAACCGATCTTCCTCCAACGCGCGCCTGAGGAATGCCAACCTCGAAGCGAGCACGTGGCTCCTCAAGTGTGGCATCCCCAGACCCCCTTGACACGGACGGAGGCAACAGACTCCTTTGTCGACCATGTGTTTGCGTCCTCTCCACAGACAGGAGAATAGCAAACGCTCGAGCGCCTTCTCATGATCGTCACAAAGGGGAAGTACAGACAGCCGGTAAAGGATTCTGGGAAAGAGGTATGTGACACACACCTCCGCCAGACCCTTCACGGAGAGACTCCGTCGACGCCAAATCTCGACCGACGCGCCGACCTTTGCCTGTATTTCTGACCAGTTTTTCTCCAACTGTAAGTCCGGACCGAACCAAACTCCGAGGAGCTTGACCGGCCCGTCCTTCCAGTCGAAGGGCCCCGGGAGGGAAACACCCTTCCAGGCACCTAACAGCAAGCCGGACGACTTGTCGCGGTTAATTCTGGCCCCTGTTACCTGTTCGTACCGTTCAAGCGCCTTCTGTACCGCCCTTATGTCCCTGCGGGAGGACACAAAGGTCGTTACGTCATCGGCGTACGCGGAAACCCTGGCTCGAGCTCCACCAGGGACAGCAATTCCACGCAGGACCGGACTGCACGTCTCGTCCCTTAGCCGGCGAAGGAGAGGCTCCAACGCCAGGACGTAAAGGAGAGGCGACAGTGGACAACCCTGTCGGACCGACCTAGACAGCGCGAAAGCGCTCGACAGCTTCCCGTTCACCTGTACCACAGCCTTGGGGGAGCGATACAGAAGGCTAATCCAGCGGCTGAAGTCGGGTTTGAATCCGGCGGCCTGCAGGACAGCAGCCAGGTAGCCATGGTCAATCCTATCAAATGCCTTGGACTGATCCAAATTGATCAGCGCGGCCTCTTCGTCGTCTTCTACACCCTCTACGATCGTGCGAATCAAGTGCAGGTTGCTCTGAATTGTTCGTCCCTTCACAGAACAAGTCTGATCCGGTTCCAACAGAGACTCGGCAACTAGCTGCAAGCGATTCGTCAGGATCTTGGCCAAAATCTTTAACTCTGTGTTTAGCAGAGTTATGGGCCTGTAATCATCTAATCCCCGCCCAACCTTCTTGCCTTTTCCCAACAGCGTGATCACGCCCCTGGTGATCCGACCGGGGATGGACCCCTGCCGAAACCAGTGGTTGAACACGACTGTCAAGAGCGGGACAAAAAGGTGCGACATCCTCAAGTACAATTCATAGGGCAAACCATCCAAACCTGGCGACTTGCCACTGCCGGTCTTCTTCAAAGCCGCGTAGACTTCGTCCTCCGTAATCTCCCCTTCGCAGCTAGCCGCTTCAGCCGGCAAAAGCCGGGGAAAGTCAGCCAAATAGCTGCGAAACTCCTCGTCACGGAGACCAGGCTCCTTGGTAAACCGGTGTTCGAAATGCTGCCGGAACGCCTCGCACATGTCGTCAGTGGACCGAAGGAGATGCCCCTCCAGGTCGCGCACCTCTCGAATGTACCGATCGCCGGCCCGACGAATTTCTTCCTTGCGCAGTTCTGCGCCCATGTTCACAGCTTCGGAAGATATCTTGCTTAACTTAGCTCTAATTACCTGGCCCATATAGCGCTCGCTAGTCGTGCGCCTCAGGGCCTCCCTGGCTAAGGCTATCTCTAGGGGATCCCCACCAGCCTCCGCCCGGGCGAAATTAGCTCTAAGTGTCTTTGCCTCCGCAGCCTTATCTAGTTTGAGCCGCTGGCTATATTTGGTGGCGAAAGACCTAATGGAGTCCTTAAGGTTAACCCACCACTTATTCCCAATGACTCGCCCAATTAACGCCCGCTGAACTAGTTTTGTCAGCTGGTCACGAAAGTCCCGCCTGTCCAGTAAGGACTGATTGAACTTCCAATAACCAGCCAACCTAGGCCAAAATCTAACGCCACACGGGCACAAACGAGTTTGTGGTCCGTGTAGCCTAGCCAGTGGAACGTTGGACATTCTAAGAAGTCTATGTCGGCCACTCTCACTAACATCCTATCCAGGTACGCAGATACCCGGGTAGAAGGCCAATTAAGCGCCCACGTCCACATACTCCCATCCGGATGATCGACCCGGTATCTATCGACGAGACCAAAATCGTCGATCAGATCAACCAGGCTACGATCATCATTCCTCCCGCTAGCGCCCCTCCCTCTATCCCATTTGGGGGTTAGGATGGCCATTCCAGTCCCCAACTAAGATTAGCCGTGTTGAATGCACCATAAAGGGCTCCAACAGCCGAAAGAAAGAGACACGCTCACCTTGCTTATTGGGCGCATAAACCACAATCAGCCGGAACAATTTGCTTTTCACTGCAATATCGGCCACGATCAGCCGGCCCTCGGCACCGACATGGACAAGGTCAACCCTCGCGTCCAGGGTACGCTTGACCAGCAAAGAAACACCTCTGGCTTGCCGGCTCCCATATGCTGAATAGACGACAAAGTCGTTAGACAGCACACAAGAGTCGACTTCGCAAACAAAGTGAGTCTCTTGGATCGCGACCACATCCACGCCGAAGGACAAGAGGTCACGAAGCAGGCGAGCCGCCTTACCCCGATCCCTCAGGCCCTTCGCATTCAAGCTGGCTATCTTAATAGACATCTTTTAGACCTGAAACGAGAAAAAACAAAAAGAACATGCAACAAGGCTCTACTCGCATACCGGGTAGAAATCTCTGGTCGAAGGGACCCCGACGGACTGTCCTAGGGACCCTGTACCAATATCGGACGTAATCCGTCCGTCTAGAACAATGCCGCCGACGTCGGTAGGATACATAAGTTTTACCACCCTATATAAGCAGGGGTGGAGTAAAACCGGGAACCTCCCAGCACAGTTTTTACTCATTTTTTTCAGGTCAGGAGTATTTTCCTTGACCATGGTTATATTTACAAAATGTTTCTTGGCCTCTGAAATGTGGTCCCAGACCCTCAGGTTGCCACCGGTATTTCTTACCAGGGTGATGACACCTGGGGCCTGGGGAAAGTTCCTCGGATCCTCTGTGGACAAATTGTTCACTGACGTTAGCCTTAACAAAGGCTTTAGAAGTTTCCTCCTCTGAGAAGACCACTCAGAGGCAATGTCCGGGTTGACTCTTAGAGCTCATCCCCATGGGGCAGGCCTTTTTTCTTTTTGGCCTTAGTGGGAGTGGGCACAGGAGCAGGGGAGGGGATGGGGGTTGGTGAAAACTGCTTCAAGGGGGTCAATTTGAAGGCCGGGGACTGGGAGGCTTTACGCGGGGAAGAGGGAAGGCTCCTCGCTTTCTGAGCGTAAGATATCCTTGCCGGAGAAACCGGCAACGAAACGCATTTAGGTTTGGTACTCCTCTCCCGACTTCTTTCCCTACTCCGACTCCTTCTGCGACTCTTGGATGTTTCGTGACGCTCCTCCTCGAACTCCCTTCCACGTTTTAGGGAGCCCGACCGCTCAACTTCCATTTTCTCCGGTCTTGGGGGAGATTTGTCTTGCTTCTCTTGTTTGGAGGGCGATTTCTCCACCATTGACTCCTTCGGTTTTGTCGGAGCCTTGGCGGGTGCCTTGGCGGGTGACGGTGCCTTTGATGGTGAAGGCGTCTTTGATTTTTTCCTTGCCACCACCTGCCACTCGCCCTCCTTGTTAGCTACTGGTTCTGGTGCAGGGGCTGCAGGAACTGGTTTCGGCGATGGAGGCGCAGGCTTCGCTTTCTCCGCCTGCTGCTTGGATGACTGGGTGTCGGGGGCCGGCTTCTTCGCTGTGCACGTCTTGGCAACGTGGTCCGCCGCCCCACACACCCAACAGCAAGGCTTCCGGCCCTCAACAATGACGAAGATGGCCCTCTTTCTGCATGTCAGGATGTTGGGGATCTCCTCCGCCTTCTTTTTAGAGAGAGTGACCTGCAGGGTCATGTCTCCTGTTAGGTACCCGGCCTTTGAACGTCCTGAGGAGACCTCGGCCACCCTTCCGTATCTTGCAAAGAAGGCGCCGACATGGTCTTCCGAGATATCCATGGGGACGCCATGCAAAGTAATCTTCAGTTTGCGCGTCCCCATGTACTCCGTGAGTAGACATAACTTCTCGGTCTCCAGGTTGACCCCGGCCAGCCGTTTGGCCTCCTCGGCCGTTCCTAACAGAACGTCCCATACTGCGTTGCTTCTTCTCGCAACGCCTTTCGCCTTAATATTGAGCTTCTTAATCGCCTCCTCTACATTTTCTCGGCTAACTCCAATTGCTTTCTTCGACTTGAGGTCCTTTGTGATAAGGGTAATTATCCGGGCCTCAATGTCGGCCAGCCGATCAGGCACTGACAACAGTTCCGTGCCTTTTATGTAGCTCTCATATTTCTCTTTGAGACTATCGTAATAGTCCTCCCCTTTCTTCAGGTCTTTTTTACCCGTCCATCCCGAGGTCGATGGTTTGGGGGATCCAGGTGCTGGAACTGCTGCCGGTGCCAGTACGGGTCCTGCTGCTGTTACTTCTACTGGTGCTGATAAGGAGGGTGACTCTCGTGGCGGCAATTGCCAGTCACCTTCCTTTCCTCCCACCGAGGCCGTGGTGGGAGGAACGATCTCCTCAGGCCTATCGGAGGCCATTACCTCCTAAGAGGCTAAGCGCGAGACACCTGCCTCCGGTGTTTCGCGTCCTTCGCAGGTCGCTACTTTACGCGGCCCAAGCTATGAACTTGGGTGGAGAACAAAAATGCCACACTTGACCAAAGCAATAGTAAGTATCACTGAGGAACAGATACTACACTTTGATCCTAACCAAACCGACCACGCAAACATAAAAAAGTCTGGTAGGAAAGGGTTGGTTTTATTTATCCATTTTTACATGAATTATGGCATGAAGCCGAAAAGTGGGAGGGGGAAGAAAACTTGGGTTGGTCTTCAGTTACTCTATCTTATACCTAGCTAATCAGATTCACGACCCATACATACGTTACAATGATTCTCATTCACCATAAGCATTTGTCCATCAACACTCATACTTTTCTAGCACCAAAATACCGCAAAACCATACTGAGGACCTAAAAAAACGCCCCAAATGTACATAAAAATTTGTGTTTTTACAATTTTTACAAAAATAGCTTTAAAAATTTGTACATGAAAATGATATGATGGGAAGGGGTTATGAAGAAACAAAAAATGCCCAAAATAAAAACAATTTCAAATGAATATATATACATGATGTTAGTAAGACCCAAACACACCCACATAATTAAAGAGGCCGCTGTATTCTGCCTTAAAAGACAAAATCAAGTAGCTCTCTTTCTAAAGGGGAATGGGGAGGAAGGGTTAAAATAAATGGGACTGGAGAATATATAAGGCTGACCCAGCCGAGAATAAAAAACGGGACAAAATAACGATGGGAAATGGGAATCTCGAACTGGATCATAACAAAAGCAATGGAGCCGGGAACAGGCTAGGACCAACACATTTACTCACATTAACTAGGTACACAAAGAATGCTAACCTTAACCGCGGGAGGGGTTCCAAGGGAATCCACCCCGATGTGACTTTGCAGATCTAAAAGAGAAAATCAAGACTAGCCCCGGTCACGCGAACCTCTTGGAAGACCTATTGGGATAACATATAGACCTAGTAAACAGTCATCTACAATTCCAGGTAACACATCCGCCCGTGTATTGAATATTGCTGCCATATCTGGTCGGGTGCCCCTGCTGCTCTCCTTGGGCTTCTTGACAAAATACAAAGGAGGATCCGTAACGTGGTTGATACTGACTTGGCAGACCGGCTGCAGCCGCTCTCACACCGGCGTGATGTAGCTTCCCTGTGCCTCTTCTACAAGTACTTTCATGGCTTCTGCTCCGATGAGCTTAGATCACTGGTGCCGCCTAAGCACGAATTTATACGAGATACTAGATTAGCAACTAGGTCCCACCCTTTTACAGTTAAACAAATAAGATGTAACCGTAAATTCTACTCCACAGCTTCTTTTCTTGCGCTTCCCGCCTGTGGAACTCCCTTCCACAAGTCTGCTTTCCCGACAGTTACAATCTCCAGGTGTTTAAATGTAGGGTCAATAGACACCTCCTATCACACTAACTCCCAACTATTCTCACAACACTCTCATCTACCCAACCCTCATTCTCGGTATCCTCACCTGCCTATCACCCACCCTCTGTTATTTCCTATATTTAATCAGCCTTTCTCCACTCTACGTAGCCCCCTGCACAGTAGTGGCAGTGACATGCCTTGCTCGGGGTGAAACGCTTAAAAAAAAAAATTCAAAAATGTTTTGCCGATAATATTTTTTTCCTTCAAAAATGTTTTATGATAATTTTTTAATTAATTGGTAAACTATTCTACTATTTCTACCGTTTTATATCATTCGTTAATTCCTAGAGTATTTTTTGCTGATTTTACCGACATTATTCTTTAGTTGGGCTGAGTAATCGTTATTGCAAGTTGTTTAAGAAATTTTCTTCACGATCTTTAATTGTGATAAATGCTTGTTTTTTTTGTGGAGTTTTAATATTCTAACCCCAATTTTCTTGGTTTTGCTATTGATGTTATTTTCACAGTTGTTAGGTGTTTTCTTTTTAAAAACTTATTAACTTTTTTTATTGATAGCTTTGAGGTCTATATCCGCATCGATCTTGTAATCGTTGGCCGTTTTATCCGCTTTGATTTTATCCGAGTTTTTGATCATAGGAAGGTTTTTTATATTTTTTTCTATAGATCGTTGGTAGTTTTGGTGAATTTAATTCTGTCTATTACCGAGAATAAATCTTTCTTGAAGTCCAATAATGGCGCGCTGTATGATGGCGTTTTAGTGTTACATATATATATATATATATATATATATATATATATATATCCGCTTCATCGGTTATTAAATCTGCACTTCAACAATATTTTTCTCTTTAAAATGTCGAGGACGAAAACAATCTGCAACTTCTGATGACTGTGTTTCTCTCTCACATTGTGACGAACCATAAGTTGCGATCCATACTGCAAGAATACGCTTAAATCAAATGTCTTTTCAGGAAAATTGATGAAAAATTAAATGGATTCAAAATGACTAAGTTTTTTACAACTACTAAAATTCATATACATAATACTTACATATAAATGACACAATTATATTTCATTCGACTTTCGGTGATTTGTCGTAGAATGTGTTTGGTCTGGTCGGAGCACATACGCATCAAGGTCACCAGCCTGTTATCTGCAACAACTAACTGAACTTTCTAAACTGATTCTCTGACAACCGATGCCACTTAAATAGTTATCCCCATTTTGAAACCTGGTGCACTCCGTACCATCTCGGGTGTTTATCTTTTTGACCTTGGTCCTCAAAGTAAAGTCCACCAGCCACCTGCGTTCTACACCATGAGCGAGATATCCCTGCGTCCTCCAGTGCAAAATACACTTCTTGTAATAATACTATTATTTTTATTGGCAATCATGAAAGACCCAATAGTATTATTCCACACCGATCAAGATATTATAAAACATTAGAGACACGGCCTGTTTTAATTGTCATGGTTTTGTTATTAGTAAAATATCGTCTGTAAATTGCACTATCGTTTCTGTTTATGCTTTCTATTCTTTCTTTCGCGTTAAATTCAAATAATTTCTTCTGAATTGTATCTTTTTTTCTTATAATCATATTACTCCAAGCAAGGCATTTTACTGTAACTGTTTTTCAGGGGTGTATAGAGGAGGAAAGTTATGAGAAAGAGTGGCAGGTTATAGGGCGTGTCAGGATGTGGGTAAGAGAAAGATGAGAATACTAATGAGAGTGGAATGGATAGAGAAAGGAGTATGAGAGAGAGGATGCAGATTAGTGAGATAGGAGATAACAATTGACTTTACATTTTAATTCTTGGAGATTGTAGCTGTTGGGGAAGCAAGTAAATGGAAGAGAATTCCACAGGTGAGAAGTGCGAGAAAAGATAGAATCTGTGGTAGAATTTGCGTTTACAATTTATTGGTTTCACAGTATAAAGGTGGGACCTAGTTGCTAATCTTGTGGCTCGAGGAAATTCATATATAAGAGACAGCAGTGAGCTAGGTTCATCGGAGCAGAAGCCGTGAAAGTATTTGTAGAAGAGACACAAGGAAGCCACATTGCGCCGGTGACGTAGTGACTGTATTTGAGCTGCCAAATAGGGATCGATCACATTACAGATTCTTTATTGGATTTTGTCAAGGACCCCTAGGTGGATAGCAGGAGCACCCGACCAGATATAGCAGCAGTATTCAATGCACAGGCGGATGGTAAGAGACGGATGACTCTGGACATAAAGTGAGGGATCAGTTTATATATTGATTGTAATGTAGAACTGATCCCCCACTTTATAACCACATTGTAATAGTATAGAAATTTCTTTTTTTTTATAAATAATTATATAGCCCCAAGCTAAGCTCATAAGAGCAGAAGCCGTGAAAGTATTTGTAGAAAAGACACAGGGAAGCCACACTGCGCCGGTGACAAAGTGACTTTATTTGAGCTGCCAAATCGGGATCGATCACATCACAGATTCTTCACTGGATTTTGTCAAGGACCCCTAGGTGGATAGCAGGTGCACCCGACCAGATATGGCAGCAGTATTCAAAGCACGGGTTGATGGGAGATTTATACATGTGCAGGATTATATCAGGCGGAAAAAACTTCCTGGCCCTACGTAGGGAAACCCACTTTCTTACCAGCGGATTAACTATGGATTCTATATAGTCATTCCACTTGAGGTCTGTTGTCTTAATTGTCTAATTGTCTTACTTCCATTACAAATGCTATTTTACCAGTATCCTTGTTTTGTAGAATTTTTCTAATAAACTCATCATATTATATTCCTAATTACGCGTAGCTGTCGTATTTAGTTAAATATTGCCCAATCTCCAAGAAAGTACTGAGAACTTTAACAAAAGTAAATGAATTATATTGTGCTGTCTATCTCCACCCCAGTCAGTTTCCCTAATATTTCTATAAAGTTTATCCTTTGGCGTTTTCATCTAATGTGTTTTCTAATCTGTTTTAAGTAGTTTTGACAGTAATCTTTAATTGTTGAATAATAATGTAAGTGAACGATAGACGCCGATACATTTTCATCTACTTCAAAAATAAAAATTAAAAAACTTCAGGGGATAAATTTTTGTCGATACTAAAAAGGACGAAAACTGGACTTGCGAAACGTGTTTTCTGACAAGTTTTTCCTTTTAGGGAAACGACGGATACTACTAATATCCATGGCCGTATCTGACTACCGGGCCCACCGTGCACGTGTCCGGGCCGATCCGTGCAATTATATTGAAAATCCGGGCAAGGAAAAATGTCTTCGTCAGAAATTCAGGAAGAAAGAAAAATGAAGAAAACATCCGAATAAACGCAGTAAAAATTTGTTTATTTATTAATTTTGGGAGAAAAGACTGGTTATACTCAGAAAGTCCGAACCCGATTTCCTGCTTTCGTTCAAGTTCTGTGCCTAATTTCTATTGGACCAGCTGAGAAAATCCACAAAAATCATAGTTTCTGAAAACGGATGACACCGATGACGTCATCACATTGTCACCTAATAAATCCGGGCAATTTTCTCTGTGCTCGGTGTTTTTTTTAGCATCAGCTACAACCCTGCTACTATACTTCCTATTCGTATACAGCGAGGTACTTTTATACACAAGACGTATAGCCTTACGGCTTTTTCATAACGTATGCAATGATTTTACTTACGTTTAAGAACGAATGATTAGCAGTAAGTACTATTAGAATCAGGTTTAAATTACTCCTTACAACAGAAATTCTGAGGAAAGCATAGGCATGGTGGCAAAGTGTCTCAAAAATATACTATGAACTAAGCAGATAATTAACGTTAGGTAAATTAATATATTAATATATATATATATAATTTTACTTAATAAAACCTATAAGAATCTAAAACAGGTTATCAATATTTAAAAAGAAATCCATCGATGATAAGCCAGAAATTTATTACTTATAAAAGCTGAGGTATATTCACAAATGTTTACAAATAAAAACCAATCATGGTTTCTGCTCCGATGAACTTAAGTCACTGGTGCCCCTGACACATGGGCTAACTCGTGCAACCAGACTGGCAACTGGGTTATACCCATACACAGTTAGATCAACCAAATGCAGCCGACAATTCTATTCCATCAGCTTCTTTTCTCGTACTTTCTACCCATCTTTTAACCACTTGACTCCACTTATTTCTACATCACCCTGTATATATTTTCCTTTGTCTACCTTTACAATTGTCATCACACCTGTATTCCCATCCTTCTCTTGCTCCTTTCTCTGACACCCACTGTAACTGGTTTGTCTTTTTCTTTACTCTCCTCTTAATCTTTTTTCTCATATGTAGCCCCCTGCGCATCAGTGGCTTTACCGTCTTGCTTGGGGTGAAACGATAAAAAAGACCATTGTTATATCTGATCAGAGCAAAACATAACAAATATTCAAAATAGACTTTGTTTGCTTCTACATGCCTATGCAGCTGTCAAATCATTTACGGGCAGAAATTTTCAAATATTCCCATAAGGTATCGAATGGTTTCTCATACCCCAAATGTGATGACGTCTCTTTGCTTTATTAATTTCAGCTGCATAAATCAGTTTTTAAGGTGCTCCAAGAAAGAAAATCGAATATTTTTTAATCGTTTTACCCCAAGCAAGGTTGTAACGCCACTAATGTGCAGGGGCGACATCAGAGCAAAAGATTAGATAGGAGGAAAGTAAAGCGACAGACGAACCAATTACAGGGGGGGGTGTCAGAGAAAGAAGCAAGAGAAGGATGGTAATACCGGTGTGATGACAGTTGCAAAGGTAGAGAGAAACGAAAATATATACAGGGCCATGTAGAAAGAACTAGAGTCAAGTAGTTAAGAGTTCAGTATTAACATAGCATTTAAGTTCCTGGAGGTAGTATCTGTCAGGAAAGCAAGTTCCACAGAAAGGAAGTGCAAGAAAAGAAGCTGATAAAGTAGAATGCACTATCAATCGTTATCTTCTTGATTCTTGTTTTTTTATTATTTATGTTTTAATCGTTTCACTCCAAGCAACGGACGTAGTTGTAAACCTACCATGTGTTATTTTTGTACCATTTAGAAAAAATCGATAGTAAATCCCTTCGCTACTTCTACAAATTCGAGAAAAAGATTTTCGGGAGACAGTGTGAAATTATTTTCTAACAATAAAGAACTTGTATTCAAAAAGTTCACATCTCTATATTTTTTAATCGTTTAATCCCAAGCAATGCGGTGCTGTCACTGATGTGCAGGGGGCTACATAAGAGTAAAAGTTTAGACAGGAGGAGAGGGAAGAGAAAGACAGACCAGTTACAGGGCGTGTCAGAGAAAGAGCAAGAAATGGGAACACAGGTGTGAAGACAGTTGCGATGGTAGAGAGAAAGTAAACAATATACAGGGTGATGTAGAAAGAACTGGAGTCAAGTGGATAAGAGATGGGAATTGACATTGCACTTAAATTCCTGGAGGTTGGAGCTGTCAGGAAAGCAAGTATATTGAAAGGAGTTCCACAGGCGGGAAGTGCGAGAAAAGAAGCAGAAGGAGTAGAATTGTAGGCTGCATTTGATTGATCTTACCGTAAATGGGTGGGATCTTGTGGCCAAACTGGTTGCACGAGTAAACTCATGGGGCAGGGGCACTAGTGACTTAAGTTTGTCGGAGCAGAAGCCATGATGTTGGGGAAACGCGCAAGCCATAGAATCAGTCATCATCTGCTTATCCATCTTTCATGGTCGATATCGGCCAGTGCATCCCTAACGAGGTAACTAAAATATGCTAGCGTCTAATCATGCATGATAGACATTTGTTTTCCTATTAGCACGGAGTCATTCTCTATCAAGTGTTGAAGTGTGTTTGAAATAAATTCCCTGTTGACACCTCTTGGAAGACCTATTGGGATAACATATAGACCTAGTAAACAGTCATCTACAATTCCAGGTAACACATCCGCCCGTGTATTGAATATTGCTGCCATATCTGGTCGGGTGCCCCTGCTGCTCTCCTTGGGCTTCTTGACAAAATACAAAGGAGGATCCGTAACGTGGTTGATACTGACTTGGCAGACCGGCTGCAGCCGCTCTCACACCGGCGTGATGTAGCTTCCCTGTGCCTCTTCTACAAGTACTTTCATGGCTTCTGCTCCGATGAGCTTAGATCACTGGTGCCGCCTAAGCACGAATTTACACGAGATACTAGATTAGCAACTAGGTCCCACCCTTTTACAGTTAAACAAATAAGATGTAACCGTAAATTCTACTCCAACAGCTTCTTTTCTCGCGCTTCCCGCCTGTGGAACTCCCTTCCACAAGTCTGCTTTCCCGACAGTTACAATCTCCAGGTGTTTAAATGTAGGGTCAATAGACACCTCCTATCACACTAACTCCCAACTATTCTCACAACACTCTCATCTACCCAACCCTCATTCTCGGTATCCTCACCCGCCTATCACCCACCCTCTGTTATTTCCTATATTTAATCAGCCTTTCTCCACTCTACGTAGCCCCCTGCACATTAGTGGCAGTGACATGCCTTGCTCGGGGTGAAACGCTTATAAAAAAAAAAAATTCGTAAACTGATGCTGGTTTATTGTAACATAGGGATTCAAATCATAGGGATTCAAATCATAGGGATTCAAATCATAGGGATTCAAATCCGCCCAGAAATTATTGTAGTGTAAATTTGTTATTCCATCTTTCCTAAATGTGACCTAAAATTGAAGAGATAAACAATGGATCTGAAATATGTGCAAATATTCTCCTGTGGTGAGTGGACAGTGGGCGAAAAACCCTGCGTCCGTTGAAAATAATACGGATATAGGATCTGCTCTTGAAGTACTCTCCATCTTGTACAATGTAATGTACGACATGCTAGGGCCCTAGGCGCATGATGATATCTTGATGATTTCCCACAGCCTGTAGTATGTGTTCGTCATGATCAGCGGATTTCATCTTCCTAGATCCATAGATTTTGGGGCCACAGATCCTGTCTTAGCAATACAATAAACTGCAAAAAATGTTGAAAAACTCGGCAGCAATAGGTCTGGAAACGCAATATGTTACAGCCGTGCAGCCTCGCGTCCATTCCCATATACACGGCCATATGTAAAACTCATGTTATGTTCCTGCTCATAATATGAATATCCTGCTATTCTTCAATGAAACAATTATCAGTTAACGTACTAATATACACGTTAAACGTTGACGATAACTAGCCACAACTATATACTAATGATAAATGTAATCTTGTCTACATGTCAAAACAGTGACCTCTGGTATAAAGTTTCTTTAAAAAATAGCTAAACCTGAATAATTTACAAATTTATGTGCATAATGGACCACGGTTTTGTTTTGGTTTGAAGAACACGCCTTTCAGTGTTTGCATATATATATATATATATATATATATATATATATATATATATATATGAAAAATTAAGGCAGACATGTTATTTCATGGTAAATCGGAAGTGGGGTCTATTTCAAGCGAACCATCATCAGCTTCCGTCTTTATTTTACAAAGGATTTAAACGAAACATAAATCATTCGTGTAAAATCATTTAAACATTAAAAATTTAAAACATTTAATTTTCAACTTAAAAATTAAAAACTATGAAACTTTAATTGAAAACTTTAAAACTTTAAAACTTAAAAATTAAACTTTAAAACTTAAAACTTAAAAACATTAAAACTTTAATTAAAAACTTTAAAACTTTAAACTTTAAAATTTTAAACCTTCGTGCAAAATCCTTTATAAAATAAAGACGGAAGCTGATGATGGTTCGCATTAAATAGGCCATACATCCGATTTACTATGAAATAACGTGTCTGCCTGAATTTCTCTTATATTTCCTCTATATGTATTTATATACAT
>JBBBDQ010001348.1:17500-20000 GCA_037127315.1 Ascarosepion bandense
CTATTCATTATCTATCTATCTACCTATCTATCTATCTATCTATCTATCTATGTCGGTCTATTCATTATCTATCTATATATCTATCTATGTCGGTCTATTCATTATCTATCTATCTATCTATCTATCTATCTATGTCGGTCTATTCATTATCTATCTATCTATCTATCTATCTATCTATGTCGGTCTATTCATTATCTATCTATCTATCTATCTATCTATCTATGTCTGTCTATCTATCTATCTATCTATCTATCTATCTATCTATCTATCTATCTATCTATCTATGTCGGTCTATTCATTATCTATCTATCTATCTATCTATCTATCTATCTATCTATGTCGGTCTATTCATTATCTATCTATCTATCTATCTATCTATGTCGGTCTATTCATTATCTATCTATCTATCTATCTATCTATCTATCTATCTATCTATCTATCTATGTCGGTCTATTCATTATCTATCAATCTATCTATCTATCTATCTATGTCGGTCTATCTATCTATCTATCTATCTATCTATCTATCTATCTATCTATCTATCTATGTTTGTCTATTCATTATCTATCTATCTATCTATCTATCTATCTATCTATCTATCTATCTATGTCGGTCTATTCATTATCTATCTATCTATCTATCTATCTATCTATCTATCTATCTATCTATCTATGTCGGTCTATTCATTATCTCTCTATCTATCTATGTATCTATCTATCTATCTATCTATGTCGGTCTATTCATTATCTATCTATCTATCTATCTATCTATCTATCTATCTATCTATCTATCTATCTATCTAGCTATGTCGGTCTTTTCATTATCTATCTATCTATCTATCTATCTATCTATCTATCTATCTATCTATCTATCTATCTATCTATGTCGGTCTATTCATTATCTATCTATCTATCTATCTATCTATCTATCTATCTATCTATCTATCTATCTATCTATCTATCTATGTCGGTCTATTCATTATCTATCTATCTATCTATCTATCTATCTATCTATCTATCTATCTATCTATCTATGTTTATTCATTCATTATCTATCTATCTATCTATCTATCTATCTATCTATCTATGTCGGTCTATTCATTATCTATCTATATATCTATCTATGTTTGTCTATTCATTATCTATCTATCTATCTATCTATGTTTATTCATTCATTATCTATCTATCTATCTATCTATCTATCTATGTCGGTCTATTCATTATCTATCTATCTATCTATCTATCTATCTACATTTATTCATTCATTATCTATCTATCTATCTATCTATCTATCTATCTATCTATCTATCTATCTATGTTTATTCATTCATTATCTATCTATCTATCTATCTATCTATCTATGTCGGTCTATTCATTATCTATCTATCTATCTATCTATCTATCTATCTATCTATCTATCTATGTCGGTCTATTCATTATCTATCTATCTATCTATCTATCTATCTATCTATCTATCTATCTATGTTTGTCTATCT
Source organism: Ascarosepion bandense (assembly GCA_037127315.1). Taxonomy (NCBI): domain Eukaryota; kingdom Metazoa; phylum Mollusca; class Cephalopoda; order Sepiida; family Sepiidae; genus Ascarosepion; species Ascarosepion bandense. The sequence continues at coordinate 18,996 of JBBBDQ010001348.1, forward strand.
ATCTATCTATCTATCTATCTATCTATCTATCTATCTATCTATCTATGTCGGTCTATTCATTATCTATCTATCTATCTATCTATCTATCTATCTATCTATCTATGTCGGTCTATTCATTATCTATCTATATATCTATCTATGTCGGTCTATTCATTATCTATCTATCTATCTATCTATCTATCTATGTCGGTCTATTCATTATCTATCTATCTATCTATCTATCTATCTATGTCGGTCTATTCATTATCTATCTATCTATCTATCTATCTATCTATGTCATTCATTCATTATCTATCTATCTATCTATCTATCTATCTATCTATCTATGTCGGTCTATTCATTATCTATCTATCTATCTATCTATCTATCTATCTATCTATCTATCTATCTATGTCGGTCTATTCATTATCTATCTATCTATCTATCTATCTATGTCGGTCTATCTCTATCTATCTATCTATCTATCTATCTATCTATCTATCTATCTATCTATCTATCTATCTATGTCGGTCTATTCATTATCTATCAATCTATCTATCTATCTATCTATGTCGGTCTATCTATTATCTATCTATCTATCTATCTATCTATCTATCTATCTATCTATCTGTCGGTCTATCTATCTATCTATCTATCTATCTATCTATCTATCTATCTATCTATGTCATTCATTCATTATCTATCTATCTATCTATCTATCTATCTATCTATCTATCTATCTATCTATCTATCTATCTATTATCTCTCTATCTATCTATGTATCTATCTATCTATCTATCTATGTCTATTCATTCATTATCTATCTATCTATCTATCTATCTATCTATCTATCTATCTATCTATCTAGCTAGCTAGTCTTTTCATTATCTATCTATCTATCTATCTATCTATCTATCTATCTATCTATCTATCTATGTCGGTCTATCTATTATCTATCTATCTATCTATCTATCTATCTATCTATCTATCTATCTATCTATCTATCTATCTATCTATGTCGTTCAT
>JBBBDQ010001348.1:42500-382500 GCA_037127315.1 Ascarosepion bandense
GCTATAAGCTGCTTCATTGTATCAGCAAACAACAGTTTAGCATCAGTTAGGACACACTTACATTAATTACGAGACACCCTATCAGACGTGTCCCTCTTGTAAAGCCGGAAGAAATGATTCCTGTGGGCATTAGCAACGAGTAAGCAGGAGAGAACCAAGGAGATGAACAAAGTTAAAGTAAAGATTTTCCAGCGGGAATGAAACCATCGATACCGACTTTCACTCAGGAGAAGACTTCAGAGACACAGTCTTGAAAAAGAAGAATAAAGACAAGGGGCATCGCAAAAAATCACGGAATGAGTCCCAGATATTCTGCTGGTAAGAAGTTCCATGATGGAGGGAGAGTATAAATGAACCCCATAGCATGATTAGAGTTGCTAAGAGGGAATAACTTACATAACACGTCAAGAATCTGGGATAGAATTAAGAAAGAGATCTAGAAGAGAAGCGTGTTCCATGGGACTATTGCGAAAACGCCTGGGGAAATTAACCACCTGCGTGAGAGTTTGAGTGATTGAGAAGCAAGAGCATTTAGTGTATTCCAGCCATTTAAAATGATGGGCATTGAAGTCACCGAAGACATATACATTAGCAAATGGGTGACGGAAGAAAATCTTTGTCTATCTGGTCAGAAATATTATCTAGATTGTAACAGTCAAGAGAGGAACGGGAGCGATAGAGAAAAAAGAGATAGCTTCCTGAGATTAACAAAAAGAAACATAGACATATGGAGTGGGTATATATATATATATATAAATTAAATATCAAATGCAGATTAAATATGGATCGGAGTACGACATGGCAATAAGATAAATAACAAATAAGAAATATTTATCAATCTAAAATGTTTAATTTTTATGTCGGAATTCAAGTGGAATTCGAACTCGGCTCCCCGATTTGTCGTTCCGGGTCGATATCCACTGTCCTATAAAGCATTTGTATATAAGTGTTGTGGATCCCGGGAATGGAGCCCGCACAAACAAATGAACAGCGACCACTAATTGAGATAGAGAATTAGTGTATTAACGTAAGGATACAGATTTGAATGAAGATTAGTAGTCCATGTGTTGTGGATCCCGGGAATGGAGCCTACACAAATAAATGAACAACGACCAGTAATTGAGATAGAAAATAAGTGTATTAACGTAAGGATACAGATTTGAATGAAGATTAGTAGTCCAGGAATGCGGATTAGTAAAAAGTATATGTACAAGTCTTTGGAAGTGAAGCCGTAGTATATTGGGTATGTCCCCGTCAGAAGCTGACGGGTACGGCGTAGTAATCTTCTCGATGAGTGGAGCACAGAGCTGCTATGAACTGCTGTGTACTGACTGCTAATGTATTCTCCAGTTAACTCTGTGTAACTCTGTATTCGGTGTTTATTTGCCCTCCTACTATGGCAAAATGTGACACACGGCGTTTTGTACGTGGGTCCTCGAGGCCATATAGCCCAGCTAAAAATATATGTCTAATTTTGCCCAGTCATGACTCTACCCTTCGGTGGAGCCCGACTGGGTTAATACTCTCCGCCCGGAGCAGAGAGATTGACAGTGTTAAAGGAATTATTGCGAGAAAACGCGGAATTCTGTTATTTATTTGCCTATCCCACTAGGGCAAAATGCGGCAAAAGGCCTTTTTAAATGTGGGTTCTTCCGGGCCATATAGCCCATTCAAAAATTTCTGTCTAATTTTGCCCAGTCGTGACTTTACCCTTTGGCGGAGCCACGACTTGGTTAATGCTCTCCGCCCCGAAGGCAGAGTGCTGAGGATGTCAATGGAATTACCGCGAGAAAACGAGGGATTCTGTGTAACTCGGTATTCTCTCGTTTCTCTTCTATAGTAGTAATATATGTATATTCTGGATGAGTGCATCACAAGATTTCACAAGAGTAAGTTTCTTAAAAATTAAAAAAAAGTCAAAGCAGGCATCGCATGTAATATATATCTGTAACTGTCTTTCTGTCTGTTTAGAGGGTGGAAATCTAATGTTTTGCCTTAGTGCGATCGGCCGGCGCAGTTGAGTGGCATTCCACTAATCTGGAATTTTTTTTTTTTGTGTGTGTGTGTGTGTGTGTGTGTGTGTGTGTGTGTGTGTGTGTGTGTGTGTGTGTGTGTGATGAAGAATATTAGAGCTGAAAGAAAGATGACGAAATGTTTGTGGAATGCCATCGAAACAGTTGACAAATGCAGTACGTGGGATTCCAACCATCCGGAAGAAGAAAAAGTATGGTTTGGTGGTAAGTTAGGTTAGAAACCAGCATGGTCACAGTCGTCATGGAAGAGGTCGACGATTTTGTTAGCATGAATTCACAAGTCGGCAAGAAATGAGCAGACGGATGATCTTTAGCCTAATTTACTTCTTCTACTGACTGTGATTCGATAAACGTTATATTTTGCCGGCAACTTGGTAATTCAGGAGAGATGTATCCACTTGAAGAACACACGAAAGACTTAAAATCTTAAAGAAATGTCACTTGAGTTACCAATCAACTGAATGCGGCAATAGTGTAACTGTAACCTGTGAAAAACCATTAGTGTCCACCGGAGTGGACGCTAATGGCACTTTTATTTTCGATGTAGACAGGTTTTCATTGTGTTGGTCGATTAAACAAAATCTTGTCTATAAGTTCAATCGATTATCTTTCCGCTTGTCCTTTGCATGGTCTCGGTCTTATTATTTTTCTGCTTCATATTAATAAAGGATATTTCAAGATCAATAATGAATATCTATGCAAAAAATACAACAGTTAATGGGTTCATCGCCCAAAATCTAGATGTTCTGAGCCTAGTAGTTGATCTTTCCTCTGAACTTGCTTGCATGTTTCATACGAGAATGTCTGGCTTGTAACATTGAATAATTCTAAAAGCTGGAATTACCAGGTGCTGTAAGCATTTAGTGACGGATGTGCATTGTGGTGCAGTGGATATGGGCTCGGAAATAGAAATCGGTGAGCCGAGTTCGAATTCTAGTTGAATACCATTCATTCACTTAAGCACTGGTAACCTTGGGAAAGGTATTAATCCCTCCCTTCCCTCCCCTCCAGTTATGGGTTAAATAACAGAGTAGGACTTGGGGCCCCTGCCCTTAAAAATAAATCCCATTGAATCTTGATACTCGAAAAGAAAAAAGTATAACTAGACACAAAACTTATATAAAAACAACAATAAATTGTTGAACGCAAAAGATATTACCAGCAATAAATAAATAAAAATTTAGTTGGCATTAAATAACCCGCCGAGGTTGATATACCATAAAAACAAAACAACCAACCAACCATCATCTAAAATCAGTATAATTTATATTTATTATAACAGAAATAACTATTTTCTTTCATGCTGATTTACATTTTTTCCTTCCAATACATCTTGTATCGATTCGGAATATCTGACTCCTTTTCCAAAACTATATCTTTTAAAAGCCTTTACATCTAGAAGCTGCTAGGATACGTAAATCGGATCGAATCCTCATCATTTTTCTTCGTCATATCTTGGTAAGAAAAAAGTTATAGTAAGTTAGCTATTTCTCTTGGTCTGTTTGGTTGTGGAACAGAACACAATAAGAATGCTACCCTGATCACTAAAATTGTGACATTTTTTTTTCTAGCATCAAACGTTAATCGATTTTACATGTTTTCATAATATTCACTTTTAATACATTGTTCATTCCATTGCAACAATTTCATCTGAATTTTGTATTTGGTTAAATGTGTCTAAAAAAAAGCAATTTATTTTTTTACGTTGATCTTTAGTGATTCAAGTTTTTTTCTACTTCCGCCTTTCAGCAAACTTTTTTTTGTATTTTTCTAAATTCGTGTATTTAATTCTGTATTTAACTTTATCCTTCTTATTTGTATCCCAATAATTCTTTTTTTTTATTTTTTCATTTCATTGGTTTCAGCTTTGTGTTTGATTATATCTCAAAATGAGGTCCTTATTTCTATTGACTGAAATATGAAAATTACGAATTTACTATTCGATGTTATAATTTTCTTTTATGGAGATGAGAAGTTGTTCTATGTTTTCACCGTAAATTCGGTTGTCTTCTATCATTATATGAGGTTCTTTTGATAATGTCAATTATCTTGTTCGGACATAAATATTGCCATTTTAACTCTAAGAACTTTACTCTCAATTTGAGAGCATAATTTCGAGCTATAAGTTTTTGTTTTTGTTTCTTCTTTTTCTAAATTCTTCTTTTTCAACTCCTTCTTCTTCTTCTTCGTTATCTTCTTATTTTTATTTTACTAATTCTTCTGCTTTATTTTATAGTTCATCATCATTTGTTTTTTCTCTTTCTTTTTCTGCTTTTTAATGTCCGCCATTTTCTTGTTTCCTTTTTTCTCTCTATCAATTTCTTTTATTTGTGCTTCATCGTCTTCTTATTAGCTATTTTCTACTCCTTTTTCTATTTCTTTTTTTGGTTCCACTCCTCCTCTATCTGTTTCTTCATATGTTTCTTCTTCTTTTTCTTTTTCTTTCTCTTCTTCTTCTTCTGCTTCTTTTTTTCTTCTTCTTCTTCTTTTTCTTCTTTTCCTCTGCTGCTTCTTCTTTTTCTTTTCTTCTTCTTTTTATTTTTCTTCCTCTTCCTCTTATTTTTTCTCGTTTTCTTTTTCTTCTGCTTCCTCTTCTTTTTTCTTTTTTTCTTTTTCTTCTTCTGCTTCTTTTTCTTCTTCTGCTTCTTTTTCTTCTTCTGCTTCTTTTTCTTTTTCTTTTTCTACTTCTTTTTCTATAACTTTTTTTGGTTCCATTTCTCCTCCATCTGTTTCTTCATATGTTTCTTCTTCTTTTTCTTTTTCTTTCTCTTCTGCTTTTTTCTTCCTCTTCTTTTTTCTTCTTCTTCTTCTTCTTTTCCTCTGCTGCTTCTTCTTTTTCTTTTCTTCTTCTTTTTCTTTTTCTTCTTCTTCTTGTTCTTCTTTTTATTCTGCTTCTTCTTCTTCTTTTTCTTCTTCTTTTTCTTCTTCTGCATCTTTTTCTTCTTCTTCTTCTTATTATTATTGTTTCTTTTTCTTCTTCTTCTGCTTCTTCTTCTTCTCCTTCTTCTTTTTCTTTTTCTTTTCTTCTGCTTCTTTTCTTTTTCTTTTTTTTCTTTTTATTCTTCTTCGTCTGCTTCTTCTTCCTCTTCTTTTTCTTTTTCTTCTTCTTCTTGTTCTTTTTATTCTGTTTCTTTTACTTCTTCTTCTTTTTTCTTCTTTTTCTTCTTTTTCTTCTTCATTTTCTTCTTTTTCTTCTTCTTTTTATTGTAGTTCTTCTTCTTCGTGTACTTCATCTTCTTTTCGTGTTTCTTCTTTTTATTTTCCTTGAAGTTTTTCTCTTTCTCCATCTGATTCTCTTTCTTTTTTCTGTTTCTTCTTATTACTTTTCAACTTCTTCATCTAATTTTGTCACTTCTTCCTTTTCTTTTTGGCCTTCTTTTTTCTTCTCATGGTTCTGCTTTTTATTCTTCTTGTAGTCCTTCAGTTTTCTTTATCTGCTTCTTCTTCTGGTGATTCATCTTTTTCTTTTAGTTTTTTTTTTTTAACTTTTATTCTTCTGCTTTTTCTTCTTCTTCTTGATTTTTCTTATTATATTTTACTTCTTTCTTAATTTCTTCCTGTGGTTCATCTTCTACATCTGATACTTTTTTCCTTCATTCTTTTTCATCTGGTTCTTTTTCTACTTCTTCTTATAATTATTTTCTTTTTCTTTTCTTCTTCTTTTCCTTTAATCTCTTCTTGTGGTTCTTCTTCGTATTCTTCTTGTAGTTTTATTTTATTCGTTTCTACATCTGCTTATTTTTTCTTCTGGTTCTTCTTATTAACATTCTATTTTTGCTCATTTGTTGTTGTTGTTGTTTTTCTTCTTCTTCTTCTTCTATGTGACCTGTCCCTTCAGGACGTATGCGATCATGGTTCTCCACGTCTCCCTATCCCTTGTGGCTCCTAGTATGTTTGCTCCTGTTACTCCTGGCAACCCCCGTTCTGTCATCCACCTGATCAGACCCTGCAAATATGTTATCCTCTGCCTTCCTCTGTCTCTCCTTCCTTCTATCTGGCCAGTCAGTATCAGGTTCTCCAGGCTCTCTTTCCTCATTGCGTGTCCCAGGAACTTCAGTTGTCTCTTCTTGAGGCTCAGTATTAATTTCCTTTTTGTTGCCATTCTTTCCAACACCTCATCGTTGCTTGCATGCTCAGTCCACGATATCCGCAGCATCCTTCTGTAGAACCACATTTCCGCTGCTTCCAGTTTTGTCCTCATTTTCGATTATATTGTCCAGCATTCACTGTTGTTGTAAAGACATGACATCACGTAGCAATCCAGCACACTTTTCTTTGTTTCTAGTGAATGTTTTTAGGAAAAAATGGTTTAATCATTGAGTACTTCTTCTTGCATTTCGTCTTCTTAAGGTTCTTAATCCTGTAATTCTTCTTCTAATTCTTTTGAGCTTCTTATTATTATTTGTATTGGTTTGGGTTTTTCATGTTTCGCAGCATATCAACTCGAATGGAGTGTTCAGTGCCAATTTCTAAATATGATCATTGAAACTTCATAATTAATTCAAGACAATACCATCATCTAATAATTAAATTACAATTACTTATCTCTTTCATTTTGCCAAATGACGTCGCAAATCGATGAATCAAATATTGTTTTTCCATACAAGTAATCAGATAAATAGATTAGATTATAGTACTTTCAAAAGTAATATAAAATATGTTTATTGCCATTTTGTAATAAAAATGTATTATTGGTAATTTTACTATAAATGTTTTATGGTGTTTTGCTATGAACTGTACTGCTGATCATTTTACTAAAAATCAAATTGTTGGTAATTTCATTATAAAACTCACGTGTTGATAATTTTACTACGTATTGTATTGCGGGCAAGTTTACTCCAAATATCTATTGCTATATTTTCTTCGTGTAATTTCAATAGAAAATATACTGCTGATAATTTTTTAATGTATTTTTACAGTTTCTAATGGTTTTCATTTGTTTTTGGGAGTTCACTATTTACTCTAACTTAGGCCTAACCCTAACCCTAACCCTACCACTGTTGCTTAGAATAGAGAAAAAACAAAAGCAAATAAAACATGCTTTTCTTTATCTTATAACACGTCTCCTCAGGATGTAGGTGATCAGGGTCTTCCACTTATCACTCTCTTGTAATTCTTAATATATTTTCCCCGAATCCTGATGAATAGAGCGAGAAGCATAATTAGGCCAGAGATAGGACAAGAACAGTGCGGGTTCGTCAAAGACACTGGAACAAGGAACGCCATATTCATGATTAGGATGCTCTACGAAAGGGCAATACAAATGAAGAAAGACGTGTACCTATGTTTTATTGATTATGCAAAGTCGTTCGACAAAATACGCCACAAAGAATTGATAGAAATGCTTGGCAGCCTCGACATATTTGGGAACAACATAAGAGTAATCAAGAATCTCTACTGGCAGCAAACTGCCCGCATACGGGAAGGTAACGAAGTCAGCAGATATACAAAGATATAAATGGCGTAAGGAAAGGATGCGTCTTTTCACCGGATCTATACAACTTGTACAGTGAGACTATTATGAGGACCCCAGATGTTATGGCAGGATTTGTCATCGGAGGCCATAATATGAAAACATAAGATACACGGATGCTAGAGTGTTGCTTGCAGACACGGAAACGAGACTACCGAAGGTAGCTAAAGAGAGTTACAAAAAGAAAAAACTACAAATAAACTACAAGAAAACCGAATGCATGGTCATCAGCAAAAGGAGCCGCCCAAAATGGCAAATGCGGTTGGAAGATACTACAATCAAGCCGGCACAAAAAATTAAATACATGGGAAGGGTTCTAACGGAAGACGGAAATTGTGACAGAGAGATCCGAAGGCGAATCCGCATGGCGAAGGACGCATTCCAGCAGCTGACTAGAGTAGTAAGAAACAGGAAAATTTCGCAAGAAACAAAGAAGAGAGTACTGAATTGCTATGTGATGTCTGTTCTTCAATTGCTAGACAATCTCATCAAAGATTAGGGGAAAAATTTGAAGCCAGTGAAATAGGGTTCTACAGAAGGATACTGAGGATATCATGGATTGGGTATGTGAACAATGATGAGGTGTGGGAAAGAATGGAAGCGAAAAGGAATGTAATATTGAGCATCATGAATAGACAACTGAAGATCCTGGGATATGAAAAGAGGAAAGAGAGCTCGAAGAAACTGATACTAATAGGCCAGATAGATAGGGAAAAGAGACAGGGGAAAGCAGCGGATAACATATTTGAAGGACCTAATCAGGTGGATGAGAGAATGGACGTTGCATGGTGATACAGGAGAAAGAGTGTTAAGAGCCACCAGGAATAGGGAGACGTGGAAGGCCATGATCGCCCACGTCCTGAAAGGACAAGACACATAGAAGAATAGAATATATTTTCCTCTTGGTGTCTCACCCAAATCCCGCTCCTACATCCATTTACTCAAGACTGAAATATATCTCGTGCTGCCTTCCTTTGTTTCTCTTTTATTTAACCGCCCTGTGTGTATTAGATTCTCCAGATCTTCTTTCTTCATTACTTTCCGAGTAACCTCAGCTGTCTGTTCCTAAAGCTAAATAAGAGATTGCTTCTCGTTTGCATCCTCTTCAACAACTCGTCGTTGCTGATGTGTTGAGTCCACGGCATCCTCAGCATCATTTCGTAGAACTACATTTCGATACCTCGAGTCTAAATGCCGAGGAGGTTCGGAAAATTTTTCACAAAACTTCTGATAAACCCGCCTTAAAACTGACCTTGTGTGACATCTGTTGAATGGTGGAAATAACGTCAAATAGCGATATTTTTGTCTAGCAGTCCACCCCAAGCAGTGGATACCTATTTCCTACGGCTGGCCAGTATTTTAATTTGTTGGATTTTTAAAGATTATTATTTCATTTTCAAACCTCCGTTTAGTTTATTTTCATTTATTAATATTTTTAGGTTACAGCCCAAAAGTGAACAGTCAGTCAAAGAATGCTTAATAGTGATCTGGCATGTTGGCAACAGCAACTTTCTTCTCAGTCAGTCAGTTAAGTGCCATACGTGATACACGCTTTGGGTGATCATGTCTCGAAAGAGACATGATCACCCACTTTATGCTTAATAAAAGCCTTAATCATGATTCTAACTATTATATTCAGTCACTCAGTTAAGTGGCATACGTGATATACGCTTTGAGCGATCATGTTTTGAAGGAGACATGACTGACTGGGCCGAAGATTATCCCGCAGTAGGCTGCCATTGTTTTCTGCGGTAGACTGGTTGCCAGCCAAGGCTATAAATCTTAATTTGTTTTATTATTTCAACGCACTACATTTTTGTTCCTTGCGGTGCAGTGGATACCGACTAACTGGGCAGAAGATTATCCCGCAGTAGGATGCCATTGCTTTTTGATGTAGACTGGTTGCCAGCCAAGGCTATAGAACCCAAGCTGTATTGTTATTTGACTCATAGCTAGCGGGGGAAGAAATGCATTATATTATTAAGTAGTAATTATTGGGGGATCAGTTTATAACTTCATAACAATATAAAAATGATCCCCCACTTTACGTTCGGTGGAAGCCTTTATCATGTTTTCAACTATTATATTCATTCAGTCAGTTAAGTGCCATACGTGATACACCCTTTGGGTGATCATGTCTCGAAAGAGGCATAACTGACTGGACAAAAAGATTATCTCGCAGTAGGTTGCCATTGCTTTTTGAGGTACACTCGAAAGAGACATGACTGACTGGGCCGAAGATTATCCCGCAGTAGGTTACCATTCCAGCCAAAGCTATAGAACTTAATCTGTCCTGCCATTTAGCTCATAGCTGAAGGGAGAAGAGATAGATTATATTACATTATTATAGTAAGTATTATTATTGGAAGATCAATTTATTACTTCATAACAATAGAAAACCAATCCCTCACTTTATGCCCAGTAGAAGTTTTAATTATGTTTCCAACTATTATATTCATTCAGTCAGTTAAGTGCTATAAGTGATACACGCTTTGGGTGATCATGTCTCGAAAGAGACATGACTGACTGACTGGGCAGAAGATTATCCGGCTGTAGGTTGCCATTGCTTTTTGAGGTAGACTGGTTGCAAGCCAAGGCTATAGAACCCAATTTGTCCTGTTATTTAACTCAAAGCTAGAGAGGGAAGAGATGTATTATATTATTAAGTAGTAATTAGTGGGGGGTCAGTTTATTACTTCATAACAATATAAAACTGATCCCCCACTTTATGCTTAATAAAAGCCTTAATCATGATTCTAACTATTATATTCAGTCACTCAGTTAAGTGGCATAGGTGATATACGCTTTGAGCGATCATATCTTGAAAGAGACATCGAAGATTATCCCGCAGTAGGTTCCTATTGTTTTCTGCGGTAGACTGGTTGCCAGCCAAGGCTATAAATCTTAATTTGTTTTATTATTTAACCCATAACTGGAGGGAATGGACGGATTAATACTTTTTCTAAGAGTATTTGTGTGTAAGTGAATGCAAGGAATTCAGGGGGAATTCGAACTCCGCTCCCCGATTTGTCGTTCCGAGTCGGTATCCACTGCATCGCAAGGAACAAAAATGCAGTGCGTTGAAATCAGTCATGTGGCGAACTTTAGATGTGGCACAAGGTCTAAAATATAGGTAACTCAGTGAGGATCGAACTAAATTCTTCTTCTTTTTGCTGTGTCTTACTTGGACGTAGGTGATCATGGCTTTCCACATCTTCCTATCTCTAGTGGCTATGAACATGCTTTCTCTTTTTACATCACCTAAACAATGCTCTGCCAATTGCACAAGACTATACATGTTATGCATTGCTTCCCCTGTCTCTTTTTCTCTCTAGCTGTCATGTAAGTATCTTATTCTCTGAGGCTTCTTTCCTCATTCAGTCAGTTAAATGCCATACGTGATACACGCATGGGCGATCATGTCTCGAAAGTTCCTTTGAGTCTGATTATCCCGCACTAGGTTGCCATTGCTTTCTGTGGTAGACTGGTTGCCGACCAAGGCTATAGAACCCAATCTGTCCTGCTATTTAACCCATAACTGGAAGGAATAGACGGATTAATACCATTCCCAAGGGTATTTGCGTGTAAGTGAATACAACGGATTCAACTGGAATTCGAACTCGGCTCCCCGGCTTCTCCACCGATATCCACTGTACCACATGTCCTAATAACTTCAGTTGTCTTTTCTTGATGTTATGTATTACTTCTGGTTTCCTCTCCAAAACCTTATCGCTGCTCACATTTTCGGTCAAGCTTGTTACCCATTACAACACGCAGAGATGCCCAATCGTGATGACATATGTCATTGCTATCATAGAAATCGACGCTTTGAGAATTGTTTCATTCAAAATCCTTAGGATAAAAGTGCTTTCAATCAACCTTGTGTCGTCTTTATAGGGCAATCTAGTCATGAAATCATCTTCCTGACAAATTGACCATGGCCTGATTCAAACATGCGTCTAGCTATCGTAACAGTTGTCACAGGCCATCAACCTATGAACAAGAAAGGCTAAACACAAACATTTTGCCAAGCATTCTGATATTTGATTTTGGCTCGTAATAAACTCAGTTAAATAAATGACATGGCATGTTTTTATTTGTATTTCTAAAAGAAAAAAAAAGCCCACAAAGTGGAAGGATTTCCGTTATACGCAAGAACAAACAGAACGTTAAAACTTCCAAAATGCCTCAAATTATCAGAGGCTTTAAAATTCTAAAGAGATTGGGGTTTGGGGAAATCGGAAACACTGCGCAAACTGGTAGTAAATGACACTGACTGCCATATTGATTCAGTGACGATGCAATTTTGGTGGCGTATATGAAACTTTACGATTTCTTTCAAAGTCTTTATTGATTCAATTGCATTATGAGTTATCAGCATTAGAAAAAAATCACTGGGCAAACAAAACCAACCAATGCTAAATGGGGGCTTTTAAAAAAATGCGTAAAAAGCGGGGGTGGGGGGGAAATGAAGAGAATTCAGTTGGGCGTTTACTAACTGGATACAAATCAGAAAAATGTATTTTAACGACGTTCAGAACGCGAACATATCTTTCATTCTTTCTACCATTTTTATGTTTTCAAGAAGTAATAAAACCATGGAAAACTTGATGCATTCACTCCCCACTGCTAGAGTTCCTGCACTATGAAAAATGCTTGGTGAGAGAAGAAAAGAATAATGATCAAATATTTAATTCTCTATATTATGAATGGCACAAATAAGAAGGCTCTTATTCCGGTAATAAATTTGAAATAAATTTTCATTTAGTAAATAATATTACACAATATAACTTATAAATCACGCCTACACAAAATTTTCCTTTGAGTCTGAGTTTTGTTTTACGGCATATCAACATCTGTGGATTATTTAATGCCAATAAAAAATGGGGTTTTAAGTTATTTGTTAATGTTTGGTTAAAGTGAGAAGGTCGATTTAGTCAGATTTTGATGAAAAAGTTGTTTTTAGGTTTTATTTTGTATTTTAGAAAACTGAAGATATCTTCTGTTTTTGTATTAACCCTCTAGGGCCATTCGTATCATATTTGATACAGTATGAAAACAAGACTTGAAAGAAATATTTTCTTGAAAAATTTTTTAAGAGAAATATTTTATAAATTTCAAATGAAAGCAGTACTGACTGCTCAGTCAATGAATACCAAATGTTTCCTTATAGGGAAATACCAAATGTTTCCTTATAGGGAAATACTGTATCAAATATGATACGAATGGCCCTAGAGGGTTAAAAATTGCATTGCTGGTAATAATTTTTCTATAAAAGTCTATTTTTATACATTCATAGTGTTTTGACCATAGTTTGGGGTTTAACTATTTGCCCGTAGCTGGGATCCTAACAGGTGCTAGGGTCAGGGTGGACCTGGGAACAACAGCAAAAGAGCTAGTTCCATGCTTTTCACAACCCTCCCCTATTATAGGCCTTGCTGCCGGATGCAGTTTAACGTCATACCCAGGATCATTTTCCCTTGAGCGCCACATAAATGCAATTAGTATCGACAAATTATTCAGTAACTTCGATTCCTTTCACTATAACCGTATAAAATAAAAGTGGAGTTCTTTTTTCCGTCTCTCCTCAAAAAAATTCTACTCGCCGAGCCAACCGAAAAAATATTCAACTAAGAAAAAATTTGAGCAGAGAAGTCTAAGATGTACCTCGAAGGATAACGTTTATAACATCCAAGAAGTGCGTATTAAACTTGCTGTATTACCGAGGTGGATACGATACACAGAGAAAGTGTGCTTCCGAATTATTCAACACAACATCCGGGACTTAGTGAATAGAAACGGAAGAGTACAATAGTTAAAATAACAGACAAAAAAGGATTTACAATAGAGAAAGGAGGGGTTTAGATCGCAATTGTCGCTGAAAGAATCAGTCCGAATATTACTCGAATGTCAATTAGGAAAAAAAAAATGGAGCACAGTGTATTTTTAAATTTCGCACATGCGCGTTGTTTGTTTTTATTTCGTCAACTGCACGAAATAGTAAGTTCAGTTGGGCATTGTCTGTGAGAAAAAGAGTACAATCATGCGAGAAATTTTGAAACTGCATGCTGTACTGTTTGGCATTCGCACCAGCAGCTTCACTACGAACATTTTGGAGTGTGTGTCAATCTGATGAAAGTGAAGGGGATTCAGAAATATTTGGATGAATGAAATGGTAATTTTAAAAGTACCGCTGCTCGGAAAGCTCACTATGATGCCGAGTAAAGAACTCCTGTATTTCCCAGTGAGAATCTCAGACTTAACACGGAGGCCTACGACAAGTTCCTTGAGAAGGTAAGGCTGCCTATGATGATGGGTATTATCTTCAGTGGGTGCTAACAATGTGTAACCTGATAAACGATGGTCAATTGTTTCTGGATATTCATCATAGCATTTACATTTACTGGTTATCAAAATTTTTCAGTATGATAGCTTGATAATTTTTTTTATCAAGCATTGTGCCGATGGAGCAAGAATATTATTATTATTATTATTATTATTATCTAAACTTATTTATAAATGGAACTTTGTCTGTGTGCGTATGTGTTTGTGTTTGTGTGTGTATGTGTGTCCGTTACCTATAGACTCCGAAACTGCTGAACAGATTTTCTTGAAAATTTACCATAAGGGTCTGCGAGTGTTCTTGGCTAGGTTTGTGTCTAGGTACCCCCGATAAATATCGAAAATTGATAATCGAAAAAATTGGGTTATAGAAGCATTGGTCCGATTTTAATCAAATTTGATACACTCATAGACGAAGACATAAGATACAATATTCAGAAGTTTCAAGGTTGCAGTTCTTACAATAATGCAGAAAATTGATAATATATATAAAAGGCAAGATGTTTGTGTGTGTGTCTGTTTATCTCCCTGTATGTCTGTATTTTTTCAGTCCTTTTATTTTAGTTTTTGCTTCGGGTTTGGCTCTAAGTAGAGTAGGTATAGTTGTAGTTCTTAGACTCAGCTATGATTCCATTTACTCAGAGGACTTATTTTGCCTTCAAAATTCAGTTTACGACGAAAAGGCCTATTTGATATCGATAGCAGGAAATCAAAATTTGACTTACATCCATTTTTCTTTCAGTCTACGGTTTCGCTTTAATTGGAAACAACGATTGCTTTTTTAGTCTTTCCTGCCAACGTCCAAAGAGTCTGAGCTCCAGGACTATGGATTAGTTTTAAAGTTTACATTACACCGCCGAGCTATACTGCTAGTTATTATTATATTACGATTTCGCCTCGAATAATGACTCTCCCCAGGAATTTACTCGTGCAATCCAGACTGGCAACAAGGTCCCACCATCTTACAGTTAAATCAACCAAATGCAGCCGCCACTTATACTCCAGCAGCTTCCTTCCACGCACTTCCCGTATACTTGCTTGCCTGACGACTACAAAATCTAAGAATTTACATGTAACGTCAATTTCTATCCCTTTTGACGCGAGTCCCTCTTTTGTCTTTCTTTGCCCATCACCCCTTCTATCTTGTTCCTTTCCTTCCTCAATCTAACCCTCGTAACTGTCTTCACACCCGTATTGCCATCCTTCTGTTGCCCTTTTCCCGACATCTTCTGTAAACGCTTCGTCTTTCTATTCGATCTCCTCCTGCCTAAAACTTTGGGTAAAATGAATAAATAATAATAATAATAATAATAATAATAATAATAATAATAATAATAATAATAATAATAATAATAATAAAGAAAAAATATTCAATAATAAAAGAAGGTAGTAAATATAAACAAGATTTAAATTTAGTAGATTCTGTAGATAAGCAAAACTGAAGCCAAAACCAACCATTGCGGCAAAAATATGAAAATGAAAGCCAAGGATAAAGCTCTTGAACAGATGAAACAACGCTGGCAAAACAAACCTCTGCATGGCCAATATCCAGAACGTGCCAATATATCCTGTGTTGATAAAGTTAATACTCATCGATGGTTACGTGCATTCGCTAGGAACTTTCAGACAAGTTTTATACATAATAATGTGGATCCAAAATGCAGGTTCTGTGATAAACACCAAGAAACAATAGACTATCTAATCTCAGGCTGTTCTGTACTTGCCCCAAATGAATGTAAAAATTGTCACGATAGAGTAGGACTATATTTACATTGGACAATATGCAAACACCATGGAAAATCTGTAAACAAACATTGGTATAAACATGGCCCAGCACCTGTTACAGAAATAGAAGATGTCACCATTCTATGTGATTACACCATCTACACAGACAGAAAAATTGAAGCAATTTGGCCGGACATTATTGTTAAAAACCAGAAAGAAAAAACTTGTCTATTAATTTATATGGCTTGTCCAGCGGATTGTAACATAACAACCAAAGAATTCGCAAAACTGGCATATTATATAGACCTGGAAATTGAAATAGAACAAATGTGCAAATTGAAAACAAGAGTTGTGCCAGTGATAGTAGGTGCACTTGGAATGATAAAAAATGGAACAAAACAACACATTGAAAGAATCCCTGGAAACCCCAGCTTAAGAGATATACAAAAATCTTTAATTAAGTACAGCCCACACACTAAGGAGAACTTTGTCCATGTAACGCTATGGATTATGGGGAAGATAGAAAAAAACATGAAATGGATCTACAAGACCACAGCACGACCTGCCTTAGGTCTTCCCGCTGACTTGCTTGGTAATTCGACCAAAGCAGAAATCGAAATATGATGAAAAATGACATAATAATAATAAAGAAAAATATTCAATGATAAAAGAAAGCAGTAAATACAAACAAGTTTTACATTTATTAGAATCTGTAGAAAAGCAAAACAGAAGCAAAAACTCACCATTATGAAAATGAAAGCAAAGGATAAATGTCTTGAACAGATGAACCAACGCTGGCAAAACAAACCCCTGCATGGGCAATATCCAGAACGTGTTCATATATTCTGTGTTGATAAAGTTAATACTCATCGATGACAGAAAATACATCACTCACCTGACTGATTCAAATGATGATGACATTTTATTTATACTAAGTATGACTGCGGCAAGAAATGCGACAACCTATGAGGTTTATTGTGATTTTCTGAACGCGGTTTAGATGGAACACAAAGCCGAAAGTATGGGGTACCCAGTGAGGATCGAACTCACTACTCAGTTGTAATGATTCTAGCAAGACGAGCTTGCCAACCATTACACCACCTCGAGATGCCCAACCTGTGAGGTTTATGCATGCAGAAGACAAGCTGGTGTAATCAACGCAATTACCCTATTGAAGAAGTCGAATGATAGGATTATGAATTTAGATTATATTCCCAGTATTCAATATCTCATTGCGGAAGAACGCCAGTGACCTGGAGAAATTCCAAACAAGAAACCCCTGCAATAAGGGAGATATTTGGTCTAATCACGACCATGAACACTCAGTAATACTTACCAATAATCTTTAGCCATTAGCCAGAAGATCACATCTTACTGCAGAGGTTTGTCTTGGGTGATTTGGTTTGGCAACTGAAAGTGGGGATAGGAAGTGACAAATAGGGATCGATACGAGCGAGTTGTGTATTGGTTAAAGAGCAAAGGCAAACGCTTTTAATACAACGTTAAAAAATCTGACTTACAGTTTCTAAAAGAAAAATAAAGAAAGAGACTCGTCTCCAGATAAACAATACCTGTCTAGTGGCAAAAGCTGTTGGTATCACCAGGGGTGCTAGAATTTTCTTAGCCACCGAAACTGTGTTACCTCCTCTGGTTATCAGCTGATGAAGCCAGCACGTGATTTCGTATGTTGTATGTAGAAAATCCAGGCTATCAATATATTTTTCATTGAAAAGGCTGTGTTCTACTGCACCCTCACTTTTAACTCTATATTTTGCTTTAGTTTAGCATCAAGAATAATGCTTCTTTCTATTACAACGGTTTGAACGAGACGCCGGTTATATGGGTTGGAAACAGTAGGTGAAAAAAATGGACATTTTTTTTAAAACTTAAAATAGACAACTAGTTTACAGAGAGTAGGTCAACGAACATTGTTTTTTGTTTTGAAGTTTGAACTTAAAGTTGGTAATCTTATCTAAGAAAATATGTATTTACTCAATACATACTACTTATGTTGCGGCAGATGATTTTGACTTAGGCTTTATTTGTTATGTTTTATATGCTTTATTTGTTATGCCGTTGCAAAATAAGTTATTCATGTTCTTTTCTTCATCTGAAATATTTATTCTGTGTTTGCATACGCGACACAAAATATATAAGAAATGGTTTGAATGATATTCTATATTCATTCTGAAAACCTGGTCCATTTATTCAGGTGTAATTTTTTTGACTTCAGGAAAGCGACTTTATCTTTTATATGCATGGCAATTATTCCACCTTTCACATTCAACGAATATTTCTAATTTATGAGAAGTTTTTCCTGTTAAACATTCGACGCATTTTGTTTGTGTATATATAAAGAAACACACACATTCACAGACATATGCTCACACAAACACACTCACACATATGAGTTGAATATATATGAATCGGAATCTTATGGATAGAATAAGTAAAGAACAGATAGGAGAAAAGTGTCTGTCATCAAAAATGTTTCACTTTGACTACTTCAGAGATTTTTTTGGATGAATGTTTTAAAAAAATTTAGAATTAAAAAAATAATCTTTTAACATCCACAAAACAATATGTTGACTGAGGTTTGATTTCATTGGTTAGACATGTGTCACGTGTAATGAAAGTATACTGGCGTTGTTTTATCTCTTCTTGTCTGTTTTTTATAATGGAGAGTCTGTTCTAGTGAAGGGTAAGTGTATACTGTTGCAGGTTAAAGGAATTTAGCCTTGTTGTAGATAGTCCACTATAAGTCATGAAATGTTTATAAAATCAAAATAAGCAATTTGAGTAGAAAAATGACATTTTATATATACACATATCAATTACTGTTTTTACAATTGAAGTAATACATGAAGTATAAGTCCAACGGAGGTTAAAATGTTCATGGCAATAAAATACTGAAAGAGAATTAATGCTTAGGAATTTGTGAGCATGTAAGTATGGAATGTCTTTGATGTATTCGCTCCTGAGGTCAGTAAGTAGTTTTTGAGGCAGGGAAGAAGGAAAGAGGTAAGGGAGGCGAGCGTAGTAAACCGCTTGACTTGGGATCAAGGGAGATACTAATTACTCTCTTCTCCTTGAGTCGGTCTGCCTGTCGATGCTTTCTGTATCCACTTTTTATATCTTGTTTTTGGATCACAGCAGTTCATTTGGGATTTCACACTAGTATTTTGTTCTGGGCTTCCCATTGGCTGATAAATAAAATTCGCGTAGGTTCGCGAAATGAAAATTTAATATCTAATTAATTCTTAGCGCTTTTGCTCGGTATCACCACAGAAGAATACTTTAAATGTAGAGGAAAAAACGCACATACTCTCTCTCTCTCTCTCTCTCTCTCTCACACACACACACACACACACACACACCCATATATATATATATATATATATATATATATATATATATGGTAGAGGGAATTCTCGCTTAGAAACAAAACAAAATTGCTGACATCAATGTTGAAGATAAAAGATTGAAAAATTTACCAAAGATTTTAGTTTAAATAGATAATGACTGGAACAAATGTTATTGAAAAATTTAGACATACAAGTTTAGAAATAAACCTTAAATTTTAAGTAGATCCTAAAAAAGAATCTATTCCTATTACATATATACACACACCTACAGATATATATATTACGGAAATTAACGAAGATTAACGAAACTTGGTTATAAACAACCGACAAGTATGAATGATATGTTTGGACATTATTTTTTCTTTTATCGATACTCGTATTTAAGTAGATATTCTTCTTTTATTTAAACAGTATTATATATTTATATATATTTACGATAATTTTTCTTTACGAAAATGTGTGTCATTTGGTAGGATTCGAACCTGCGACCCCTATCCACATAGGGGAAGCTACCATGTGATCTGACACATCTTAGACCTCTCGACCACGAATGACCATTAGTCTAATCGAGGTTTTAATCAAGCCTATATAACACAGTTTTCGATTTATTGCAACAACTATATCTGCTCTGAAATGTATCGTAATGTCAACAAATGTAAACATGTTACGGAAAATAACGAAGATTAACGAAACTTGGTTATAAACAACCGACAATTTGGAATGTTCAAACAAATCATTCCAAATTGTAGGTTGTTATTTGGTACAGAGGGAATAAAGAAAATTTTCTGTATCACGCACTTTATTTCCTCTGCATCTCTCTTTTCTTTTTATATCCCCCTCTTTCTTTTAATTTCCTTTTTTATTTTCCCTTCTTTTCTATCCCCTTTACCTCGGACAATTTTCTAAAAATAAAGGGGTAGTGAGATTCTTTTTTCAAAAATAACGTTTCTTACCATCCTTATTAACTACCTGATGAGAGATTGTTTATTCGATGTCGAAACAAAATGTTCGCTTTTATAGTAAATTATAATTTGCACATGTTCTAAATTATAACTTATAATAAATATTCATAGCTCCATTTCTACTTTGAGCACTTCGTTCTTTATTCACTTGATTACATATATATATATATATATATATATATATATATATATATATGTTTCGTTGAATAATATAGACAAGTTTTGTCTATTTATTTTGTATTTGGACCCTTTCGTATAATTTGATAAGCTTGATAGGCTTATTGTTAAAAGACGACAAGAAATCGAAGTAATTGTTGATTTTCTTATCAGGTCTGAGCTTTCGGCTTACATAAGCCATTATCAAAGAATGAACATTTAACATATAGTGAACAAAGAACATTTAGGTTATTAACAAAGTCGAATTAAACAAAGAAAATGAAACCAAAGAGACAAGTCCATTTTTAACGTGGCGGATGGCCGCAGACGGTGACAGAATGGTGGTGGTGTGGTTCTTGGTCACATGAGGGTATAGTGGCATGAGAGGATTGGTCTGCGAGCTGCCATTTTTAACGATAGCACTATCAAGCTTAACAAATTATACGAAAGGATCCTACAAAAAATAAATAGACAAAACTTGTCTATATTATTCAACGAAACCTGTATTAATATATATATATATATATATATATATATATATATATATATATATATATTTGAAATTTTTTTTAAACCGATTGTTTCTGTAAAAAGACAACATCGATAAAGATAAAGAAATAAGTTTTGCTTTTATTCTCATTCCCAAACATATGTAAAGGGTGCGATGATTAAATGGCATTTTTTAATTTCGCACACGCGCGTTGTTTGAGTGTTTGTTTGCTCATTTTTATTTCGTCAACTGCAGGAAATAGTAAGTTCAGTTGGGCATTGTCTGTGAGAAAAAAGCACAATGACGCAAGAAATCTTGAAACTGCATGCTGTACTGTTTGGCATTCGCACCGGCAGTTTTACTATGAACATTTTGGAGTGTGTCAATCTGATGAAAGTGAAGGAAATTCGGAAATATTTTGATGAATGAAATGGTAATTTTAAAAGAACCGCTGTTCAGAAAACACACTATGATTCCAAGAAAGGAACTCCCGAATTTCTCAATGAGAATCTAAGACTGAACACAGAGGCCTACAACAAGTGCCTTGATGAGGTAAGTCTGTCTATGATGCTATGCATTATATTCAGTGGGTGCTAACATTGTGTAACCTGATAAACGATTGTCGATTGTTTCTGGATATTCACCATAGAATCTGCATTAACTGGTTCTCAAAATACTTTCAATATGTTGGCTTGGTAATTTCTTTTATCAAGCATTGTGCTTATGCAGCAAGGATATTATTATGTCATCATTTTGCACCATATTGCGATTTCTGCTATGGTCACACTACCAACCAAGTCTGCGGGAAGACCTAAGGCACGTTGTGGTGTGTTGTTATAGCTTCATTTCATGTTTTTTCTGTTTCCCCTATCATCCTTAGCATTACATAGACAAAGTTCTCCTTAATGTGTGGGCTGTACTTAACAAAGCAATTTTTGTATATGTCTTAAGCTGGGGTTTCCAGGGATTCTTTCAATGTGTTGTTTTGTTCCATTTTTATCACTCCAAGTGCACCCACTAACACTGGCATGATACTTGTTTTCAATTTCCATATTTTTTCTATTTCAATTTCCAGGTCTTTATATTTTGACAGTTTTTCGAGTTCCTTGGTTGCTATGTTACAATCCGCTGGACAAGCCATATCAATTAAAAGGTAAGATTTTCTTTTTGGTTTTTAACAATAATGTCCGGCCAAATTTGCTTCAATTTTTCTGTCTGTGTAGATGGCGTAATCCCAAAGAATTGTGACATCATCTATTTTTGTAAACGGTGTTGGATGATGTTCATACGATGAAAATGTTCATATCAGTCTCTTGCTGATGTTAAGTATGAGTTTTCTTCGTTTTCATCGTATTTAACACTTCGACGTTGCTCACATGCTTGGTCCATTTTATTCTCAGTATCCTTCCGTACACCCACATTATTGCTGCCTCGAGCCTCTCCTTCATCCTTGAGGAGATCGTCCAACTTTCGCTGCCATACAGAAGGACAGATATCACATAGCAGTCCATTCCTTTTGTTTTTTATTTTCGATGAGATTTTCCTGTCTCTGTTACTCTGGTTAGCTTTTGAAATGCGACCTTAGACATGTCAATGATAATTAACAGTTAATCTTGGAAAATTAACAGTTTTAGTTCCAGGTAGAAATATGGTTACGGCTATATCCGGCTGAAGGACTGGTTTTCGTTATCGTTAAACAATGTTGAATTTGTCCGTACTCAGATGGGTGACAGCTTAGAAATACCGGAGTCTGTAGGCTACACACTAGTCCGAGCAAACCGGAGATGGATACAATTTCGCTATAGTATAAGCAGAAAATAATATGTGGCAATACCTCTAAAAATGACGGGTCAAAAACATTCATAGAATTTGTTGAAAAGAACTTGAAAACAGGAGTAAAATGTTTGTTTATTCATTACATTTACAAAAGATGACTTCGATTTCTAATAATAGAATTTAAAACGATCGGCTCGGAAAGAGAAATTGGAGAGCCGAGTTCAAATTCCAGTTAAATTCCTCGCAATCACTTATGCGCAAATTAAGGTATTAATCCGTCTCTTCCCATCAGTTATGGGTTAAATAATAGGACAAATTGGATTCTATAGCCTTGGCTGGCAGCCACTCTATCGCAGAAAGCATTGGCAACCTACTGTGGGATAAGCTTCTGCCCAGTCAGTCATGTCTCTTTCGAGACATTATCGCCCATGCGTGTTTCACGTATGGCACTTAACTGACTGATCTGATAATATGATTATCAGCAAACATTAAATTCACTAGATCCAAAAATAATCTGATATTTATAGATTTAGTGAGGAATACCACAAGAATGTTCACCATTCGACAATTGATTTATTTTGGAAATAATAATGATTTATTGATTTATTCCTAAAAGGAACGGCGGAGTTGTAAAGTCTTATATTTCCCAGGAGTATTTGTGCGTAATTAAACATAACGAACACGACCTGAATTGGAACTCGACTATATTTATTTTCAATTTCTTTACTGTTATTCATAGCACGTTATGAAGAATGGTGGCTTGGAGAAACTAATACTTACAAGACGGATATAGGCAAAGAGAGAGAAAGAAAAACCAGCGCGTGACCTACGTGATGGGCTTCAGTAGGTGGATGGCAGTGCTGGGTTTCAGATATATAACAACAGGGAACATGTTAAGAGCAATAAATGAAAGGGGCAAGTGGAAACTTATGATCCCCTACGTCCTAAAAGACACCCCTGTAATCATCAGGCTTGACACCCCTGTAATCATCAGGCTTGATGTTGCTTAACTTCTGTGATCGTATGAGATCGTTTTCCAATGGGATAA
Organism: Ascarosepion bandense; assembly: GCA_037127315.1. Taxonomy (NCBI): domain Eukaryota; kingdom Metazoa; phylum Mollusca; class Cephalopoda; order Sepiida; family Sepiidae; genus Ascarosepion; species Ascarosepion bandense. The sequence continues at coordinate 65,871 of JBBBDQ010001348.1, forward strand.
AGCTGTAAGCCATTTGTAGTAGAAGGTGCAACGGCATAGCATGTAAGTGACCGTTTGGTGTAAATTTTAGGAGTATAAGAAATATAGTCAGCGATATAAATCCGAAATCGCTCATGAAAAATGCATGAAACTGCTTTTCCCTGCATTTAATGCCATCAATAGATAACACGAAATATTATCACGTAACATATATTCATTGACAGTAAACAGAAAAGACTGAAGATGGTATGGATTTGAAAGAATTACACTCACTTAGGGACATGAATTCCACTTTATCGATAAGTAAAATGATTCAATTATTGAAGTATTTTTTTGATTTTGTTTGAGATGCAGCGGATATCGGCCTAGAATGAGAAATCGGAGAGACAAGTTCGAAATCTTGTTGAATTAGTTGCTTTCACAAATATCCTTAGGAAAATTATGAATCCACCTGTTCTTCTTCCAGCAATGGGTTAAATAACAGAACAGATTGGGTTCTGTATTTTTTATTAATAACTAGTCTAATGCTACAAGTAATACCAACCTCTACGGGAAAAATATGTCGAACCAGGCATGTTTATTTAGAGACATGATCGCCCAAGAGTGTATCACGCATGGCACTTAACTAACTGGTTCACATATATTTTTTGTTCAAATTGCCATACGAATTGCTTTCTTTATTCGGTTTAGTCATTAAATTCTTCCACTCTGATGATTTGAGGGGAATAATAATGAAAATGTGAACTTTTACTGATGGTGTTCATGACTGAGTCAAAAGGACATTTTTGTTTTTATTGGCTGAGTCAGCAAAAATAATTGAAAGCAAAGAAAACCAATAGAAATTATTACGTGTATTGTGACGGTTGACGAGCCACTCGATTTTAATATTCATCTTGATAGGAGTTTTTATCGCAAGATGTGCTTATAAACACCTACATCTTAGCCGGACTCAAAGATCTATTGACAGCTTTTCATGTCCATAGTCGCCATGATGTAAAAAATTGCGAAAACCACCAAGTATTTAAGCATCTGCTGTAACTCTCATTTCAAAGATTACATGTGTTGTCAAGGTGATAACGGTTCAAATCAACAGATTAGTTGGCTTTTCGTTTGTGTAGTCTAGTCATGTGATATATATATATATATATATATATATATCGCTCATTCAGTGAAATGAATTAAGGCGCTCTAGCTATTGGGCGCGTATAATGATATGCGCTAAAAAGTTTACCTACTTCCACCGAAGTAGCCCAAGGGTAGAGTCGCCGACTGACGCCATTTCGGTCGGGTTTCAATCCTGGATAAAAAAGCAATCGGAGTCTAACCGTACTGATGAGCTGTGATACGGCAAAACAGATCTGTCTGCGGATGACAATATATATGTATATATATATATAAACATATACTGTTAAATATAAGAGAGAATGAATGTCTATTATGTTTAATCATGAGCCGTTCTAAAATACAACCTTTAGAACGGCTCATGATTAAACATAATAGCCATTCATTCTCTCTTATATTTAAAGTATATGTTTAAAGAATTATTTGCTCTCTCGATACACTATATATATATATATATATATATATATATATATATGTTAGAGTGGAACATCCTGCTATCCCCGAGAATTGAATGCTCTAGACTTTAAAGGATGGTGTCAAGCGGTACGAGTGAGCACAACCGTCTTATGCGAAGGCATTCTCTATTTGATAGTTTATTCCGCTCCTACTCGTTGCTTGCCTGTCTGTATCTATTTATTAATTGTACATTAATACAATAAATCCGTTATATCGTATTCCAGTGTCGAGTACTATTCTTCCACTAATCTTTACACTGATATTCCTTTCCAGGATATATCAATATATATAATGCATGAGAACACTCTCAGTTACTGGCGTGTGTTTACATAGTATATCACACTCTAAAAGTCTGCCTTCTTCTATCGAGCGCCCATAGCTCAGAGGTAGATTGGCCGACAGATGTCAATTCGGTCGGTTTTCAATCTTGGCGAAAAGCAATCGGATGTCCTACCGTACTGATGAGCTGTGATACATCGAAACAGATACTTCTATGTATGACTAATATATATATATATATATATATATATATATATATATATATATATATATATGTCAGATTGAATAAACTGCTTATTTTTAATAAAATACACATTCTCGAGGCAATATTCATTAAAACACTTAAGCCGTAAATTAATAGAATCAGCTATGAATACTGTAGTAATGTTCTAAAATGTTTGGAAAAATAACAGTCTTTTTATGTTTTAACACGTGCATGACCATGACATTATAACATATAAACAAATTCCGTTTTGGATAATTTTCACGATCTAATGAACGCTAGAAATTTGTCAACCGTTATATTTGAGGCCGGAAAAAATGTACAATAATCTTTAGCAACACAGTTTTCCGGTTATATTGGTTACCGTAACTCCCATCCCTTAGGATGATCTCGGAAAGAGGTTGAAAGTACTTGGGTACCTTGAGAAATGAATGAAAATAACATCTGTCAACGTTACAGCTCATTTCTGACATCTTTCAATTATAATACGGGAAAGATTATCGGTGGGTATGAACTGATATTTTTTTTAAATAACCAACATATTGTTTGCAATTTAATCTGACATGTTTAAACGAAAATTTGCTGCCTAAATACACACACACACACACAGACACCCACAGACACACACACACACATATATATATATATATATATATATATATATAATTCTCGATAATCGTTAAAATTATAGACAAAAAAGGTCGGAAAAAAACAAAATATTTGAGCAATTTGTATATAATTTATGACATGAAAAGGAAAAAATAATATGCAATCACATGAAAAATTACATAAAAGACTTAAGCATATTACCTTGTCTGTCATTTTTAATGAAACATATATATATATATATATATAGTATAACAAAGTTATAGAACGCGTAGTTTTTTTACCTACTGTTCATGCATTTACTTTTATAAAGAGTACTCGATACAACGTAGATCATTATATTTTAATGGTTATTACAATTCAATATAAATTCATAGTATCACTAACATTTCGCGTTTCGAAACTGCTACGTGCGCTTCTCATCGGATATAAAACTAACTAGAAGAATTTTTAAATAACTGATTTCAACGCGTTTATAGCGATTGTTCACCGCAACACGATTTTCTTTATTAAAAAATATTCCAGAACAAAGTATACCGTAATGAACGCTGCGTAGCATAAGCTGATTTAATGCTAACTTAATCTGATTTGAAACAAACCTTAATTTAAAATATCGTAACAATGTATTTTATAAACAAGGCGGTTTACTACTTATTTAAGGTGAAGACATTGAATTGGAGTAGATAGACTAAACTATCACCCGGTTCACACTCCACCCACGTCTATTGAACAGGTGTAGTGGCTCATCCCTTGTTCCCTGTTTAGGATGTGGTTTTCGGTTTTCTCTTTTCCATTCCCTGTTTAGGATGTGATTTCCGATTTTCTCTTTTCCAATCTTCACTTTTCTTTTTTTTTTTTTCAATTGGAGCAGATAGCCTAAACTATCGCCCGGTTCACACTCCTCCCACGTCTATTGAACAGGTGTAGAGGCTCATCCCTTATTCCCTGTTTAGGATGTGGTTTCCGGTTTTCTCTTTTCCATTCCCTGTTTAGGATGTGGTTTCCGGTTTTCTCTTTTCCAATCTTCACTTTTCTTTTTTTTTTTTTCAATTGGAGTAGATAGCCTAAACTATCGCCCGTTTCACACTCCACCCACGTCTATTGAACAGGTGAAGAGGCTCATCCCTTGTTCCCTGTTTAGGATGTGGTTTCCGTCTTTCTCTCTTTTAATCTTTTCACTCTTACGTAGCCCCCTTCACATCAGTGGGCTTACTGCCTTGCTCGAGGTGATATGATTAAAAAAAAAAAGAAAAGATATGTTGACAGCTTGAATGACAGATTGATGCTTATTTAATATATTCTCCAGTAGATATATCCGTAAAAAATTATTGAGGGATATAACGTGATCGCTGTTTTATATAATTTTTAAATATTCAGTAATATTTTAAAAATTGGAGTGTATTCTCCTTAATTTAATGTTTACTGAATTTTAGACACTTAGGATTTATGTTTTCTATCAGTTTATGACCAACAATATCTACAAAATCTGCACGATTATACACAAACAAAAATTCAATTTTTAAAAAAAATATTGATGTTCTTAAATTGTTATAGGTTTTTCGATTTATGATTAGTAAATATAACTTTTACTTAATAACAATATTATTCACACGTTACGCTATTCACATTGAATTTTATAATATTTCAGTTTTTTAATAATAATGTCCTTTTTGTAAATAATGTTCATTTTAAGATAATAATGTGCATTTTTTAAAGAATAGTCTCTATTAAAGGTATTAGCATATTGATAAACACAATTTTTTTCTTAATTAAATGATTTCATAGTTTTGCATTTTTTATTTTACAATTCAGTGTGGATTATCAAGTTTTCTCTTTTATCAAGAAAATAGATAATATAAATTCTTCACTAAGTTCCAATTTTAACTAATACAAACATAAAGCAATACACCATGGAATTTCTCTAAAATTATATAAATTCACGCTAACAAGTAACGAAAGCAGTTAAGGGAAGACGTTCCAACTGTGTGGATTAGCTTTGGCTTAAATGGGGGAACACAAAGTACATCTTGGGTTATGAAACTTTCAAAGTAACTAGCTTGATTGAAGCCGTGGAGAGATGGTTAATGTTTATTAATTCGGCCTTGTGTCATACTTAACCGAACTCCTTATAGTGTACAAGTTTTACCCAGCGTTATCATCATCATCAGAATTATTAGAAGGTTATTTTCATGAGAAGATTGTAGATTGGAGTGTTGGATGTGTGGAATAGTAGAATAAAAATATATAATTTGAATGTTAAAATAGAAATTTATTAAAAGGAAAGAATAACATAAGTTGTAAAAGTTAATGTGCAATTAGAAACATTATTAAAAATGTAAGGTTAGATTTCATGTTCAATGAGAAAGTTGAGGGCATCAAGAAATGAAGAAAAGTTCATAGTAGTAATTTGTTGGAAAGAGTTTATGACTACGTACGTATGTATGTATTAGCGTTTGTTTGGTATGAATGTCTTTGAATAGAGAAGAAGTAAAATGAATCAGCACACGAGAAAGAAAGAGAAAGAGGACAAATGTCCGGATCACTTGAAGCTTCTCCCGTTATATTTTAGATTGTCGTCTCTGCTCCTTCCATCCCTGACTGACTGACTGACTGAATGAATGAATGACACTTACCGGCGCCTTTTATAGTAATGTCAGATTTTCGCACTGGATCGCGAAGTCCCTTTTGGTACTCCAAGTTGGTCCCATTGGTTAGCAAATCCATTTAACATCAACTTGCGAAATCGGGTTTCGACTTGTTTTAAGCACATGGTCGATCCTTTTTCCCATTTGAGAAAAACCAGGATTTCACCAGTGAATTTTTTTAAAAGCGAAGAAGTTTGATTTTAATTATTAATTTTTAATCCCACAGGATCAACACATAACTAGAGCAGTCATATGATCAGAAGGATGTGGTTTTGATCGCGTTTCCAAAACCTACCGAGTAGAAACAATCGTCTTCCTAAGTTAATTGTTCAGAATTTTCTCAACTCTATCACGAGATATGCTAATACCATTGTCTATTTGACTTATATAAAATTGCCTGTATACATCACCATATGGTGAAAACAATAAAAGATTTCTTCGATAATAGGCGATGCAGGACGCCCAGGTGTTTAGTCATCTTGAAGACTGTCTGTTTGCATGCTAAATGCAACTGTCTCTTTATACAGTTGGTAAAGTTTGACAGACACCATCAAATGTAGCATCCATGTCAGCATGAATGGGCTTGGAAGTCGAGAAACATAATCTCTAGGTATTTTTGATTAAACAATGATCCGACATTTGCCAGTTTTTAAAACAAACCGCTGCCACTTACATTTGAAATTCTTAATGTCTGTTTACCTGGAGGAAAACAATTGAGTTATTAATGAGACGACATCAAAATAATGCATCCTATTAATAGTAGTATTTTTAGTATCAGTTCGTGGTAGTTTATGCACTTTTTAGTAAATTGGTATATATATATATATATATATATATATATATGGAGAGAGAGAAATAGAGACAGAGATAGAGCGAGACATACATACATATATACATACATACAGAGAAATTCAAATATTGATCGATAGATAAGAACACACTTCGATTGACAAAAATACAAATGTGATCAGTCATAGATAAGCAGATAGATGTTCGTTAAGATATTACATGATTCACTGGCTTGAATCCATTTCTCATTATTGATCGTGGTTTAGTGTTGTCGTAGACTGATCGGAACAAGGATAGTTTGGTAGATAGAGAAACAGATACATTGATTGTGATATATGAATAGATTATTAGTTAAGGATATACTGCAATATATATATATATGAACAGACATATCTATGTATATATATATATATCATCAAACAAAGCAGGGAGCAGAAAAATGGTGGTAAAGAAATTTGTAATAATTCATTGATTTGTATATATATATATATATATATATATATATAGATAGATAGATATACTAGCAGTATAGCCCGGTGTTGCTCGGGTGCAATGCTTTAAAACTAATCCATGGTCCTGGAGCTCAGACTTTTTGGACGTTGGCACGAAAGACTAAAAAGCAATAGTTGTTTCCAGTTAAAGCGAAACCGTAGACTAAAAGAAAAATGAATGGATGTAAGTCAAATTTGGATTTCCTGGTATCGATATCAAATAAGTTTTTTTTTGTCGTAAACTGAATTTTGAAGGCTAAATATGTCCTCTGAGTAAATGGTATCATGGCTGAGACTAAGAACTAAAATTATACCTACTTAGAGCCAAACCCGAAGCAAAAGCTAAAATAAAAGGGCTGAAAAAAATACGGACATACAGGGAGATAAACAGACACACACACAAACATCTTGCCTTATATATATATATGTTATTGATTTTCTGCACTATTGTAAGAACTGTAACCTTGAAACTTCTGAATATCGTTTATATCGATTTTCAATATTTATCTGGAGTACCTCGACAGAAACCTAGCTAAGAACACTCGCAGACGCTTATCGTACAACTGTGTAAATTTTCAAGAAAATCGGTTCAGCCGTTTAGGAGTCTATAAGTAACGGACACCCACATACAGAGACACAAACACATACACATAAACACAGAGACAAAGTTCTATTTATAAATAAGTTTATATATATATATATATATATATATATATATATATATATATATATATATATATATATGCGCCCTCACACCCTGATTGAGTGAGCACTCTGGAAGAATATTGCACTTTGAAAAAACAGTAGCTACTTTAGCATCTACGCATCGCTCATTCTGTAATGAATTAGAGCACATTAACTACTGGCGTATGATACAAAATACGCTAAAATTCTACCTCCTTCTACCCATAGCTCAGCGGTAGAATCACCGATTGACGCCAATATCTGGTTTCAATCCTAAGTAAGAAAAAAGCAATCGGATGCAATGATGAGCTGCGATACAGCGAAACAGATCTGTCTGCGGATACATAAATATTCCATTTGTAAATAAGTTATTACGAACCTAGGTATGAACCTAAACGGTATACTAACATACCTCTAAGGTTCATATAACCATAACTGAAAACGCCATAATTCCTTGTAAATTGCGCATTCAAAAATTCCCTGCCACGTGAACATTCATAAAGAAAACGGTAAACGGTAAAATCAGTTATTGCAAATCGCCTGAAGACACCACTCATGGTAGAAACCTAGGTCGCGTAATAACTCGTTTTGGAAAATATTCAAAAGTTCTATGATATAATTATTGTATTGAACACTTTTAATACAAATGTGCACTGGTCTATTAAGTAATTAAACAATATATATATATATATATATATATATATATATATATAATTTATTTGTTTGAACATTATTTTTAAGCGGTACGCGTATTTGAATAGATATTTAGTTTGTAATCGAACAGGATATTTTCACATTTATTTCTACCGACCTGATTATTTACAATAAACTTTGTTTCAAAAATGTGTGTCATTCGGCAGGATTCTAACCCGCAACCTCTAACAATATAGGGGAAGACACCAATTGATCTGGTGCCACTTAGACCGCTCGGCCACGAATGATTCTACAGTCTAATCAAAGTTACATCCAGCCTTATATAACAAAATTTTTCATTCTACGTAAATAACAATGTCTGCACTGAAGGTGTATCTTAATGTCAACAAATATAAATGTACAATATTACGGAATGTCCAGAGGAATAACAAAATGTTTTTAACAACCGACATATTTAATTTATTTGCTTGAACATTATTTTTAATCGATACGCATATTTGAGTAGATATTAAAAACAGAGTATTTTCTCAAATAAGCGTTTTGAATAAAAGGAATATTCAAACAAATAAATCAAGCATGTCGGCTGTTAAAACCATTTCAATTATCTTCGTGAATTTCCGTTACATTGTATATGTATATATTTTATCCTATGCAGGGAATAAACCCACAAAAAACGCAAATTATAATAAGATTGAGAGAATATGAGAAAAAAAAAGCCAATTATAGCTGAAAATATTGAAAATATGACCAAGGGGTAGAATCACTGGCTGACGCCAATTCGGTCGGGTTTCAATCCTGGGTTAGGAAGCGACCGGAGTCTAAGCTGTACTGATGAGCTGTAATAGAGCGAAACAGATCTGACTGAAATGGATGTGCGTTGTGGTGAAGTGGATATCGGCTCGGAACGAGAAATCGGGGAGCCGAGTTCGCATTCCAGTTGAATTCCTTGCATTCACTTACGCGCAAATACCCTTGAGAAAGGTATTAATCCGTCTCTTCCCTACATTTATGGGTTAAGTAACAAGACAGATTGGGTTCTATAGCCTTGGCTGGCAACCAGTCTACCGCAGAAATCAATGGCAACCCACTGCGGGATAATATTCTTCCCAGTCAGTCATGTCGTGAAAGAGACATGATCGCCGAAGCGTGTTTCACGTAGGGCACTTAACTGAACTGCAATATCTATACAATTATTTCAGAGATAGTATTTTGAGGATAAACTACTTAAGATAAACAGCACTTTCTTTTTCGATAAATTATCATTATCATATACAGTACCGTGCTAATGTATCAGGACAAGAAGTATTTTTTTCTTTTATGAGGCATCAAAATAAAGTTTAAAATCACCCGTGTCCTAACAATTTTGCACACGACCGGTAGTGTACAAAAGTATTAGGACAGGGGTGATTTTCCTAAAAACCAGAAATTCAATCATATGGTGTAAAGACAAGTCAGTTGCTAATAAATATTAATTATTTAAACCCAGGTGTAAAATATGTATTAAAAAGAAGTTATATTTAATTTTTCCTGTTTTCTATTAAGCAAGTTATTTTGAAACAACTCATTATTCTATTATACTTGGATATGACTGACTTTTTTCTTATTTCCACCTCACGAATTGATAAATATAATGTTACTTCGCAAGACACACTTTGGGAACAAATACAAGCTGCTCGGCAGGAGATTCCATTAGATACATTGAAGAAGCTTGTGGTGTCAATGCCTGACAGAATGAAAACTGTGATCAAAGCAAAAGGCTATTATACTAAATATTAAATTTATTTTGTAACTAGTATTTTTCTTGTTAAAGCATTTGTTGAGTAAATCAAATAAATTACTTTAAATAAATTGGTTATTTTCTGTCAATATGCCTCATAAAAGATAAATAGTTATTGTCCTAATACTTTTGCACAGTACAGTATAAAATATGCATAGATAACTATTTAAGACTGGAAGCTGATCTTGTAATATTTCACCGGTCATCAAGCAGAAATGACATCGTTATGTGAAGGTTTATGAACTTAATGATCAATTTTTCATCTTATAAAATGTATTAGAAAAAAAAGAAATTCCGAATTTCTGGTATTTACATTAAAAACAAAAATAACAGTCGAGAAATCCAAATCAATTCAATGATAACAAATAATTATGTATAAATATTGAAATGTAACACTATTTATGCATGCGGAAAATATAACACTATTTTAGCACGACGGAGCGAAATAAATTTTTATTACTTGTATTATTAATTGTGCAGATTAATTGTTCCAATATGAGCAGAGATAAAAATCATTCTAATGGATAATAAAATTGTTTATTCGGTTGCAATATGAAAGCAGTTAATGAATTGTGAAAAATCATACAAGATGAAACATTGGAATCTATCTGAGGGAATTAAAAAAACATTGGCAGCTGTAGGTAACAGGTCAGACGAGGTCATCGCATCATCCGGCCATTATTTGACAAAGCGGAAACAAGTGACTAAGAAAATACCATTGAAAACACTGAGACTTACAGCTGGTGAAACTGGGAAGTCAGCGGTATCCAAAACATTGTCACAAATCTTTGATGAGACCAAAATGGTTAAATCCTGAAATTCTCATATTTCATTTGAACAGACTTTAAGCCTGAAAAATAAATTATGTAATCAGTTGAATTAAAGGAAGAAGACGAAAAGAAGTGATATCACCAAAAATATAGGTACTTCATTGGTTAAACCAAGAAAAGGAAGTAAATCCGTCTCAAATTGCGAAGGTGGCAGTGATCTCATTGGCTAAAAATTTGATTTGCATGGACACCCTGCATCCGGGTGCTAAGAGAATTTGGGACATGCACAAATATAGAGCCCCGGAGGGCCAAGATCAGTTAGACTGAGTTGCAGTTGAGTTGCAACGACAAGAGAGTAACGGTTCACAGCCGGAGATCCACGACCGTAGAGATGGAGACGGTCACCTCCGACAGAGTCCCGGCTGAAGATGTAAAGAAACAGAGAGATGCCTGCCACTGACCGACCGAAAAAGTAAAAGTCAAACAATGAACCCCAGTTGTTGCGCTGAGCTAAGACAGATAAGACTAATTGCCGCCGCCGCTATCCACCATACACAAAGACCAATCTTCGGCAGTTTCCGTAAAGCTTCGGTGAAACGCTAGAATAAGACATTCTGAATCGTCACAAACTTGGAAACTCCGATTGGAGTAAGCAAACATTACCAACCAAAAGCTCTAATAAGACATTCTGAATAGTCACAAACTTGAAAACTCCGATTGGAGTAAACAGACATTACTAATCAAAAGCTTCAAGAAGAAAACACTACTCTCATTCGAAACTTCCGCCCTGTTGTAGAGATAAGGGATTGACGACTGTTATATTCTATTTGTTTTTGTCACTTTTTGCTTGTATATAAAGACTTTTATTCGGGCGTCATTCTGTTTATTTTTGGTGCCAATTTCATTAACCCAGATTTTAGCGTTATTTCTTTAGGATCAAAATTCACAACGTGGGTGAGGAAGGACACCGTTGTTATAGTCGACTTGAAGACCAGATACTGTGTCGAAGCTATTAACGCCAGCGGCCGGAGTTCGTCGTCACAGTACATAGCACTTCGTTCATTTAACAATTTATAGAATCTGCTATTTGCGGTACAGATGATGAAAAAGGTCAAGCAATGCTAACAATAGTATGACAAAGTGAAAACATTAACTTAAGAACTCGAGACATAATACTAAACAGAGTGTCCGATGCCGAATTTTATATGGATGTCATGCATGACGTTCAACCTTTCAGAAATGCCTAAATAATAAGCTACATGCGATCAAATCACATGGATATGCATTTGGATCAAAGGATATCGGCTCGGATTGGAAAATCGGAAAGCCAAGTACGAATTTCGGTTGAATTCGTTACATTCTAAAGAGGAAGAGACAGTATGAGAAAGAAAGACAGAGAAAGGGAGTTGAGAGATAAATTTGAACTCATTATGATAGATAGCTATGAAAAACCGATATTTCTCTTTCTCCCTGTAAGTTCTGTTTCTGAATCCCACTGTATCTGTCTTTTTCTCCCTCTCTCTATATTATATTTCGACTTAAGAGCACCAAGAATTTGCAGCCCTTAATATTTACACGAAGAGGAAAATATATTGAAAAGACCCTTCAATTTCCATGTAAAAGAAAAGATTCATAAAAGATTCCAAAATAGAAAAGAAGCACATCCTCACAAACACAACGAATCAAACATATATACAATTCTATCTAGTAATTCTATCACTGGATGTGCGTTGTGGTGCATTGGATATCGGCTCGGAACAAGAAATTGGGGAGCCGAGTTCGAATTCCAGTTGAATTCAATGAAATTCGCGAAAATACCCTTGGGAAAGATATTAATCCGTCTATTCCTTCCAGTTATGGGTTAAATAACAGGACAGATTGGGTTCTATAGCCTTGGTCGGCAACCAGTCTACCGCAGAAATCAATGGCAACCAACTGCGGGATAATCTTCTGCCCAGTCAGTCATGTCCTGAAAGAGACATGATCGCCTAAGCGTTTATCACGTATGGCACTTAACTGACCGACTGGATTCTATCACTGTCGAAAAGAATTCATCTACACTCAACATGATGTCAGTCACACTTGCATCTAAAACACTACGGAAATTCTTAATTAATACAAAACAAATGTAACTCGTCAAAACTTGAACGAAAGCATTTACTTCAGTAATAATTTCCACAAAAAATATATATTTAAATAAAAGATTATATGAAGAAAACGACATTTAAAAACAAAAGCAAAAAATAAAAAACTCTCAAACATTAAATAAATTTCTTGTTCACAGTAAAAATAATTAAAAAAATTATTCGCACAGACGAAAATTTATAGAGTGCTTTAATTGGTAATTCAGTCACAGGAATTTTGCGTCAAGAATCTTGCAATGTGCCACCATTCTCACAAGGTTATTTTTTCTGCTATCGCAAGAACATTTAATAACAAAAAGGATAGAAATGAAAAAAAAGAATATAGATTAATTTTTTGAAGACTACAAAAAACATATTTAAAAATTGTGTAAATACTAGCGTTCCTCTGCTTCTATGCACGACGGTAAACTGCATCTGGCAGCAAAGCCTCTGATTGGGAGGTCGGAGAGGAGCATGGAACCACCTCTTAATCGTAGTTGTTCTCATGTCTACACAGACCCGGAGTGGTAGCACCTGCTAGGGTCCCAGTTATAAGCAATTAGTTCATGCCCAAACTGGGGTCAAAACATTATGAAACTATAACGATAGACAATATACAGCCAACCGAAAAAAAGAATATACATGAATTTTTTCTAGACTACAAAAAACATATTTAAAAATTGTGAAAATATAAGAGTATCTCTGGTCCTGGGCATCGCAGTAAACTGCTTCCGGCAGCAAGGCCTCTGTTTTGGCGGTTGTGAGGAGCATAGAATCACCTATTAATTGTTGTTGTTTCCAGGGCAAATCTGACCCGGAGTGGTAGCACCTGTTAGGGTCCCAGCTATGAGCAATTAGTTAACCCCCAAACTGGGATCAAAGCCCTATGAAAGTATAAAAATAGACTCTTATAGTCATATATACATAAAAATAGACTTTTATAGTAATATATACATAAAAATAGACTTTTATAGAAAAATATACATTTTTGAATGAAAAATATTACCAACAATACATTTTTGAAGAAAAATTTATTACCACAACACATTTTTGAAGGAAAAACAAAATTATTCTCAGAAAAACATTTTTGAATACAAAACTAGAATTTTCTGTTTTCTAAAATAAAAAAGAATAAAAACAAAAATTTTAATTAAAATCTGACTAAATAAACCTACTCACTATAACCGAACATTAATAAATTCCTTAAAACCTTACCTTTTTGCATTTAATGACCCACATAAGTGTTGATATACCGTTAAACAAGACTTAAACTCAGACTAGCGTTCTCATATATATATATATATATATATATAATCATTTACAGACAAGCCTGTTTCGCTGTATCACAGCTCTTCAAAGCAACCAGTTTATCCGTATTGCTCTAAGCCGGAATCGAAATCCGACTGACGTCATCAGGCAAATAACATACCAGAGCGCTATCGGCAGAGGCAGGTAGCTTTCATAGCAGGTTATTCACAGAATGTAAACAAACCCCAGCGTATATATATATATATATATATATACCTCTGTGATAGACCTTATCAAAGCAAAAAGACGAAATAAACTTTATTCCAAATTACGTATCTATAAACAAATAGCGTTTGCAACTATAAAAAAGGATAACATACATAATAAATATCCAAGGAAAACGGTTGAATTCCCTTCAGTTTAACGTCTCGTGACTTTGCACTAGATATGAAGGATTTCTAAAACTAAAATATTCTGTTAAACTTTTTGAATGATTTGTGAACGTTTTTATAGTTGTCAACAGTATTTGTCTTTTGATACGTTATTTGGAATAAAGCTCATTTCGTTTTTTTGCCTTGATAAAGTCCATCACAGAACAAAACGCGGAGGCGAATTAAATACAGTATTCCTCGCCTTCCTTTTATTTAACCATCCTGTTCTAAATCTCAGATCATAACTGAGTATATTTTTACACACACACACACATATATATATATATATATAGCGAGAGAGCTGTGAATATTTATACTAAACTATATTTTAGAACAAGTACAATTTTTTTTATATATATCCACTACAAATCGTGCATTCGTTTCGACATTGAAACTAAAATGTCTCATCACAATATTCCTATTGTACAACCTCACAGCATGTAATGAAATTGACACCAACAATATAGGACTCTACAGAGATGATGGACTCATGATAATAAATAAATCTACTGGAGGTAAGGTTGATAAAACTAGAAAATGAATCCATAAAGTCTTTAAATCCTTTGGTCTTAACGAAGTAATTAAACCAATTGTCAAACAAGTTGACTTTCTAGACATAACATTAGACTTAGTATCGAACACTTTCCAACGTTACATGAAAAATAATGCTAACCCAATCTATATAAACCCCAATTCTAATCACCCACCATCCATTATCAAGCATATCCCATCATCAATGGAACGACGCATTAACACGCACACCTCTAATAAAGAAATATCTGATAAACACAAGGTAATTTACGGTAGAATCCTTAAAGAAAGCGGATATTAATCATCCAAAATTAACTTTGTGCAAAAATTCAAAAGCTCATAAAGCAAAAATAGGAATAGGAAAATCATATGGTATAACCCTCCTTTTAATCAGTCAGTTAACATCAAGCTGGGACAAAAATTTCTTAAAATAATAGATAAGAACTTAAACTGTTGTGACAGGGTGTAATCGTTTTTTTTTTTTTTCAGATTAAGTAACTTGCCGTCGGGTGCAGTAATATGAATCTATTTTAGCGGTGCATGATGAAATTTCTTTGGCCTTGAAAAATAATGCATCAGATTTTTATCACCCACCCAGACACTATTGTATCGATAGTAGATTAGTCTCCCTACGGTCGTTGTCTGGGATAGTCCTTATTCCAAAGAAATGTACGAAAATTGTAACGCTGCACGAACGCACTGGTAAGCCTTACGGAGAGTTCGCAGATATTGTTGGTGTTTGCCTTTCAACTGTGAGTCGTGCCATCAAGGAGAAGAAACAAACTGGATTCATCAGTTCAAAAAGTTAAAGCAAAACAACTCCAAGAGACGATGTATACGTGATCAAGAAAAGTGTGAATGATCTTAGGAATCTATTAGGCGTATTTTTTGGGCTAGATTGCACAAAGTCGTACATATATGTGAGTGTTTAATATTTCAAGATAATTTGAAGTGACATATACGGTTAATGAAATCAAGATCGATACCTTCTTAAGGGTCAGATGTTTCATAAATAAATTAAAGTGATTAGTCAGATCTCATAATTAAACACTTTAATCTTCAAAACAAACGGCCATTAATCGCAAGTTTCAAATTTGACAGAGATCTAGATACTGATACTTGTAAGCACATTTAGATAGATACATACACAAATATAAAAAAATCTTCTAACCTCTCGTTCTCCCTCTCGATGTATCTATGTATATATATATGCATAATATGAAAAAATTGGTGTCTTTTTACAGATGTATAACAATTTTTATGAATAGAAATTATTAAATAACGTAAATCGATCGAGCTATATATATATATATATATATATACAGAGAAAGAGAAACAGAGAGAGAGAGAGAGAGATTTGAAAATTCATAGGATAGATAGATAGATAGATAGATAGATAGATAGATAGATAGATAGATAGATAGATAGATACTAAACAGATTGAGATAGATAATAAAAACTAGGGATAGATAGATAGATAGATAGATAGATAGATAGATAGATAGATAGATTGAGATAGGTAATAAAAACTGGGATAGATAGATAGATAGATAGATAGATAGATAGATAGATAGATAGATAGATAGATAAAAGATAGATAGATAGATAGATAGATAGATAGATAGATAGATAGATAGATAGATAGATAATAAAAACTAGGGATAGATAGATAGATAGATAGATAGATAGATAGATAGATAGATAGACTGAGATAGATAATAAAAACTGGGATAGAGATAGATAGATAGATAGATAGATAGATAGATAGATTGAGATAGGTAATAAAAACTGGGATAGATAGATAGATAGATAGATAGATAGATAGATAGATAGATAGAAAAACTGGGAATGAAAAATGATGATAGATAGATAGATAGATAGATAGATAGATAGATAGATAGATTTAGATAGGTAATAAAAACTGGGATAGATTCGTAACTCACACGAAGAAAAACACAGAATCGTCGCACATCAATTGGCGACGAAGACTCGTAACTCACACGGAAAAAACACACAGAATCGACGTACATCAATTGGCAACGAAGGTTCGTAATTCTAACGGAAAAAAACACACAGACCCGTAGCACATCAATTGGTCTTCGAACATCACACAGTAAAAACGGAACTTATCAAGGATTCGGACTTCTCAACAGAAACTTACCAGAATTCAAGTGACCCTCTTCACACTGACAAGTCGGTCATGCAATCAAGTATCTGGGAAATAATAACCAACGAAATTGGTGACATTACAGAAAAACTGTAAGTAATTCATCCGATATTTTTTTATACATATTTTTCCACGTAAAATGGAAGAACTTTTAAAGGCGATGTTTTAACTTATGAAGAATCATTTCGAACAGCAACAGAAAGCTGATGAACGTCAACGGAGAACGGATGAACGACTGCTGGAGCAGCAGCAGAAAAATGAGGAACGATTGTTGGAACAGAAGCAGGAAACGGACAAACTCATAAAAATCCAATTGGAAATGCAACAACAATACCAGCAAAAAACTGACCAACAATTACAGAAACAACAAGAATTACTGCAACAGAAAAAAACCCGAGAATGACTCTGCATTTCCACATAGTAACATTTGGAACTTGATGGAAATATCTGAATATGTGCCAAGCAATGAGAAGAACTTCGATGCTTATTACAAGCAATACAAAGATGTCTTCCAAGTCGACTGCAGCAGTTGGTCGAATACACAGAAAATACGAATGCTACTTCAAAAATTAGGCAATACAGGGCACAGTAAATTTGTTGACTTTATATTACCAAAAAAGACAACCGATCTAGAGTTCTCGGAGGCAGTGAAACTTTTATTAGAACTGTTCGGGCCGAATACACCCTTATTCAACAAAAGGTGAACATGCTTAAATCTGACGAAAGACTAACAGCAAGATTTTTTAACTTTTGCTGCTCTGTCAATAAGCATTGTAATTATTTTATACTATCCGAATTATCAGCCGATAATGTTAAGTGTCTCGTATTCGTGCAAGGCCTGATATCTGCAAAAGACGCGGAAATAAGTCGTGTTTCGACTAAGTTGAACAATGAACCCAAACTTATGTTGCAAAAGTTGGCAGAAGATTGCCAAAGAGTCATTACAACACAAAATAAATCTAAAAATATCGAAGAGGCTGCAGTCAGCCACATTTAAAAAAATAATAATCAAAAGCACTACTCACAAGAACGGAATGAGGGAAAAGAGTTTGATCAAATTTATACCAGACTAAAATATTACTCCCCTGATAGATGCAATAAAAACAATTCGACAAATATACTAATAAACAGAAAAATCCCCCCAGGGCCGCGCGATATATGTAATAAAATGGACTGGAGGAAATTCTGTCCTGCTAGGAAAAAAATCATATGTCGAAACTGTGGCAAAACTGGTCAGTATGCAAATAACTGCTGGTATGAAATTCGATTAGAAGACCAAGAAACCGGGTCAGACAAACGCAGTCTAGCGACAATGAAGAAAACAGTTTGCGTAAATACGTAACTGTAGAAATAGCAAATAAGAAAATTAAACTGCAATTAGACAGTGGATCTGATCTAACGATTATTAATGCCCTTACATGGCGTAGATTAAAAAGACCAACATTACTAAAAACGAAAAAATCAGCAAGGTCAGTAACGGGAGAGAAACTGGATATCTCAGGCGAAGAAAGCCTTACCGTTACGCTAAACGGAACAACAAAAAAGCTTAAGGCGTACGTCATGAAAAATGCCACGAACTTATTTTACACTGATTGGATCGAAACATTTGACCTCTGGAATTGTCCGCTAAACACATTTTGTAAAAACATTCAGTCTACTACCACAAAAAGTGAAGAATTAAAAAATGAACTAAAAAACGAATTTGCGGACGTTTTCTCAGGAGACCTTGGAAAGTGTACCAAGATAAAAGCAAAATTCCAACTGGAAGGTAACTAGTCTTCAGAAAGAAAAGAAACGTGCCATTCGCTGCCATAGAACAGATCGACAGTGAATTTGACTCACAAATATTAACAAAAGTAGATTTCTCTGAATGGGCAACGCCTGTGGTCTACGTCAAGAAGAAAACTAATCAAATTAGAGTCTGAGCAGACTTCTCGACTGGTTTAAACGCAGCTCTCAAAAACCACTATTATCCTTTGTCTAGCCCTGAAGAAATTTTTAACCGATTAAACGGGGTAAACAATTCTCGAAGATCGATTTGCCTACCTTCAAATCGAGGTAGATAATGAATACTCAAAGCTGCTATGCATCAGCACGCATAGGGGAACTCTATAAATTTAATAGGTTAGGCTTTGGCATAAAGGTTGCCCCGGCTATATTCCAACAAACAATAGACACAATGCCAGGGGACATTGAATATGCAACCGCTTATTTGGACGACAGACTAGTTCGAAGCGAGTCGGTTGAAGAGCATAACGAATACATCAAGAGCGTATTTGGGAAGATAAAAGAATACGGCTTCATTGGTGAAAGAGTCAAATGTGAGTTCTTTCTACCTCAAATATAATATCTAGGGTTTATAATAGTTAAAGAAGGGCGACGTCTCGACCCAGAGAGAATCAAAGCTATTAAACAGATGCCAGCCCCACACGATGTCCAATCTTTACAATGCTTTCTTGGATTAGCTTGGATTTCTACCAAAGTTTTATAAAAAATAGGCATGATCTCAGGGCACCAGTAAATAACTTGCTTAAGAAAGATGTACGATGGAATTGGACTGACGAATGCCAGTCTGCATTCAACGAAATTAAAAAAACATTAGTCTCAGATCTAGCATTAACACATTACGACCCTAACTTGGAGACTATAGTAGCCAGTGATGCTAGTAGTTACGGTGTCGGTGCATGTACTCTGCATCAATTCCCAGAGGGAACAAAAAAGATTATTGCTCACGCCTCATGATCCCCACTGGCAGCAGAAAAGCAATACTCACAAATTGAAAAAGAGGCATTAAGCATTATCTTTGCTACTACGAAGTTCCATAGATAATTATACGGAAGAAAGTTCATATTGCAGACTGATCACAAGCCATTATTAGCAATATACGAAAATAAAAAAAGGACTACCTGTATATACAGCCAACAGGTTGATACGTTGGGGTACAACCTTAGTCAAATACAATTTCAAAATAGAACATTTTTCATCGGAAAAGATCTGCCATGCAGACGGCTTATCAAGATTGGTCCCGGAAAACAAGGAAGTATTCGAAGACTCAATAATTGCAACACTGAGATCGGACGGGGAAATAAAAGGCATGATAGCCAACATTATGAGAGAATTACCAGTCTCTTTGTCAGACATTAAAAGAGAGGTTTCGTCAGATGATTTTATTGTATCAACAAAAAACAAAATTAAATTAAAGGATAAACAATGTGCCGGAAGTATTTTCATTATACGGCCAGGTGCTGCTCTACAACGATCAAGTAGTAATCCCTAAAACTGTACAGAAGAAAATTCTGAGGGACTTTCATGCCGGTCATCCAGGAAGAACCGCATGAAAAGCTTAATGAGAGGATACATTTATTGGACAAACATGGAATAAGAATATCATCAATGCAGTGGAAACGTGTAAAGGTTGCGCATTAGCTGCCAAAGGCTCACCAACAACCGGCAAACCATGGCCAAAGACTAAACACGCATGGGAACGCGTTCACATAGATTTTGCGGGTCCGATAGAAGATCACTACTACTTAATAGTAGTAGACAGTCATTCCAAGTGGCCTGAAGTTCTAAGGTGTAAAAAGCCTATGGCGAATTGCACCATATCTTTTATACATGAGATTTTACGTCTAGTGATTTCAAGAAATTTTGCGAACTTTTTCAGGTAAAACATTTGACATCTCCACAGTATCACCCTAGGTCTAATGGCTTAGCGGAAAGGTTTGTGGACACACTCGAAAGGGCTCAGAAGAAGGCACCAGGCACACCAACAGATCAAGCTTTACAACAATTGTTACAAGTTAACCACATCACTCCCAACCCAAACAGACCTACAGGTCAGTCAACGGCCGAGGTGATGTTCTCAAGGAAGATGAAATCAGTTTTCGACAAGTTGATAACCAGACAGGCAAGGTTTAAAAGGACCATCACGCCTCTTAAGAAGCATTACAGATGCAGCTAGAAAGTATTATTCAAGTCATATAAAAATAACATGACATTCTGGGAGGTAGGATCAATGAAGCAGAAAGTCGGGAACCTTATATATATATAATACAGGGTCCAAAAAAGGTGCACAAGCGGCACCTGAATCAATTGAAAAAATGTCGATTTAACGACAGGGAAGAACTACCACCCATAAGTAAATAAACAATCGATATAATCTAAAATAACTTTTATTTAGAACCCCCTCAGTTTGCACCAGAGAAGAGGAAAAGAAAAATTTCAGACCCACTGTGGATAGACCCGAAGGGGAAAAAATACTGATAGTTTTCCACGGGAAAACTCTTTCGGAGGGAGGTGTTGTGAGAGAATCACCCACATATCAGAGTGAACTCATCCAGATTCTGTTTAAGACAGAAGACAGTCCTTGACGAGGGACTGAGTCGAGCATTTGTTGTAGTAGCATTATTGCGATACTTCAAGACTCTGCTAAGCGCTTATATTTGATTGACTATCTGTGTTTATTATGTGTTGTATTGTACTTTGCATTGTTGTCAATATATGTATTTAACCCAATCTGTTGCGTTCGGAGATAGATAGATAGATAGATAGATAGATAGATAGATAGATAGATAGATAGATAGATAGATAGATATGACAAGACTGAGATAGATAGATAGATAGATAGATAGATAGATAGATAGATAGATAGATAGATAGATATAAAAGATAGATATGAAAAGACTGAGATAGATAGATAGATAGATAGATAGATAGATATGAAAAGACGATAGATAGATAGATAGATAGATAGATAGATAGATAGATAGAAAAGACGATAGATAGATAGATAGATAGATAGATAGAAAATGATGAAAATAGATAGATAGATAGATAGATAGATAGATAGATAGATATGATAGATATGAAAAGATGAGATAGATAGATAGATAGATAGATAGATAGATACATAGATAGATAGATAGATAGATATGAAAAGACTGAGATAGATAGATAGATAGATAGATAGATAGATAGATAGATAGATAGAAAAGACTGAGATAGATAGATAGATAGATAGATAGATAGATAGATAGAAAAGACTGAAAAGATAGTTAGATAGATTAGATAGATAGATAGATAGATAGATAGATAGATAGATAGATAGATAGAAAAGACTGAAAAGATAGATAGATAGATAGATAGATAGATAGATATGAAAAGACTGAGATAGATAGATAGATAGATAGATAGATAGATAGATAGATAGATATGAAAAGACTGAGATAGATAGATAGATAGATAGATAGATAGATAGATAGATAGATAGATAGATAGATAATGAATAGACTGAGATAGGTAGATAATAAAGACTGGGATAGATAGATAGATAGATAGATAGATAGATAGATAGATAGATAGATAGATAGATAGATAGATGTAAAATATCTTATTTAGATATGACTATTACAATGTTTAGGGAAATATAAATATGAAACAAAAAGAAAGAAAAAAGAATGAAAGTCAGAAAAAAAGGTGAACCTCAGCATCCGTCAAAGATAATAAACTGAAATAAATAGATAGAAAAATGAAAAAAGAAAGGAAAGATGAAAGAAAGGTACTAGAACATTAGTATACCTATTGTGTAAGTTAATTAACTGAAATAGATAGATAGATAGATAGATAGATAGATAGATAGATAGATAGATACATACATACATACATACATACATACATCATGCTTAGAAAATTCAGCGAGTAATTAGTTTAAAATCCAATTTTATCAGTCGTTCTTTTACTTGTAGATATAAGTCTATTCAAAATATCAATTAATTCCGAACCTGAAAAAACAGCCTGCAGAAGAGCTTCCACTTAAAAGTCATCCTCAATTATCTAAAGATCGATTTTAATTTTCATGACACTAGAAACTGAAAATATTTTCTTTATTTTCTCGCTGTTTTTTAAACTGAGATTGTAGTCGGTGCCACGGATTTATTTTCCTTAATTCTCTCTATTTACCCACATTCTTGAAATCGATCGCATTATACCACTGTGTTTCGGATTCTGTTTCGGTGTAAACTAGCATGAATTAAAAAAAAAAACATCGGTAAAAGACAAATCTAAAGTTCTTTGTTTAGTAACTTTATACATTTGTGTTTCGATTTTCCTTCAGAGAAAATAATTTTGAGCGCGTTAATTGAAACTCATTGCCTCCAACGTGTTGCACTGTGTTTGTAAATCATATAAATAGTTCTTTGTTTCATCCGGATTTCGACGTTTTGAAAACAAAGGTGAATAGGATTCAAAGCATTTTCTTACACCAAAGATGTTTACGAGCTCGACGGTAGCAGATGCTTTACCTTCTGAGTGAAACTTCAGAACACACGAGCGATGTTTGTACAACGTGGGTGGAAAGAAATTCTTTATTTAGAATAGTTCATAACATTTGTTAATATCACCACATAAATTTCCTAGGAGTTTATATATATATATATATATTTCAGGCAGGTGCCGTCAGTAATTAATCAAGGCAGACATCTTGAGACCTTTATTAGTAAGTTATTCTCTGTTTAGAAGGGATCGAAAAATTCATGCCTTTAAATGACATGGTGAAAATGGCCATTTCCCCACTTAAGTTCTATCTGAATTTACAGATATATATATATATATATATATATATATATATATATATATATATTATGCTCTCATGACGATTAAGCTCTCTAGAAGAGGAAAACCTTAAAAACATGTTACTCCTGCGATTTACGCATTACTCTTCTGTAATGAATTGAGTTCTCCTGGTGACAGATGAAGACTATACATCGCATATATATAACACGCTAAAATTTTCTTCTCTCTCATTCCATGCGTCGATTATCTGGGGAGTAGGGACACCGACTGACACCAAATCGGTCGAGTTTCTATCCCGGCTGGAAGGAAGTGGATGTCTAACCACACTGATGAGCTGTGATACAGTGACATACCTAATTCACATTAAAATAACCAACAGTTCGTAATATGCACCTGCTGATTGCATAAGGCATGAAACAACGAATCGTGCCTAAAACGTAGGATGATATGTATAATTATTAATACATACGTTTTGCTCAGTTATACCACATTGAACACGTTTTTGTTAACAACCGATTAATATTAATATATTGATGTGTATCACAGAGTATACATATATATATATTTATATTTTTATATTTACTTATATCCATACCTACACTACCGGCCATAATTATTAGGCTATCTCAGTTTTTTAAAAGAAATTATGTATTTCATACTATTTATAGTATTAATTCCCAAGTTGGTAATTCGAAATGAAAATAGAATAGCTATTTTTAATACTGCACAATAATATGTGCATCAAATGAACTATTCTCATGCCGAAATTTTGTGTATCGAGGCAGCAAATAATTTTCTAAACATATCCTGTTAAATATAAGAAACAATGAATGTCTATTATGTTTAATCATGAGCTAAACGTTAATTTCAGTTGAAAGTTAATTTCAGTTGAAAATAAAGACAAAAATTCTCCAACATTGATGGTGGATGTTACTTTATTACCGTCTTAATTATGTCTCTGAAGATGGCTCATGTGAGCCGAAAGCTTAGAACCAAATTAATAAAAAAATATCCAAATGTTGGAGAATTTTCGTCTCTACTTTTAACTGAAATTAAAGCCAAAATACGACGTTTAGAACGGCTCATGATTAAACATAATAGACATTTATTGTCTCTTATATTTAATAGTATATGCTTAGAATATATATATATATATATATATATATATATATGTGTGTGTGTGTGTGTGTGTGTGTGTGTGTGTGTGTGTGTGTGTTATAACTATGAAAATGCTCACGAATAATTAAAAAAGATAAACATAATATTTTAGTTTTAGAACATCTTCGTGTGTAGTGCAACGTACTTAATCTCAGATCATAACTGTGTTTATTTTTACACACACACACACACACACACACACACACACATATATATATATATATATATATTTAAAATTTACCATTGTAGTGATCCTAATATATATATATATATATATATATATATATTATTGGATCACTACAATGGTAAATTTTCATTGCTAATTTCTGTATATATTTCAGTATAACTAGCACCGAATGGCACAATGTCAGAGACTCCCTGAGCGGGTTGCGCAAGCATTGTTGTCACAGAGAGTGACAGTTTTGTGGTACAAGAGCAGATATTGTAGTGCAGTGTTATTTGACATCCTGCATCGGTAGTTGGAGAAATCATCATAAATTTTAATTCCAAAATTATGTGTATTAGATTTGTGGTCGGTAGATAAACATAGATACTGTTGCCCTCATCATCTACAGTAGAAAACATGCCCTAAAGGTAGAATTTTAAATCTGTACTTCTACCATTATACTTTTCAAAATAAAAACATACTTTATTAATAAAGTTGTTAACAAATTAGAATGTGAAGGTTTTTTCACACATCCTGTTTTTTTTTATGATGGGTCACATTTATTACAAAAGTTTTAGCATTCACGGCTAAGACCCACCATCCTACGAGCATCTTTGTGAACCATCTTCATTTTCTTCCTATTCCATTGCTGAGATGTAAGTTCCCCTCGGATAGCTTCTTTCTACAGACTGCTACTTTGTGAAACTAAATCCTAAAAGAATTCTTCCTTGATTATTACAATCTCAAACTACCTTAATGGAAACTTACATTCGAATATTTGCATGTTTCTATTTCACGATGTTGAGCAAACGTCAGAAATTCTTGGCCATATTAAGGTTGTAGAGATGGAAATAAAACAAGTTCCCTTACAAGTTCCCATATATCGGTCAAGAAATATTTATTATACTTTTTGAGGAGGGAGGATATAGAGTTTAAGTTGCTGCCCCAGAATTAGTCATCATCTTTCTTTTTTTTAAGCTGGTACAGAAATTTAAATACCTGGAAAATCTGGGTCTCACATCAACCAAATACAGACGACAATTCTACTCATTCAGCTTCTTTTCTCGAACTTCCCGCCTGTGGAACTCGCTTCCTTATTCTTGCTTTCCTGACAGCATCAACCTTCAGGAATTTAAATGTATGATAAGAGGTGTCTATTGAACTGACATTTAAATTCCTGGAGATTGTAGCAGTCGGGGAAGCAAGTATATGGAAGCGAATTCCACAGGCGGAAAGTGCGAGAAAAGAAGCTGTTAGAGTAGAAATTGCGGTTATATTTTATCTGTTTCACTGTAAAAGGGTGGGACGTAGTTGCTAATCTAGTATCTGTTGCAAATTCATACCTAGGGGGCAATAGTGAACTAAGTTTATCGGAGCAGAAGCCGTGAAAGTATTTATAGAAGAGACACAGGGAAGCCACATCACGCCGACGAGAGAGTGACTGCAGCCGGGTTACCAAGTCGGCATCGATCACATTCCGGATTCTCCGTTGTAGTTTGTCAAGGACCCCGAAGAGAATAGCAAGGGCACCCGACCAGATGTGGCAGCAGTATTCAATACACGGGCGGATGGTAGATTTATATATGTGCAGGATGGACTCAAGCGGGAAAAAATTCCGGGCCCTGCACAGAGAACCGACTTTCATAGCAGCAGATTTAGAAATGGATTCGATATAGTCATTTCACATGAGGTCTGCTGAGAGTGTGAGGCTAAGGAGGCGTACCGTTTTAGTCTCAGGGAAGCAGGCCTGTTCCATGCTAATGGGAGGAAGGAGCGATTTTCTATGATGGTTAATTGATAACAGCTTCGTTTTGGAAGCATTGAAGTCGAGGTTTTATCGAAAAAACTCATAGGAATAGTTGCCTTGAAAATATTTGTAAAAAGGATAAAAGCTAAGCTCCGTTATGCCAATGGTAAATGACGGAGGATGAGAAGCCACGTTAAATTTTATACAATTATAATAGTTGATAAATATATGATATCCGTTTCATTTTCTTGAATGTGTCATATCAGACACCATAAAATGTGTCACGAAAATACGATTATTAAAATAACAATGACTGCTTTACATAATCGATAGAAAGTATCACGATATATGAATATTAATTATAAACAAAGAAAAGGTAAACACCTAGTATGTAATATCAATACGTTTAAATGCCAGAGTTTTCGTCACAAAATATGAGAAGACTTCCACTAACATAGATTCTTTTTCTATAAAATGATGCCGAGAATATAACGGATAAAACATTTAAATAAAAATGAATTTTATAGGAAAATAGAAATAATACAAAATACCTGTAAAAAAAAATAACGAGAAAACCGTACTTGGAAAATTATAAAGGCATTACAGAAAGAAACCGTGTTTCTGCCAGCGTAAATGTATGGACGCACGTTGTGGTGCAGGGGATACCGACTCGGAACGACATACCGAGGAGCCTAGTTCGAATTCCGGTTAAATTCCTTGCATTCAGTTACTTACAAATACCCTTGGGAAAAGTATTAATCGGTCTCTTCCCTGCAGTTATGGGTTAAATAACAGGACAGATTGGGTTCTATAGCCTTGGTCGGCAATCAGTCTACTACCCAGTCAGTCATGTCTCTTTCGAGACATGATCACTCACAGCGTGTCTCACGTATGGCACGTAACTGACTGACTAAAAAAATGATTAGGGCTCTTACTGGGCAAAGATTGGGGGATCTGTTTCATATTGTTATGAAGTGATAAACCGATCCTCCACTAATTAATAGTTAATAATATAATACATCTCTTCTTTCCCTTCTAGCTATGAGTAAAATAACAGGACAGATTGGGTTCTATAGCCTTGGCTGGCAACCAATCTACCGCAGAAAGCAATGGCAACTTACTGCGGGATAATCTTCTGCCCAGTCAGTCATGTCTCTTCCGGGACATGATCGCCCAAAGCGTGTATCAAGTATGGCACTTAACTGACTGAATATAATAGTTGGAAACATGATTAAAACGTCTACTGGGCATAAGGTGGGGGATCGGTTTTCTACTGTCATGAAGTAATAAACTGATCCCCCCCACCAATTACTACTGAATATTATAATACATCTCTCCGCCCTCTAGCTATGAGTCAAATAACAGGACAGATTGGGTTCTATAGCCTTGGTTGGCAACCAGTCTACCGCAGAAAGTAATGGCAACCTACTACCGGATAATCTTCTACCCAGTCAGTCATGTCTCTTTCGAGACATGATCGCCCAAAGCGTGTATCACGTATAGAACTTAACTGACTGAAATGAATGGAAGAACACTGACAGGCACAGATGGCATTGATGGAAATATAGCTTACAGCTGCCAAAAATGTGAACCCTCTTAATTCTTGTTCCAAGCCGATATCTACTTTCGGCACAGCCAATCCAGTAGCAAGCTTAAATTCATATGGGGTCTGGACACCAAAGATAAATCTCTTCAGAGTTATTGCGTAAAAATATTTGTAGAAAAGACAGAGAAACTAAAATATTTGTAGAAAAGACAGAGAAACTATGTCACGTCCTGGCGAAATTGACTGGAGTAGCGAAGCCTGGTCAGGGTTGATTAGATTGTAAAACATTCTTTGGATTTTGTCATGAATCTAGAGATAAAGAACAAGTGTACAAATCCAGATATGGGAACAGTATTCTCTGCAACGGATCAATTCGATGTGAAATATAAAAAAGAGTCTTGGGAGATTTAAATAAATTCAAGAATTCAAGAAGCTGACATCAAGGCAAACGCGTAAACAAATTTCGCTTGAGTTTTTCGAAAATATATGCGACGAATTGGAATACATTTGGAATTCTTTATATTTAACGTGTTTTCTGATGAGAACATAATCTTTTTCGACATATAATTCCTCTAAGCTTGTTTATTATCTAACCATATGCAAAACAACCTTTTTATGTTCACGTTAAACTTGCTTGTATAATTTTAAAAAACCGAGTGAAGGAAGCGTGGCAATTCATATGTTTACCGTTTGTATACAAATTGATTTCAAATTGTCAGATCTATTTCTTATTCAGAATAGCGTATCGATTTTCGACTTGAACAACAGTTTTTACAAATTGAAAAGCAACTGGTCGATTGGCTTTTTTAGATGATGCCTTTTTTATACCATATTGAAAATTGAAGGAAATGTTCTATGCAACTGTCGAACAAGTAAACTGCATACACTGATGCCACAGATCTCCATCCAAAGTAGAAGCAACGGTCTTAAAATTTACGAACCATTTCTTACCCCAGTTCACTAAGTTTAGAGGTTCTTTTCAAGAGCAACAGTGAGGTTTACTTTATCAACCCTAGGATTATTGAAGAATCAGAACCGAAATTATTAATGATTCTGCTTTAAATTTTATCAAGGAGCATAAAATAAAAATTTTGCTGGTAGCAATATTTTAAGCATGTTCCAATGGTAGATTTTTATATATGTATCATAGATTCTGAAGAGAAAAATCGTCTTCGAAAGAGACACTGAACCGATATTCTTAGCAGATAATCTTGCAATGGAATCAATAGTCTTTCTATTTAAATTTCAGCTGAGAACAATAAGACAAAATGTAAATCAACATTAAAGTTTAATTAAATGGCTTTAAACATATATGTACCTTATTTCAATAAGCTCTGGATATATGTACCCTTTGAATATATGTACCCTTTTTTATTAAGCTGATTAAGTCAGTAAAGTGTCATACGTTACACACCCTTGGGTGAAGATGTCTCCATAGATATATGATTGGCTGGGTCGATGATTTTTCCCTAGTAGTATCCCATTGGTAACCTGGTTGTAAATCAACTCAATCTGTTCTGCTATTTAATCCATAACTGGATAAACAAGAGCGGGTTAATACCTTTCTCAAAAATATTTTCGCGTAAGTGAATGCAAATAATTCAAGTGGAAATCGAACTCGGTTCTCCGATTTCTCGTCCCCAAACCGATATCCACTGCACCCCAATGCAATGAATATCGTTGCCATATTGGGTCTGGTTCTAATCATATATATTGACAGATTTTTGATAAAATTCAAAACAAGAATCTGCAAAGTGCTCGGTCCTTACCTAGATCCCTAGCTTCAATTTCTTTTTTCATAGCCGTAAAATAATCCTTTTTCCGCAAATATATTCATGGTAATTGTTCTGTTGATCTTTCATCTTTTGTAATTCGACTTCGTGAATTTTATCCTAGTAGGAGATTGACAACTAGATTTCATACTTTACCGTTGAAATTGCTCATCTATACTTGCGCTTCTCGCCTGTGGAAGAGCTTTTTGCATTTCGCTTCCCTCTCAGCAACGATCGTTATACTATAAAGGCAGCATCAGTTGTCATCTTCTGCGTTTTTGATCCCGTTCATTTTATTTTTACGTCCCACTCAGTAACTTTTTCTAATTTGCAATCACTTTGCAATAGAGTTTTGGTGATTTTTATCGCTTTGATTGTGATTAAATTATTTTTTAAAGGGTGCGCCTAAGTAGATCTTACATATAAAGCAAAATGTAAAAATGCACTTAAAGAGTGTTCGGAAATTAGATGGATGTGTGTTGTGGTGCAGTGGACATCGACTCGGAACGCCAAATTGGTGAGCTGAGTTCGATTGCCAGTAGAATCCATTGCATTCACTTACGCACAAATAACCTTGGGAAATGTATTAATCCGCCTTTTCCTTCCAGTTATGGATTAAATAATAGGACAGATTGGGTTCTATAGCCTGGGCTGGCAACCAGTCTACTGCAGAAAGCA
Source organism: Ascarosepion bandense (assembly GCA_037127315.1). Lineage (NCBI taxonomy): Eukaryota > Metazoa > Mollusca > Cephalopoda > Sepiida > Sepiidae > Ascarosepion > Ascarosepion bandense. The sequence goes on from JBBBDQ010001348.1 coordinate 96,483, forward strand.
ATGGCAACCTACTGCGGGATAATCTTTTGCCCAGTCAGTCATGTCTCTTTCGAGACATGATCGCCCCAAGCATGTATCAAGTATGGCACTTAACTGACTGACTGAATATAATAGTTAAAAACATGATTAAGGCTTCTACTGGGCAAAAATGTGGGGGATCAATTTTATATTGTTATGAAGTGATAAATTGATCCCCCACTAATTACTACCTAATAATATAATACATCACTTCCTCCTCTAAGTATTAGCCAAATAACAGGACAGATTGGGTTCTATAGCCTTGGCTGGCAACCAGTTTACCGCAGAAAGCAATGGCAACCTACTGCGGGATAATCTTCTGCCCAGTCAGTCATGTCACTTTCAAGACATGATCACCCAAGCGTGTATCACGTGTGGCACTTAACTGACTGACTGAATATAATAGTTAAAAACATGATTAAGGCTTCTACTGGGCAAAAATGTGGGGGATCAATTTTATATTGTTATGAAGTGATAAATTGATCCCCCACTAATTACTACCTAATAATATAATATATCTCTTCCCTCTCTAGCTATGAGTTAAATAACAGGACAGATTGGGTTCTATAGCCTTGGCTGGCAACCAGTTTACCGCAGAAATCAATGGCAACCTACTGCGGGATAATCTTCTGCCCAGTCAGTCATTTCTCTTTCGAAACATGATCGCACAAAGCGTGTATCACGTATGGCACTTAACTGACTGACTGTGTATTAGATATCAAAAGATTGTTCGTTAAAAATTGCCTTCAATTATCTACCTAATAGGACGGACTTCATAAATGTGAGAAATCTTTCTCAGTGATATCCTATCTCGCGAGTTTGTGTAGCGAACATCGAATGACACACCTTAACAAATACCCTTATTATGCGTAATGAACGAATATGTAGATATTAATTTATATTTTCCCGAGTCTTTAATTTTATTTTTCTGTGTCGTATCGAGTTTGACAACGTAAAATATATTTCTTAAAATCTACTTAAGATATGAATAATTGATTAAATTTTCAGAAAGCATTTTCCATTTGGTTTTGAAATATTGGATAAAAGCGATTAGATCAAAAACCAAAACATTTGCAAAGAATTATGCAGATTCTTGTGCCAAGGAATGGCATGTATTCATGGCGCACATACAAAGTGAAACACTGAAAAGAAACGACACAAAATAAAATATATACAAAATCAAAAAATGTCTTATTGATTGTCTTGGAGCCAATGTAAGAAATAAAAAAGAAAATGTATATTTAAGTATTAGTAAACTTAAATAATTATATATATATATATATATATATATATATATATATATATATATATATATATATATATATTCTTAGTTTGTAAACGACTAATTACGCGACCTAGGTTTCTACCGTGTGGTGCCTCCAGGCAATTGCAAATCCCCTAAAGACATTTAAATATATTTAAGTATTAGTAAACGTAAGTAATTATATATATATATATACATATATATATATATATATATATATATATATATATATATATATATATATATATATTCTTCATTGGTAAAAGAGTTATTACGCGACCTAGGTTTCTACCGTGTGCTGCCTCCAGGCAATTGCAAATCCCCTAAAGACAATTAAATAAATTTAAGTATTAGTAAACGTAAGTAATATATATATATATATATATATATATATATATATATATATATATATATAATGCCGCAGTATTAAATGATCCTAACACCAAGAAATTTCAATGGAACCTCATAAAACGTCAAATGCACACAGCCAAACAGGAATTACAACAAATCAACACTGAAATTGTACATATTAAAGGAATCTTACAGTCTTCTACCACAAGTGAAAAATTCAAGGAAATATTGGATTTATTATACAATACAACACAAAAGGAACATGAATCCCATAAACAAGTCATCCAAAAAAAGCTAAACAAATTATATAAAGGAAAAATACTTTTACCAAACATCAATGATAACTTCATTAACCTATCGGATTACCAACTTACTCCAGATGAAATAGAATCCCTTAATCTCGGACCAAATTTTCATGTCGCACAGAAACCTAATTCAATGTTTAAACAAATGGAAATTGAAGCTTTATACCAACAAATACTTCAACTCGAACAGGACAACCATATTACTACACAGGTAGGCTTAAAAGATTTACTCAAAGCGGAATCAATCAAACACCGTTACCATAAAAATCCTAATGATATTATAAATACGCCTCTCATAAAAGCAGCCACACATCTCAAAAATAACAAAAATATTGTTATCCGACGTGCCGATAAAACCAATACTTTTGTTATTTTAAACAGACAGGAATATCACTCCAAATTACAGGCCATTCTCGACGATCTCAACAAATTTAAAAAATTAACTTGTAATACCACAACCCAACTTAAAAAACATATTAATAAACTTATTACTGCAAACAATGCTGAAATAGGATCCTATAAACTTCAATAGATTATAGGTGATTATCAGCCCGGCTACCTTTATGGAAATGTAAAAATCCATAAAAAAGATCATCCCCTCCGACCTATCATTTCTCAAATACCCACACCAATATATAACCTTTCCAAAACACTTAACAAACTAATTACTCCCTATCTTCCTGGTAAATATAGTATTAATTCCACGGATGAATTTTTACAGATTCTCCATTCTGTAAAACCTAAGAATCAAATAACTGAATCTTTGGATGTCCAAAACTTATTCACAAATGTTCCCGTCCAGGAAACAATTGACATCATTATCCGTGATGAATACAACCATGCTACTCTCCCATCAATCAATATTAAACCCACTATATTAAAAAAAACTATTATTAGCATGCACCACACAAGTACCCTTTCACGATCTCTTAGCCAATATTTATACACAAATAGATGGTATTGCGATGGGATCTCCTTTAGGTCCCCTCTTTTCTAAATATTATATGGCAAATCTAGAAAATAAAATAATTAATGACAACAATAAATCCTCTATATATGTAAGATACATAGATGACATCTTTGTTTTAGCTAAGAATATCGATCAAATTAAATATCTTAAAAACAAATTTGAAAGACAGTCCGTCCTCATATTTACATTAGAACTTAATATTAATAACAAACTCACATTCCTTGATGTATTCATTGATTCTAGCACACATACATTTACTACTTCTCTATATAGGAAACCAACTAGCATAAATTGGTGTCTTCTTAATTATAATAGTGAATGCCCCCAACGATATAAGTTAGCTGTTATAAAAAACTTACTTCAACGCACACAAATGATATCTTCTTCCAAATCTATATTTTATAAAGAATTACACAACATTAAGCAAACACTAGTCAATAATGGATTTCCTAACTCCGTTATTGATCAACAAATTAAAATGTATCTCAACAAAATTAACAATAGCTCTAACAATAATGATAATATTAATAATAATGGTTTACATGAAAATAAACATAACACTATTAACTTATATTATTGCAACCAAATACATAATAATTATAAACAAGATGAAAAAACTCTCTAAAACATAATACGTAGAAATTTTAAACCAGTGGAAAGTAATAATCAAATTAAACTCATTATATATTATAAAAAGTTTAAAACAATTGACCTCATAGTCTATAATAACCCAACAGGCACTAAACTAAATTCTTTACAAAAAACCAATGTAGTGTACCAATTTACATGCCCATTCAGAGATTGCATCGCTGATAATAATAATCAAAAACCTAGTACATATATTGGTTTTACTACAACCACGCTCTCCCGTAGACTTACATGTCATCTTTCTGACCAGAGTACTATTAAACAACATTTCTCTGAAAAACATAAACATGTAGGTAATATCAGACAGATTTTGGTCAAGAATACGGTGATCCTTACTCATACACACAGTAAGAGGTATCTGCAGATATTGGAGGCCATGTACATCAAATCAAAACACTCAATAAAATCAACTTTAAAACAGGAAATAACATATTACATCGCATTTGACTACATGGTTTTGTTGTCATTTCGCGCTATCCCGCGGTGTGACGTCATAAAACCGCATCGCAAACTTAAGAACTGCGTTTATTATTTTTGGTAACTATTGCCGTTGCCAAGCGGAGTTTTATGTCAACACAAAATATTATCGTCGGTGATGGTGGATTTTATAATATTTCAGTTTAAACAACCTCTCTGAAGATGGCTCATGTGAGCCGAAAGCTAAGAAGAAAGCCAATAAATAATTATCCAAATGTAGGAGAATTTTTGTCTTTATTTTCAACTGAAATTAAAGCAAAAATACGACGTTTAGAACGGCTCATGATTAAACATAATAGACATTCATTGTCTCTTATATTTAATAGCATATGTCTAGAAAATTACTTGCTGCCTCGATATACTAAATATATATATATATATATATATATATATATATGTATGTATATGACTACATATATATATATATATAAATATATATACATATATATATATATATATATATATATTCTTCATTTGTAAAAGAGTTATTACGCGACCTAGGTTTCTACCGTGTGGTGCCTTCAGGCAATTGCATATCCCCTAAAGACATTTAAATATATTTAAGTATTAGTAAACTTAAGTAATTATATATATATATATATGTATGTATATGACTATATATATATATATATATATATATATATATATATATATATATATATATTCTTCATTTGTAAAAGATTTATTAGGCAACCTAGGTTTCTTCACGCAATTGCAAATCTCCTAAAGACACCACACGGTAGAAAACTAGGCCGCGTAATAACTCGGTTTCAACTGAAGAATACTCCAAAGTTCTACAATTAAATTCTATTGAACACGTTTAATACAAATGGAAACTGGACTAAATTTATCATGACTAAATATAAGTAAGTAAACAATCAATATATATATATATATATATATATATATATATATATATATATATATATATATAATATTAACTATAGTTATTACAATACTAATAGTAACATAACTAACTCCGAAACTAGTATTGATTAAGTTATAATTTAAATCGTCTTGAACAACCCACCGAGGACGAAGTCGGAGGGAAAAGAAGGGGAAATGAAAAAAGAAACAAATGAAGTACATGAACAAAAAGTCAAGCACTCGTAAGAAAGAAAAAGAAAACAAGACGAAAAGCCTAACACTAAAGCGCTCAATATGAAAGTAGAGCAACAAAGACAGAAAATCTAAGCAAAATCACCCACTAAAGTCTACTTCATATTGGCTCTTGCATGTGTCTCTGTGTATATATATATATATATATATATATATATATATATATATATATATATGTTTTGTTTGATCATTTTTTTTTATCGATACTCTATATTTATTTCTAACAGCCTTATTATTTGCGATAAAACTTTGTTACAAAATTATGTGGCATTCAGCAGGATTCGACCCTGCGTTCCCTATTCACTAATTGTCAGTTTCGTATATATATATATATATATATATATATATATATATATATATATATATATATCACAGTTCAGGAAAAACAGGCCCTGACAAGTGAGAGTATCATAATGGTGTTCCCAAGAAACTTCGAAGTCGGCATGAACCTGCTCAGTTAACTTGACAAACTCTTTGTGCTTACCAATGCACTATCTCTATTGTGATATCGAGCTTCCGAAGATTAAAAAAAAAACTTTTATCACTAAAACTAATGAAATAACTACAATTTTATCGCTAATGTTATGGATATATGCCAATCAACAGGTTCACATGAAAAAATTATTACTCTCTTGTATTATTATAATATATCCTTATGTCGTAAAATTTTAATATATATATATATATATATATATATATATATATATATATATTGACTCATCTGGATTACCCTCACTCGACTTTCCTATTAGAACTCAGGCTAAGATGTACGATGTATGCATTACCCCGACAGTAGCGTCTCGAGTAATATCAAAACTTGAGCCCCATAAGGCAAGCCGTGGTGATGGAATACCGGTAATTGTCCTTAAGAAATGTTCCCCTGAACTCTCCTCTGTTCTCTCTAAACTGTATTACAACTGCCTTTCTGCTTCCTGTTTTTCTGCATGATGGAAGTCCTCTTGTGTCGTTCCCGTATTTAAGAATTCTGGTGAACCCACAGACCATCCAACTATCGCACTATCAGCCTTCTACCAATTTTCGGGAGAGTGTTTGGGGCCATTATTTATGCTGAAATAGTTCAACATCTTACTGCCCATAAACTCGTCTCTGACAGGCTTCTGCTTTGCCAGGTCCACAGCCGACATACTACCGACCATTACGGGTTACATGTTCTATGCCCTTGATGAGTCTGGCGAGGCTCATTCTGTTGCTCTGGACATCTCCAAGTCTTTTGACAGGGTTTGGCACGCTGGCCTTCTATGCAAGCTACGGGGATTACGGTATTACCGGACGCTTGCTTGATCTGATCCAAGGTCATCTTGAATGGGCATGCCTCCACATCCTAATGTTCACACGCTGGTGTCCCTCAGGGCTCTATCCTAGGCCCAAGCTCTTCCGTATTTTCATAAATGCTCACCCAGACTAGATCAAGTGCCAAGTAAGGCATCTACGCAGATGATACCACAATTTACTCCGACATCAGTAAGAAATCCGGCGTGGCGGACAATCGTAATCTCGCTGCTGATCTTGGGAGGGATCTACATTCTGTGGGTGATCCTACATTCTGTGGGTGATTTTGCTTAGATTTTCTGACTTTGTTGCTCTACTTGCGTATTGAGCGCTTTTTGTGTTAGGGTTTTCCTCTTAGGGTTTTTTTTTCTTACGAGTGCTTGACTTTTTGTTCATGTACTTCGTTTGTTTCTTTTTTTATTTCCCCTTTTTTTTTCCCTCCGAGTTCTTCCTCGGTGGGTTGTTCAAGACGATTTAAATTATAGCTTAATCAATACTAGTTTTGGCAGAGTTAGTTCTGTTACTATTAGTATTGTAATTACTATAGTTAGTATTATATATATATATATATATATATATATATATATATTGATTGTTTACTTACTTATTTTTAGTCATGATAAATTTAGTCCAGTTTCCATTTGCATTAAAAGTGTTCAATGGAATTTAATTGTAGAACTTTAGAGTATTCTTCATTTGTAAACGAGTTATTACGCGGCCTAGGTTTCTACCGTGTGATGTCTTTAGGGGATTTGCAATTGCCTGAAGAAACCTAGCTCGCGTAATAATTCTTTTACAAATGAAGAATATATATATATATATATATATATATATATATATATATATATATATATTGTCATCCGCAGACAGATCTGTTTCGCTGTATCAGAGCTCATCAGTACGGTTAGACTCCGATTGCTCCCTAACCCAGGCTCGAAACCGATCGAATTGGCGTCAGTCGGCAACTCTACCCCTGGGCCAAGGGTCGTTCGGTGGAAGAAGGCAGTCTTTTTTAGCGCATATCATATTACGCACCTAGCAGCCATAGTCATATACATACGTATATATATATAATCACTTTCGTTTACTAATACTTAAATATATTTAAATGTCCACCGCGGAATTTGTGAACAGGCAGCGCTTCATCGAGTTTAATACGTCACCTCTTCGTCACCGGGGTCGTGGTACAGTTGGTATAACATCAGCTTAATAACCAAAACTGTCTGGGTTCGATTCCTGGTAGTGGATGTACACTGCCGAAGAATCCCAAAAGTAGGACGAAACGGCCATTCAGTGCTTTCTGCTTTCTTTTGCGGTCGAATAAAAAGCGCGATGAATTACTTAATATATATATATATATATGTATATATATATTGGAATGATACTAATTCGTAGTTTCCCTCCTGCTGTTGTTTATATAAAATAACAGATTCGATTCTATAACCTTGCTTGGCAACCGGCCTACCGCAGGTATATATGACAACCTACTGCAACAGGAAAGCCATCTTCCCAGTCAGTAATGATCGCCCGAACGTATATCACGTATGATACTTAACTGAGTTTTATATATATATATATTTTTGTGTATTTAGGCAGCAAATTTTCTTTTAAACATGTCCGATTAAATAAATTGCAAACAATGTTTGCTTATGTTAAATAAAATCCATTCATACTCACGGATAATCTTTCGCGTATTACAAACAAATGATGTCAGAAATGAGCTGTAACGTTGACAAATGTTATTTTCATTCATTTCTTAACGTACCCAAGTACTTTCAACCTTTTTCCTAGGTCATCTTCAGGGATGTGAGTTATGCTAACAAATGTAACCGGAAAATTGTATTTCTAAACTTTCACGTTATTATTGGCAAGTTTAAAACGTAAATTTTATAGTAATATAAAAGTACAGTGTTTTCTAGCAACACAGTTTTCCGGTTATATTTGTTACCATAAATCACACCACTGAAGATGACCTCGGAAAGAGGTTAAAAGCACATATTTTTTGCAATATATTTAATCTGACACACACACACACACACACACACACACACACACACACACACACACACACACACACACACACATATATATATATATATATGTACATGGGGGGCAATTGAGGAATTGTGGGTAATTTCATTTTATTTCATTTCTTGTAATATCATGCTTCTTCGTCGCATTATCGCTTTCCTTGGGGTGAACAAATATATAAAATAATAGATCTATTCTAAGGATAGAAAAATCAAAGTCATTTCTTCAGAAGGGTAAAGTATAGATGAGGTGATTATTTTTTTTGTATTCATATTCGCGTTTTTATTATGCTAAAATTAGACATAAAATCAGGTATATATCTCTAGGATAATAAAACTCCGTATGAATTATTCGATGAAATATACATGGACATAGCTCAAAGGTAACAGAATAGAAACGTTTCTTTTATCGAGTATAGTTATCCAAGGTTTTTACAGCTATAAAAACGTCATTGGTTTAAGATCCTGTGGAGATTACTGTTACTTAATGATCAGATGGAGAAATGAAAGAATTTATTATCTGGGGGAATATGCCTAATTTTTTGTAATTCTTAAGAAAGTTCTATGATTTTATTTTGGTTATATTACCATAATTTGTGTTGTCGTAATAAATACATGACAACGTATTTAAGTTGGGAATTTTTTATTTGAGACAAGCAGTATAGCCCGGCGTTGCTCGGGTGTAATGAAACTTTAAAACTAATTCATGCTCCTGGCACTCAGACTCTTTGGAGGTTGACGACAGACTAAAAAGCAATAGTTGTTTCCAGTTAAAGCGAACCCGTAGACTGAAAGAAAAATGAGTGGATGTAAGTCAAATCTTAATTTCCTGATATCGATATCAAGTAAGTTTTAAAGTAAGTCTAAATAAGTCATCTGAGTAAAAGGTATTATGGCTGAGACTAAGAACTACAATTATACCTACTTAGAGCCAAACCCGAAGCAAAAACTAAAATAAAAGGGCTGAAAAAATACAGACATACAGGCAGATAAACAGACACACACACAAACATATTGCTTGATATATATATATATATATATATATATATATATATATATATATATATATATATATATTGTGTGTATTTTGGCAGCATTTTTTCATTAATGCAGGTTTCATTGAATAATATAGACAAGTTTTGTCTATTAATTTTGTGTAGGATCCGTTCATACCGTCTGATATACTTGATGGTGATGTCGTTGAAAGACAACAAAAAATCACAGTAATTATTGATTTTTTTATCGGGTCTAAGCTTTCGGCTCACATAAGCCATTATCAAGGAGTAAATATTAACACACAGTAAACATAGAACATTTAAGCTATTAACAATAAAAAGAATTGAATTGAAAATATAAGTCCATCCCTACCGTGGTGGATGGCCGACGACAGTGACAGAATAGTAGCGTTGTTGTCCCTGGTCTGATTACAGACATTTAAGTACGTTGTTGGAAATATCAAAATTGATTGTATTCAAGCCAGGTTTAAATTGTTTAATGTAGATTGCTTCGAGGATTTTTAGTTTCTGTTTATTATTTTCTTGTTTAAGTATGTACATGTTATCAAGAAGCGTTTTTCTCAAAAGTGTGCGTTGATAACCGTGTTGTTCTAAATGACGGAATATATTTGAATTTTCATTTAAGTGCAACGTCAGACGCCGTGAGAGCGAATTTTTGGTGTGGCCAATGTAGATATTATTGAGGTTGTTAGAGATACATTCTCTACATGGACATATGAATTTATATACTACATTGGTTTTTTGCAAATCACTAACGGTGGGGGAAGAGTCGTTGCGGACGAATGAATTAGATGTAGTGGATTTAGTGTAATATATAATAAACTTAATTCTTTTGTTAGAGTCTGTTGGAGAAATATTAGTATTTATGAGTTTTTTTTAGGATGTTTTCATCTAGTTGGTAGTTGGAGAGCATCTGGCTACGGTGTAAGATAGTGATATGTTTAGGATTGGTTGGGTTAGTATCATGTGTTGTTTTTTCCATGTTAAGCTTTTTAAGAAAATAGCGTATTTGTTCATCAACTATGAAGTTGGGAAAATTATTATTGATGAGTGTCTGTTTTATGTTTTTTAGTTCACTGTGGAAGATCTGATTTGTAGATGAATTGACTTCTGCACGATATAATAGATTTTTTATAATGATTATTTTGTAATAGTGGGGGCATTCACTAATATAATTGAGTGTGGAGGGATTTTTATTAGTGGGTTTTTGATACGGTGAGATAGTAAATTTATTGTTGTCAGTGTTAATTAATATATCAAGAAAAGGAATTTTGTTATCTTTGCTAAGTTCATAAGTGAATTTTAAAACTGAGTTATTTTGAAACTGTTTTTGAAGTTGTAAAATTTCATCGGTATTTTTAATTAATAGTAGGATATCATCAACATATCGTAGATATATTGATGGTTTTGTAAATTTTGCAAAGGTAGTATTTTCAAGGTTAGACATGTAGAAATTACTAAAAGTCGGACCAAGCACTGAACCCATGGAGACTCCGTAACGTTGTATATATAGAGTGTTGTTTGGATCAACAAAAGGCACTTCAGTAGTACAAGCTAGTAGAATTTTTCTTAGGATGTTGGGATTAATTTTGAGTGGGGGTAATGAAGGATTACTGTAAACATTTCTTATAATTATATCAATAATTTCACTGACGGGTACATTAGTAAAAAGGTTTTCCACATCAAGTGAAGCTATGATTTCATTGTTAGGTTTTTCGCTCTTGAGGATTTGGATTGCCTCTAGGGTTGACTTTATGCTGTATTTACTCTGAAGGTAGGGTGTGATAAGCTGGTTTAATATGTTTAGTTAAATGGTATACAGGAGTAGGAATTTGGGATTTGATAGGGCGGAGAGGATAGTTAGGTTTATGTGTTTTTATGGTTCCGTATTATGTAACCAGGTTTATAGTCACCAATAATTTTAGGGAGTTTTAAGGAATTCTGATCAGCGTTGTTGGCACTAATGAGTTTATTAAGTTTAGATTTTAGTTGGTGTGTCGGGTTTTTGTTAATTTTTTTAAAAATTTTGTGTGGTCATGGAAGTATGTGGTTGAGTTTTGTGTTGTAATCTGATTTGTTAAGTACAACAAAGATGTTAGCCTTGTCAGTTTTTTTTACACTTATGTGAGGGTGGTTACGTAGTTCGTGCGCGGCACATTTTAGTTGTTTCGATAGAATTTTTGAGGAGCTTCTGCTTTTATCATGGCGATCTTTGATATCCTCAGCCTTAAGTAGGTCTTTCAGTTCGGGTTTAACGGTTATAAGTTTTTTGTTTTTTATTGTGAAACCAATAAAATGTAAATTCTACTCCAGCAGCTTTTTTTTCTCGCACTTCCCGCCTGTGAAATTCCCTTCAGTTTACTTGCTTCCCCGACAGCTACAATCTCCAAGAATTTAAATGTAAATTCAATAGTCCTCTCCTATTTCACTAACCAGCATCCTCTCTCTCATGCTCCTTTCTCCGTCCACTCCACTCTCATCAGTATTCTCATCCTTCTCTTAACCCCTATAAATTGTCACTCTTTCTCATAACTTTCCTCCTATGTAACCCCTTGCAAAACAGTGGCAATAAAATGCCTTGCTTGGGGCAATATGATTATAATAAAAAACGTTTTTTCTATTATAACATGGATATAAAGAGGGGGATAAATTCTATATTACACTTAATATATAAATTGATCACTCACTTCTTGCCACAGTCATCCTTCTCTTACCTACTTCCTGACACCCCCTATAACCTGTCCCTGTTTCTCATAACTTTCCTCCTATGTAACCCCCTGCAAAACAATGGCAGTAAAATGCCTTTCTTGGGACTATATGATTATAGAAAAAATATTCCTACGTATTCTATTTATAAGGAGACAGTGTCACACTGGCATTTGTTTTATCCATTATTTGCTACTTTATGGAAAAAATCCTCCATCGATAGTACACAGAATGCTGAAATCACAAAAATTGAATGATCTACCGTTATTCATCCATTTACTTCCTTCTACATAGTATTGCATTCATCTCACAGAATATGTTAGAAAAATTAAATACTTTGACTTTATAGTCCCTTATAGATGTGCATGTGGTCGGAGCGACATATTAATTTGCTCATATCTATATATACGTCTACCTAACTACAACCAAACCCATCTATCTATCTATCTATCTATCTATCTATCTATCTATCTATCTATTGGTATATATAACATATCTATCTATCTATCTATCTATCTATCTATCTATCTAACAATTAACTCTGTTCATACCCTTACATATATCTCACAAAACTTGTCACAATATTGACCATTTTGACTTCGTTTATGCAGATGCATGTCGTTGGAACGACAAATTAGCAAGTCGAGATCGAATACCGGTAGATTTCTTTACCATTCAATTTGTCCCAAATAACATTAGGAAATACATGAAACCATTCTTTTATCTCTCTCAACTTTGAATTGATTAAGAGAACGAGAAAAAATGGGTGGAACATGTAATGAAACATTTTCCGCCAATTCTTTCATTATCAGTTTTTTTCGAAATGTCTGACCCATAAACCTCCCCGACTAAAGTCGTATTTTATATGGATGTCGTCTGGCTTTACATTTCTAAAAATGCAGCTGTTATATGCCAGGTAACGATTTGATATGGTGACACTCGAGTTAACATTACAGAAAACGACACTAATCGCAAAACAGATTTAACTTTGTTGTTTCCATCTGGTTTTTCAGACCTGTTGCAGATTAAACAATTTAAGAATTTAATATAAATCACTTTCTATCGTGCAGTAGATAATAAACTATTCACGAACACCTAACTTTAAACGGTAAGTGTACAACTGATAACGAATATTCAAATCAAGATTTTCTACAGCTTCAAAAACCTTATATACATCTTTCACTGGAAATACTAATAAGATGAGATGTAATTCAAATTACATCCTTCCTTTATATCTCAATCCTTTTAATATAATAAGTAGAAACATAACATGAGCGGAAGTGAAATAATAAGTAAATATCTCAATAAATTTGAAGTCATGGGATTGGAAAATATTAATAAAAAAAGAAGGCCAGAAAAACATTTTGTATTCTCCAAAGCTTTCGAACTATCAGGCATTTTATGGTATACCTCTCATTACGATTGAGCACTCTGGAGAAGAACATTTTAGAAACAGTTTCCACTTCAGTTATATGCCTGACTCTTCAGAAATGAATTGAGTTCTCTTGTTGACTGGCGTGTGTACACACTGCTTAGATACAACACTTTAAAATTTCCCTTCTCTGATACCATACGTCGATAGCTTAGGGAGTAGCGACTCTGACTGACACCAAATCGGTCGAGTTTCTATCCTCGCCAGAGGCAAGTGGATGCGTCTAGCCACACTGATGAGCTGTGATACAGCGAAACGGCCTTGTATGTGGATGACTAATATATATATATATATATATATATATATATATATATATCCTTAACAAAAATAGATTATCCCAAACCCGAGGAAAATTTCGGCCAACACTTATCAAAGGCTTCGTTGGCTTAATTATAAAGGGTAAAAAAAAGGACAAAACCAAAGGATTACACACAATACTGGGAGAAGAGGGAACTCGTTTAAAAGTATACTTTAATGAAAAAAAATGTAAGGTGGGTGTATACATATAATTCCACAAGAGTGAAATAAAAAAAAAATGTTACACTCACAAACTCTCCAGTAATTGCAAGAAGCGAAGGAAATGCTCTTTCTGCCTGCACAGTCTCGGCTGCTGGATCTTTAGGCAAATAGCCTCCAAAACACGAAGATGATATGCCGATCGAGCACTGTGCAAAACAGAAAACCAATTGTCCTCATACGAGGAGGCACATGCTTGATTGTCCAGCAGGTGTTGGCCAATTGCTGAATCCAGAACTGCTTGGGTCGTTCTTATAGTTCTGAGAGGGCTACCTGATCGTATATTCGCGGGGACGTTTTGCGCAACCCGCATCTCCAACCTCAGATTGGTTCGTCCTATATATGCCGCATCGCAGCAGCACTTAAATTTGTAAACAAGAGAACTTCTCCGAAAATAGGACAACCTATTCTTACCGATGGATGGAAACACAGGTCTTGTCAGAAAAACAACACGCGAATGCACTGAAAAATAACCGGACGAAACACATGCCGAAACTTTATCAGTAACAGTTTGACATTTTCTTCCAAGCCAGAGTAATGTTAAATGCAAGGGACAGCGACTAGGTCCTTCAACTTTTTGTTCTTTAAAACGTTTGATCTTACGATCAATCACCCGTTTTACTACATTAGTTGGGTACTCATTTCCTTCGAAAATATTTTGCAAGCGAATTAATTCGCTGCTCAAACACTCCGGAGAACAAATGTTAATGGCACAGTGAAGCAAAGTTTCTATTCGACCAATTTTACGGGACTTAGGAATAAACCAGTTCCAATTGGTGTACAAACCAGTAAAGGTAGGTTTGCGAAAAACCGATGTCACGAAAACCCCGTCCCGGCGCTGAACACAGTCATCCAAAAATGGTAGACATCTATCCTTCTCTATCTCTAGAGTAAACTGAAGAGAAGTATATAAGGAATTTAACTGAACTAGAAAGGGTTCGGCGTCTGTAGCGTTATCAAATAAAGAGAGAGTTTCATCGACATAACGTCGATATATTAAAGGCTCATCAACCTTCTCAAATAACAAACGCTCATAATATCCCACAAAAATATTTGCAAGAACAGGACCCAAAGGACTACCCATCGCAACCCCGTCAGTCTGTGCATACTTCGTCCTGTCAAAACTAAATTCGACCCTCTCAGTTTCCAACCGCAAACACTCTAAGAATAACTCCTCGGGAATCACTGCGGAACCTAAATTTCCTCTGTACAACATGTCTGCACAAATGTTTATGGTATCATAAACATTTCGCTTGTCTCTAAGATAATCTTAAAACTTGACCCTCACAAAGCGAGCGGTGGTAACGGAATCCCAACCATAGTCTTATAGAAATGTGCCACTGAACTCTCCTCTGTTATTCCTAAGCTCTACAACTTCTGCCTATCTGCTTCCTGCTTTCCTGCCTGTTGGAAATCTTCCTCTGTAGTTCCTATATTTAAAAACACTGGAGAACCCTCTGACCCTGCAAATTACCGCCCTATCAGCCTTCTTCCGATCTTTGGCAAAGTGTTCGAACCCATTATCAACGCCGAGGTGGTTCAGCATCTCACAGCACACAGGCTCCTCTCGGACGAGCAATATGGTTTCTGCTTCACCAGGTCTACTGCTGATATGCTAACGACCATCACCTAGTACATATACCAGGTACTCGACAGGAATGGCGAAGCCCGAACCGTTGAATTGGATATATCTAAGGCGTTCGACAGAGTTTGGCATGCTGGCCTTCTATGTAAACTGCGGAGCTATGGTATAACTGGACATTTGTTTGAACTAATCCAGTCATTCCTCTCTAAACGCACAATGAAGGTGGTATTAAACGGACATGCCTCTCAGAACTACCATACAAACGCAGGTGTCCCCCCAAGGCTCCATCTTAGGTCCTACACTCTTCCTGATATATATTAATGATCTCCCTGATTCCATAAGAGCCCAAATAGGTTTGTACGCCGATGACACCACAGTTTACTCTCGCCTCCTACAAAAATCTGGTGTAGGCGTCAAAGCTAACCTCGCAGCCGAGATTGAAAAAGACCTCCAATTCATATTGGACTGGGGTAAGAAATGGCTAGTAAATTTTAATGCTTCTAAAACGAAGCTACACTCAATTAACCATCATCGACAATCTCACCTACCTCCCATTAGCATTGACCAGGCTTGCCTCCAAGAGAGTAAAACACTACGCCTCCTTGGTCTCACACTTTCAGCGGACCTCAAATGGAATGACTATATCGAATCCATTGCTAAATCCGCTGCTATGAAAGTCATTTCTCTGTGTAGGGCCCGGAAGTTTTTTTCCGTCTAAATCTATCCTGCACATTTATAAATCTACCATCCGCCCGTGCATTGAATACTGCTGCCATATCTGGTCGGGTGCCCCTGCTGTTCTCCTCGGGCTTCTCGATAAGGTTCAGAGGAGGGTCTGTAATGTGATAGATACCGACTTGGCAGACCGCCTGCAGTCTCTCTCCCACCGGCGCGACGTGGCTTCCCTGTGTCTCTTCTATAAATACTTTCACGGCTTCTGCTCCGATGAACTTAGATCACTGATGCCCACTAAATACGAATTTGAACGAGATACTAGATTAGCAACTAGATCCCACCCTTTTACAGTGAAACCGATAAAATGCAGCCGTAACTTCTACTCCAACAGTTTCCTTCCTCGCACTTCCCGACTGTGGAATTCTCTTCCACACGATTGCTTCCCCGACGGCTACAATCTCCAAGAGTTTAAATGTAAGGTCAATAGGCACCTCCTAACACACTAACTTGCTCCCATTCTATCAAACACTCTTGCCATCTGCCCAACCCTCATCCTCGGTATCCTTACTCATCAGTCACCTTCCTTCTGACATTCCCTATGTCTAACCACTCCTTCTCTTTACCTTCCCCTATGTAGCCCCATGCGCAATAGTGGCAGTGGAATGCCTTGCTTGGGGTGAAATGATTAAAAAAAAAAAAAAACTAGAGAAACTGAAGGAGTCGAGGACATTGTACGTGGACAGTGCATCAGACAAAGGTTGGAGAATCTCAGCCAACCACTTAGTCAACTAATGCTGTACGGAGCCCACCATAGGCAAAATAGGTCTAAGTGGGTCTCCTTCGTTATGGACCTTTGGAAGGCCGTACATCCTAGGGCGTTGCGAGCCTACGGGCCTGATCCTGCTATACATGACTTTGGTAATCAAATTTTTCTTATACAAGACAAGAACCAATATTGAATTTTGGCTTCTGTTATACCGGTGTTATCAAATGTATGGGCAGGACTGATGACAGTAAACTTAGAAGGATCGTCCAAAATATTGTGCATTTTAGTTAGATAATCCTGTACTATTTAATATCACAACACCGGAACCCTTATCTGGCTTTGTAATATAAATGTCTTCCCGCGAACATAAGGACTTAATCGTTCGATAATGGACACTATGCCAGTCAAGAGAATCTTTCTCACAACCTAGCGCAGTATATTCTGTAGCAAACTCAAACAACCTAGCTTTAACCTCAGAACACTTTTCAGAAGATCTAGGAACATGATGAATGATTTGCGAGTACAATAACTCAAATTCAGAATAAACCTGTTCCTTATTGATCTTGGAAGGTGGAATACAAAAGTCCAAACCACGGGAGATAACTGAAAGTTCAATCCCAGTGAGACTACTGTTAGAATAAGTGAAAATATGTTGGTGTAAATCACCAGAAACAGAACCATACGTTCTAGTGATCAGGTAATCCAAATACTTACTATTTCTCTCATTGGCAGATTTTTCAAGACGTAATCTGCAATTTACTAAGATTATTTCTTATATATATATATATATATATATATATATATAGATAGATAGATAGATAGATAGATAGATGGAAACAGACTGAGATAGATAGATAGATAGATAGATAGATAGATAGATAGATAGATAGGCGCCTGTTCACATCTGCTCGCAATCAGGGCAAGAGAACCCAAAATGACGCCAAACAGTTGTTTGCTGAGAGAATGCGACAGCACATAGCTGACCGCAAGTTCGGCTCCAAGGACTATTGGAGGATTTGTAAACAAGTTCTCAACAATAGGAAATCCTCAATACCTCCTTTAATCCATGGATTTGAGATTCTCACGTCATCTGCGGACAAAGCTGAGTGCTTTGCCCACAGATTATCATCCAACTCCACATTCGACTCGTCCGGAGTACACCCACCCGACTTCCCTATTAGAACTGAGGCCAAACTGCACGACGTATATATTACCCCGACAGTATTATCCAGAGTAATTTCAAAACTCGACCCTCATAAGGCGTGTGGAGACGATGGAATCCCGGTGATAGTCCTTAAGAGGTGTGCTCCTGAACTTTCCCCTCTCTCTCTAAACTATTTAACTACTGCCTTTCTGCTTCCTGCTTTCCTGCATGCTGGAAGTTCTCTTCAGTCGTTCCTGTATTTAAGAATTGTGATGAACCCTCGGACCCATCCAACTATCGCCCTATCAGTCTTCTGCCGATATTCGGGAAAGTATTCGAGGCTATAATCAATGCTGAAATAGTTCATCATCTCACCGCCCACAAACTGTTCTCTGACAGGCAATATGGATTCCGCTTTGCCAGGTCCACGGCCGACCTGCTAATAACTGTAACGGAGTACATGCTATAGGCCCTTGATGAGTCTGACGAGGCTCGCGCGGTTGCTCTGGACATCTCCAAGGCTTTCGACAGGGTTTGGCACTCTGGCCTCCTATGCAAACTACGCGGTTATTGTATTACCGGTCGCCTGCTTGAACTAATCCAATCCTTCTTAAATAACCGCAAAATGAAGGTCGTTCTGAATGGGCGTGCCTCTTCGTCCTACAGCACGAATGCTGGTGTCCCACAGGGCTCTATCCTGGGCCCGACGCACTTCCTTATTTTCATCAACGACTTCCCAGATGAGATCAAGTCCCAATAGGCATCTACGCAGATGACACTACAATATACTCCCGCACCAGTAAGAAACCTGTCGTGGCGGACAGACATAATCTCGCGGATGACCTAGAACGGGATCTACACTCTGTGGTGAACTGGGGCAAGAAGTGGCTTGTCAACTTCAATTCGTCTAAGACCAAGCTGTTGTCTGTCAACCATTACAGGCAACCTCTCCTGCCTCCCATAAGCATGGACCAAGCGATTCTCCTGGAGAGTAATACACTACGCCTCCTCGGACTTAACCTGTCCTCAGACCTCAAATGGAACCACTATATTGAATCCATAGCAAAATCTACTGCTAAGAAGGTTAGGTCACTATGTCGATTCAGGATGTTTTTTCCACTTGAATCCATCCTGCATATATACAAGTCAACCATCCGTCCGTGCATGGAGTACTGCTGCCATTTATGGTCAGGTGCCCCTGCCGTTCTCCTCAGTGTTCTTGACAAGCTCCAAAGGAGAGTCTGTAATGTGATAGGTACTGATCTGGCGGCTGGACTGCAGCCACTTCCCCATCGTCGAAATGTGGCCTTCCTTTGACTGTTCTATAAATACTTTCATGGCTTCTGCTCAGACGAACTTAAGTCACTGGTGCCTCCTCAACAGGTGTTTACTCGTGCAACCAAACTGGCAACTGGGTCCCACCCATTCACAGTCAGGTTAGCCAAATGCAGACGACAATTCTACTCCTTCAGCTTCTTCTCTCGCACTTCCCGCCTGTGGAACTCGCTGACAGCTAGAACCTCCAGAAATCTAAATGCAAAGTCAATACTCATCTACTAACCACTGGACTCTAGCTATCTCCCCACCCCTGTATAACCTTCCCATTCTCTCCACCTATGTATCTGTCATCGCACCTGCTTTCTCAGCTTTCTATTGTTCCTAACTAGTTTGTACTCCTCACTCTTTTCTAATTAATCTTTTTACATTTATATAGCCCCCTGCACATCAGTGGCGTTTCCGCCTTGCTCGGGGTGAAATTATTAAAAAGAATATATAAACAGAGTGTGAAAAATAGATAGATAAATAGATATAAAGATATTGAGAGAAATAGATAGATAGATAGATAGATAGATAGATAGATAGATAGATAGATAGATAGATATAAACAGACTGAGACAAATAGATATAAAGACAGATAATTAACAGCTTGTGATAGATATAGACAGATTGTGATAGAATGATCGATAGATACGAACAAATTTATCATTTATATATATATATATATATATATATAAATTGAATAAATCTACTTGTTTTCAGAACCAAATGGTGCGAAAAGACTATTAAAAAACGGACATATTTTAATAAAGATTAAATGATAAATACGGGGAAAATAAAATAATCGGCTGATCTAGACTAATAGTAGATACGTAGCGGTATCAGTGTCAACCGACAATTTGTTTAATGAAAGAATCTGAAAGGTGTCACAAAAAATGTTCCATACTTTGATTGTCCGGATGATTAACAGCTAAGTGAAGTGGACCTGACATAGAACATGACAAACGATTCAAGTGTCACAGAAAATGAAACTATATATTGATAATTTATTTTTCCGACAAAGCTGACAAGACAAAGAAAATGTCCTCTAAAAGCCAATGGTCGTTACTACCCGAAAACAGCTCGTTCTATAGAGCGCCTTACCAGCCGAAAACAGGCTGACCCACAGAGAGCAAACAGAAAGGAAGAAGATACTGCTCTCCACAACGTCAGAGGGAAGATACCAGTTAAACTGTTCACTTCTACACTCGTTCCCTTTCTGTCTTGCTCTTGTTTAGAAGAAAGTTAAAACCAAATAAAATATGCTAGTGTCGGTTCATTGTTATATTTCCTGGGTTACAATGTGGCGCATATTTTTTTTATGCCAAATGCGTTTGACTGGAAGAAAGTACTTCCTGAGATGGAACCTGTTATCTGCTCTGAACTGCAATGCTACAGATGTTTTGAAAAAGAAAATGAAATCAGAATTCCTTACACGTATATTCGGTAAACATTTCTTTTTATTTTATAACTATGATGAAGCAAGTCAAAACAGATAATTAAGAATAAAAAATGTTCAGGGTAGTTAAAACACAGACAGTTTTAACAAGACATGATCTCACAAATTGATAAAAGCCGAATCAACTTTGATACTCGAGTGAGTGTTCCATATGGGGTTTCCTCGTTAAATAATTGACATACCATAAAAATGAATCCGTTGTCATCCAAATGTAAAAATATATACCGAATAATTATATTCATTAATTCTATTTTTCAATAATTTGCAGCAAAATCCATTACTGTCATTATCGTATATCTGAAAGATCTCTTTTTAACCTAATTTCGATTTGTTTCTAAACTTGCTAAATATGTTTCAAATGTGATATCAAATATTTTCCTGTTTTTATTTATAACAAAGTCTATTTAGCTAGCAGCTAATTCAACTCTAACTACATCTGAGAACCGCGCTGATAATGAATGCTTTCTGTGTTTAAAATATCAAAGTGTGTTTCTCAGTGAATATCAACTCGTAAGGAGAAGAAATGAAAAGAAAATGCGCGTAGGGAATATTTTTGGTTTTTGTTCTGAAAGCCAAAACCGACAACTTCTACTGCACTTAGGTACCTTCATTTGGCAGGTTTTTCATCGACTTCTAAAACAATACAAATATCACCTACCCTCATCTAGCATAGTTACAAAATGAAAAAAATCATTATTCTTAATGAAAGATAATTAAACGTAATGATTGTCTATATAGAAATAGCCAAATGTTTTAGTACATAAGCGATCATAGTGACCACCTCGAGGTGGTTTAATGGTTAGAAAGCTTGTCTCGTTAGGATCATTAGTAGTGAGTTCGAGCCTCACTGTGTGCCCCTTACTTAATTGTCACAAAATATGATTCTTTCTTGGTCATTATACTCTTAACCTGTTTAAGTCTTAAAATACACGTTAACCTTAACATATATCTAGATAAACTTTGTTTCCAAATTTTAACATTCACTCAAATACTATTTTTGTAAACACTGTCTCAAGGGTCTCTTGAGCCTTTTTATTAGTTTTTGGTTATTCTAGCTACGGAATATCGGACGACTTGAATACATTAAATAATTTGTCGCTGATTTCGAACTTTTTAATCTTTAGGACGAGAGACAATTGAAGAATACTGGAGGACGTATTGGTTGAAACATTTTAGCGATTGATAAAATATATGTCTTTTCGTTTCTTTTTAAATTATGCACTTACAAGAAAAAAATTAATATAGCTAATATTTTTTACTAGAATATTCTGACATAATTTTGATCATACGCGTAAAATAGATATTTAATGTAGGAAAATATTAAGGAATACATTCACTGTTTTTATAGTTTCATAGAGTCTATGCAACGAAAATGCTCTCCCTTAATCACCATAGAGAATCACTCCTATCCACTTCATCAGCATTGATCAGGCTAGTCTCGCTGAAGGCAAAAATTCGCCTCCTCCTCTTAACTTCATAATCCGACCTCAAGTGGAATGACTGCCGTGAATCCATAGCTAAATCATCTGCTAGGAAGGTCGGTTCACTGTATAGGGCAGGAAGTTTTCTCGTCTGAATCCATCTTGCACATGTATATATCTACCATACGCCCGTGCAATGAATACTGCTGTCACATTTGATCGTGTGCTCTTCATCTGTAAGCTCTATCTCAAGGGGCTCTCGGGCCTTTTATTAGTTTTTTAATTGTTCTTGTCTGAATCCATCTTGCACATGTATATATCTACCATATGCCCGTGCAATGGATACTGCTGTCACATCAGATCGTGTGCTATTCATCTATAAGTTCTATCTCAAGGGGCTCTCGAACCTTTTATTAGTTTTTTTTAAATTTTTCTCGTCTGAATCCATCTTGCACATGTATATATCTACCATACGTCCGTGCAATGAATACTGCTGTCACATCTGATCGTGTGCTCTTCATCTAGGGCTTCTTGACAAAATCAAACGGATAATCTGTAATGTAATAGATCCCGACCTTAATTCCAGTCACTTTCCCACTGACGTAATGTGGCTTCCGTCTGTCTCTTCTATAAATATTTTCACGGCTTCTACACCGAGGACCTTAGCTCCCTGGTGGCCCCTCTTCATGAATTTACCCGAGCTACTACACTAGTAACTAGGTCCTACCCATTTACAGTAAAACCGATCAAATGTAACCGCAACTTCTACTACATCAGCTTCTTTTCTCACACTTCTCGTCTGTGGAATTCCCTTCTGTATACTTGCTTCACTGATAGCTACAATCTCAAAGAATTAAAATGCAAGGTCAATTGCAAACTCTTATCTCTTTGACTTGCATATTTTGCCTGACCACCCTTGTACCATGTTCTTCTTCCTTTCAATCCTACTCTCATGCAACTCTCTTCAGATCAGTGTTCCCATCCTTCTCTTATCGATTTTCTGTTGGTTTGAGTATCTCTTTCATCTTTGAGAAGGTCGTCTAGTTTAGGAGGACAGATATCATATAAAGGTCTTTCCTTTTTTATTTCCAGCGAAATCTTCCTGTCTCTCAATATATAAGGTTTTAAAAGCTAGGGAGCGAAATGCACGCCTTTTTATAAGCTTAAAGAAAGCCCTCTAGCGACAGTTTTTCAGCAGTGTCAAATGAAATGACATAATTTTCTATAGAAGTAATAATGTTGTTGAAATATTTATACAATTATGAATCAACCCATAGATAGGCGTGTAGAGTCATGGGTATGTTTTACTCTACATACGTGCATAAACACTATGCATATTCATAATGGCTAAAAGTATAGCTGAAAGCATTCGTCAAATAAAACATTTGGACTATTTTATATGATTTATGTTTGAAAAAGATAAAAGAAAATTATCAAATCACACGAAAAATATTATAAAAAACAATCATAATACCTTGTCTGACATATTTAATGAAACCTGCATAAAAAAAAGATTATATATATATATATTGTAACAAAGTTGTGGAACATGTAGGTTTTTTAACCTGTTGTTCACGCATTTACTTTTATAAAGAGTGCTTGATACAAATGTAGAGCATTATATTGTACACAATATATATATATATATATATATATATATATATATATATATATAGGCGAATGGATGCGTCTAGCCACACTGATGAGCTGTGACAACAGCGAAACAGGCTTGTATATGGATGACTAATATATTATGCTCTCATTACGATTGAGCTCTCTGGAGAAGAAAATTCTAAAAACAGTTTACACTTCATCTATATGCGTGACTCTTCAGAAATGAATTGAGTTCTCTCGGTGACTGGCGTGTGTAAACACTGCTGATATACAACACGTTAAAATGTCCCTTCTCTGATAATATGCGTTGATGGCTTAGTGGATAGCGACTCCGACTGACACTAAATTGGTCGACTTTCGATCCAGGCGAGTGGATGCGTCTAACCACACTGATGAGCTGTGATACAGCGAAATCAGGCTTGTAGGTGGATGACTAATATATATAGTTATCCGCAGACCGATCTATTTTGCTGTATCACAGTTCATCAGTCCGTCCGAATTGGCGTCAATCGGCGATTCTACCTCTGAGCTATCGGCGCTCGGTAGAAGTAGGCAAACTTTTAGCAGATGATGTATCATACGCCAGTAGTCAGAGTGCTCTAACTTGTTACTGAATAAGCGATTCATACATACATACATATATATAAGTATAAATATATGGATTACATTGGCAAAGTGTGTATCTCGTCTACGCTATATTGTATCGTGATCATACCGTAACGTGCCGTGTCTTTTGCATAAAAAATAGTGACATTGACATTTACATGAAAAAGAAGTAACCATTTGTAATTACTGTTAGAGAAGTTGTGATGTCACCCTTGCATAAATATTTGACTACTCATCAAAGGGAAGCCATGTGGTGTCAAATGTAATATAAATATTTTATGTTATTTTGGTGTGCGTTTTGAAAATAATTTCCTACAATAGTTTTGTGTTGAAGAGAATAGAGGTCCGTTTCGCTCATATTCAGGGTGATAATTCAAACTGAAACCAAAAATAATTCGGAAATTCAACGGAATGACTTCGTCTGTAATTATTCTTGTCAAAATCTGTCAGGCTGTTTTCAGTGTGTTTTGTTTTGTCGCTTTCAGGGATACGGCTGTGACATCATAAAACCAAGCAACAGAATCTGTAAGTGAGCAATCAATTATAGACTAAAAATTTATCCAGTGCTGTCATTAACGGCTCTATTATTTTTTATTATTAGGGAATACGTTTTTGAATTGTCGCATTTGTACTTATCATAACTACATTTTTACTTTTACATCTAGAAGATAAACTAAAATTTTGTAATATAAATAAATTTTTTGTTTTTGTTTTTTATAATTATTTCACCCCAACCAACGCAATACAGTCACAAAGGAGAGAAACGCAGAGAAAAAGAAAGAGGTACCAGTGATGTCGAAGGAATGATGAGAGAAAGTTGGGAATCATGAAAATAGAAAACGGTAACTGACGTCTCACTTAAAATTTGAAGATATTTACTATAAGTAAAACTAATTATATGGAACTGGAATTGGAAGAAAAAAACTGATAGAGTGAAGCTGGTGGTTATAGTTGACAATTTTGACGGTAAAACAGGTGGGACCTATTTGCCAATCTGGTAGCACGAGAAAATACGTATTATCGGGGCATCAAGTTTGCTTTTATTTTAGTTTATGACCATAGGGAGAATTTTTAGATAAAATTTTGAAGTATACATTTATTTTAGGTTGGAAGATAATATCGTTTGTGCTTAAAGATGGAAGATAAGCACACGTTTACTTGTTCTTAGTTAATATATTTAATTAAGATAATAGTTACACATATTATCGATAACTTTTGCAAACCAAGAAATATTCAGTATCACTTTTAATATTTTTCCAATTAAACTGTTTTCATTCTAAAAATATTGAGATGACGTGAAAAGGTAAATGAAATAAGCTTAATAAGATGAATTTGCCATTCCATTTTCGTTTGAAAGATAACACGAACAATAAGCTGTCTTCCATTATCCTATAAGAGCAACATAGTTTTATTCTCTTATTGTGAGGTCCCCTTTTATTAATTCAGAACAATGCATCCTATAATATCAGCTCAAAAAATATATACTTTGTTTGTCACACTGCCTCCTGCTGGTTCCTACTATTTTGGTCACGATTGAGATTGATCACGTGACTTTTCTTTTTCCTGTTACATTACAAAAATGGCCGCTAAAGAAAAGCTTCTTCTTCTATGTACCTTGTGCCTTCAAGGTGTAGGCAATCATAGCCCTTCAGATATTTCATCTATCCCTTAATACATTTTCCCTCGTTATTTCTTCTAAAACCCATCAAGTATGACCCACACAGTATACCCACTGTCTCTATTTTTCTATATCGACCCTGTGATTGTCAGAATTTTTAAGCTCTCCTTCCTCATTCAGTCAGTTAAGTGCCATACTTCGGGACATGACTGACAGGATAGAATATTATCCCTCAGTAGGTTGCCATTGCTTTCTGCGGTAGACTGGCTGCTAGCCAAGGCTATATAACCCAATATGTCCTGTTATTTAACCCATAGCTGGAGAGAAAAGACGGAATAATATCTTTCCCAAGGGTGTCTGCGCGTAAGTGAATGCAAGGAATTCAACTGGAATTCGAAATCGGCTCCACGAAATATCCGAATATCCACTGCGCCACAACCCACATACACTTCCTCATTATGTGTCCGAAAAAAGTTTCTTTTTCATTTCCATCCGAATCGAAACCTCGTTATTGCTTATACGTTTGGCCCACCATGTCGTCAGATTCCTTCTGTAGAACCACATTTCCACTGCTTCGAGTTTATCCACCTTATTTGAGAAAAGAACATTGCTCCTATTTCTCTGAACGAAAGACGTGTGAAATTTTTACCCCAACAGTTTCTTTTCTCGCACTTCCCGACTGTGGAATTCCCTTCCACACGATTACTTCCCCGACGGCTACAACCTCCAGAAGATTAAATGTAAGGTCAATAGACACCTCCTAACACACTAACTCGCACCCATTCTTTCAAACACTCTTCCCATCTACCCAACCCTCAGCCTCGGTATCCTTACCCATCTATCATCCTCCTTCTGACATTTCCTATATCTAACCACACTTTCTCTTTACCTTCCCCTATATAAACAGAAAGGAAAAGAGAAAGCCGGAAACCACATCCTAAACAGGGAACAAGGGATGAGCCTCTTCACCTGTTCAATAGACATGGGTGGAGTGTGAACCGGTCGATAGTTTAGTCTATCTACTTCAATTGAAAAGAAAATGAAAAGGAGTGAAAAGATTGTAAAACAGAAAACCGGAAACCACATCCTAAACAGGGAACAAAGGATGAGCCTCTTCACCTGTTCAATAGACATGGGTGGAGTGTGAACCGGTCTATAGTTTAGTCAATCTACTCCAATGTAGCTCTTAAGAATACTATCTAATTACGTCTAAATTATGTTCTGCTCTTTATTTACTGACGCTCATCAAGTATGTTATTCATGTTTTCTCTGTCCCTCTTTCCTTCAATTTGTCATGTGAATATTAGATTGGACCCAAACCTTCTTCCTCATTATGTACCGTAGCTGTCTCTTTCTTTTCGTTTCCACTCTTTTCTAAAACATCGTCGTTAATTCAGGAGATTATACAGTATTTACTCTAGTACAGGCTGTTCAGTACTCTCATTTGTTGCTAACATTTCTGAAAACGCATTGAATCAAGAAATACGTTTATTTCCATCAACTTTAACGTGTTTATGAGTGTTTGGTCAAAATGCGCCCTGCGCTCCTCAGTAGAAAGATATTACCCTAGAAGACAATGCGAGGACGCAGACAGATAAAACATTTTCTCATTTAGTTGATATGTTCAGCCTTGCCCACCTTATTCACGTGACCTTGCAACAATGGTATTTACCCACCTTCCCACCCAAGGCAAGATGTGACACAAGGTCCTTTAAATGTGGGTCTTCCCGGCCATATAACCAGGCTAAAAATATCTGTCTATCTTTCCCCAGTCGTGATTCCACCCTTCGGGGGAACCACGACTGGGTTAGTGCTCTCTGCTTTCGAGCAGAGAGCGATCTCCACCCTAAGGCAGAGGGCTGACAGTGTCATAGTAGCAGAGACAAATGCCGACTGCGACTGACCTTGCAACAACTATTTATTATTGTTTCTGATCATTGTCAAATCAGATTCTGTTGTTCACTAATAACTTTTGTACCATATTCTGCAAAATTTTCGGAATAAGGTGAGACAAGTCTTTGCAAATAATTGTGAATATTATTGTGAACTCTTCCAAACATTGCATATACCTCACCTCACAAGAGCTAAAAGGAGATAGCCTGAAAGTAGCCAATAGATAACCTGAGAGAGTAGCCTGAGGAGAGCGCACTGATGATAGCCAAGAGTCGTCTACGAACACTGCTACCGTTACGACCATTACGAGCCCCAATTGTAATATAGTGTTACATACTAAACAGTAATATTGTTCTACTAACAAATGTTCAAGTGTTGGATTTTGCCGTGTTTAATATATATTCGTTATTTCCTATATTGGTTGTTTTGTATTATTCTTACTGGACATTTAACCGGGTCCATAACAGGCAAGATATGCTTTTTACACACGGCTGGTAACAGACTCGAGTCTCTACAGCTGATTCAGATTGCGGCTCCAAACAGATGATTAATCAAAGTATACCGTTTATCGTCGCGTTGCTGAGAGAGAATCCGTGGCACTACAAACTATGAATCGAGGATTGTATCTTAGATTGTATCTTAGATTGTATCTTAGATTGTATCTTAGATTATCTGCGTGTTGCGTACATTTTAAACTTAACAAAAATCAAACGATGTGCAGCCATATTTTTATACTGAACTCTGACTTTGTTTTGATACGATAAACACGTCCATAATTTTTGTAATATTATTTTTTATCCAACTTGTGTAACTGAAGAGAATAGAATTGTATATTATATTTTTTAAAAGACATTCGTTAAATTAATATACATAATATTTAGTATATCTTTTAAGTTAGTCTAAAGTTCCCAAGTTGGATTTAACTAAGAATTTCTAATGAGAATGTCCCCTTCATTCTGACCTTAGTTTCGAAAGACGTGTTTTGGCATTTCTTGTTGATATTTACATATGCAACCAGGCTTTTTCTGATCTGCCCTAACTTTCATGGCCTGTTTCATTTTATATATTTATATATTTTCTTTCATTTTCTTTTGAGAATGTCAGAACTGCCATTCCCCGAGCGGATAAAACTTGGCATATATGCAAGATGCAACGAAAGTTAAGAGCGGTTAAGTGATTTGATTATATGAAGATGTTCCACTTCCGATTTGTGTACAAGAGGAAAGCATTGATAAAAAACAATGCACATCTTTTCTGCTTTTAACTTTTGTAATATTGCCTTTATTTAAAATAGCCGAGAGTAGAGAAGGCCATAGTTACATAGATTTGAACAGACAGATGGTTTTAGTCAACGTCTTGATACATTTTTCTATCTTTCACAGATACATACATACATAGATAAATAGATAAACAGATGACCAAATAGATAAATATGAGGAGACTGAGATAGATATAAATACACTGAGATAGATGCATACACATACATAGACATCAACAGACTGATATCTATATATATATATATATATATATATATATATATATATATATATATATAGATAGATAGATAGATAGATAGATAGATAGATAGATAGATAGATAGATAGATATAGACTGGTTTCAACCAACAGGCAGATAGATAGGCTTTCAATGTCAGAGATAGATAGATAGATAGATAGATAGATAGATAGATAGATAGATAGATAGATAGATAGATATAGACTGGTTTCAACCAACAGGCAGATAGATGAAGCTCTCAATATCAGAGATAGATAGATAGATAGATAGATAGATAGATAGATAGATAGATAGATAGATAGAGACTGGTTTCAGCCAAGAGGCGGGTAGATGAAATTTTCAATATCAGGGATAGATCTTATTTATATTCATTCACCCCAAGAAAGGTCATGAAACTGCCCAAACATACAGTGTATTTTTTCAACACTCACATACACAGCGCCAAATATCTAACACGATAAGAAACATATTATGTTTCAACACACTAAACAAAAATAACGTAAAAAAAACGTAGGGAAGATATTCATTAGATTCATGCAGATACACTCAACCCACGAGCATATCTTATATGATAATAAAGAAAGATAAATGCAGTTATTGGCACACAGGTAACTTATGGCAAATAATAAAATGCAACCAACCCACAACCCACACAAACCAAACCCACTTGTTTCCGCGTAGCAAAGAACGAATTTCCCTTTTACCGCAAGTAAAATGTAATATATCAAATCAGTGTAAAATCGGCAAATGAGGAAGAAAAGGTATTCGTGAGAATAACTGAAGGAACGAAGAAACGCGCAGATTGAGAAAAGGAAATATCTTTTGCAAATAATAAATATGGGAATAATAAATGCTTTTTAAATATATTTTGGACATTAAAATCAAAAGAACTATCACACCAAAAATATAATAGAAAATAAGGAAAACGGCTTCAACCAACAAAAATAAAAACTCGAGATGTAAAATGGCTTTAATTATTTTTCAAGAGCAACACGAATTACAAAACAAACAAGCTAAATTTATCTTAAAATGCAGACGCTAAAACAAATTTTTCCTTCTTCTTCTATGTGCCCTGTCCTTTCAGGACGTAAGCAGTCATGGCTCTCCACGTCTCCCTATCCCTGGTGGCTCTTAGAAAGGCCTTCTCCTGTTACACGATGCAACCTTCGTTCCATTATCCACCTGATCAGGTCCTTCAAATATGTTCTCTGCTGCTTTCCCCTGTCTCTTTTTTCCTCTATCTGGCCTGTTAGTAAACCCTCAACCCTTTCTCTATTCAATCAATTTGAAGTCCTGACATCTACAGCAGACAAGTTTGGATGCATTGCTTGCAAATTCTCTTCTAACCCAACACTTGACTTGTCTGGAGTACCCACACCCAATTTCCCACAAAGTGGCTCTACTGAGTAATATGTGAATAACCCCATCTCTGGTCTTGGGTTCATTTTTAAATTAGATTCCCATAAGGCAAGTGAAGGTGATGGAATTCCAGCTGTCGTTCTAAAGATATGTGCCTCTGAGCTGGCTTCACTCCTCTCCAAACTCTATAACTATTGCTTCTCTGCTTCCTAGCTAGTTGGAAGTTCACATTTGCAGTTCCTGTTTTTAAGAACACTGGTTAACCCTCTGACCCCTCTTTCATCTTATTAGCTTTAACACCTTTTGGCAAAATATTCGATGCTGAAGTGTTTAAGCATCTCACAGTCTGACAAACATTATGGCTTTTCCTTCACCAGGTCTACAGCTGATGTGCTAATGGCCATCACTGAATATGCTATACCAGGCTCTTGATAATAATGTTGAAGCTTGAGCTGTGGCTCTAGATATCTTGAAAGTAATTGACAGGTCTTGGTATGCTGGTCTTCTGCGCAAGCTCCAGGGCTATGGTATTACTGGACGATTGTTTGATTTAATCCAATTGTTCCTATCAAATTGTGAAATGAAGGTCGTTTTGAATGGGCACACTTCCAGATCCTTTCACAGGAACATGTGTGTCCCCCATTACTCTATTCCAGTTTTTGTGATGTTTATGATCTTTATCAATAATCTTATCAAATATCATCAGTTCCCACCCAAGTAGGCATTTATACAGATGACACTACTATTTACTCCCATCTCAGTAGAAGATCCACCAGAAATGACAAAGTAAACCTGGCTGCTGCTCTTGAAAAGAACATCCAATCAATGGTTAACTAGGGCAGGAAATGGCATGTAAATGTTAATGCCTCCATAATAAAACTACTCTCTTTTAACCACCATAGAGAAACTTTTCTGCCCATCATTGGTAGAATGATAATCTCCTGGAGAGCAACACACTGCGCCTCTTTAGTCTCACTTTTTCGTGGAAAAACTACATCGAATCAGTAGCTACATCCAATGCAAGGAAAGTTGGTTCACTGTCATTCCAGCAAGTTCTTCTCATCAGAGTCTATTTTGCTTATTTATAAAGCTACCATTCATCTCTGCATTGGATGCTGTTGCCCTATTTGGTCTGGTGCACTTACAATTCATTGCAAGGTTTTTGACAAAATCCAAAAAAGGATCTGCAATGTAATCGATCTTGAATTGGCCTCTTGACTCCAGTCACTTTCTCACCAATGTGATATGACTTCCCTTGGTCTTTATCTGTCAGCATGCCTGATGCGAATCCCCTTTAGAGCAATTCACCATGCCTCTTTTGTCTCACTGTTTTAACTGACCTTACGTGGAATAAATATATTGGTTCCATCGTTGTATCTTCTGAAAATTGGGTCTCTGTGTCTTTCCAGAAGGTTTTCCTTGTCAGTTTCTGAGGGAGAATGTATATGAAGAAAATAAAGATTATTAAGGTGAGAAAAAAAATAAAAGAACAGGGATTTAGAAGATTAAGTATCTCCCTCTGTTTGGTATGAAATGATAAAAAATATCTATGACAGTATATAGGTGCACATTCAAAGCTCTAGACAAACAGTATCTGGTGGCTGATCGCTGTTCTGATCAAGCTCTAACAGCTCAGTGGCTGGTTAAATTTAGTGCCTGGAAAATAAGTTACTTTCTATCACCGCTGATTGAACGCGAAACTGTCACCAATCCCGTAGAATGCCTGTTATCTCATGGTAACCCCGTGTCTTGAGCGCCTTGGCATGACGGTAATCTGCATCCGGCAGCAAGGCCACTGATTAGGGGGTTGTAAGGAGCATGGAACCACCTCTTAATTGCTGTTGTTCCCAGGTCCACTCAAACCCGGAGTGGTAGCACCTGTTAAGGTCCCAGCGATGGTCAAATATTTAATCCCCCAAACTGGGGTCAAAACACTATGAAAATATAAAAATATACTTTTATAGAAATATATGCAAAAATAGACTTTTATAGAAAAATATACATTTTTGAAGGAAAAATAATAGCAACAATAAATTTTTGAAGAAAAATATTACCATAACACATTTTTGAAGGAAAGAATTATTCTCAGTAAAATTATTTTGAATACAAAACTAGAGGGCATTTTCAATTTTCTAAAATAATGAATACAACCAATAGGTTTCATTAAAATTTGACTAAACCACCTTCTCAATATAACCAAACCTTCAAAAAATACCCCAAAACTCACCTTTTTGGCATTAAATAACCCCCAGAGGTTGATATGCCATTAAATAAAAACTCAAACTAAAACAATTAGTAATTGAAAATACGATAAAAACTGGAAATTGTACACAGGACTGATTGCTAAATATCCTGATAATATGGTCGGTTGTTTGTATCCAGTAATCACCAGATTTCTCGTGCTCTCTTGTATATTTACATGGGCAAGATTGTACCAAAAATGAAAAATTGTTGTCATTTATGAGCAAGAACTAACCAGCTTTCAATTTCTGTTCACAACATCGTCGAAATTATATCTACGTCTTTGTTTTCTACAGTGCAACCTTCTCACAGAAGAAATGGAGTTTCCCACTACACTTCCGCTCCTTCTATGCAAAGTGTCCATAATATATAGATCCCTTAGTTCCACCAGTTCTAAAGTTTAAGGCTAAGACCCTCCCTCTCATTATACACGCATACTAATAGTGATATGCAAATTCCAGTCTAGAAGACACCGAGCAGAACCACTGTTTTGTGGAATCTTCTCCGAATATGGTGCTTTTCGGAAGTTATTTATGGATTTTAGATCACTTTCTTCAATGTTTGTATGGTTCTAATAAGAATCCAGATGTAAAAATACAAATAATTATTTTCTAGGATCATACAAATAGGAATGAAAGTGTTGCAACATCCTTACATAACTTCTCTCCAATTTTAGCTTGTTTTCGGTCGTTTAAACATTTTGCAGGTACGTAAAAATCACTATTTGAGCGTTGGAAAAACGGAAAAATTAGTTGTTGTAAATTCCGGAAAATACTGAAAGGTTGAAACCTAGGTCGCGGACATAATTCTTTTCCAAATTATATATGTATATATATCTGCGAGCCGCGATAACACCACCAGGACACGGTGAAATATGTATATATCTATATATATATATATATATATATATATTAATATTATAAAAGATTTTAGATTATTTATATATATATATATATATATATATATATATATATATATATATATATATATTAATTCAGATACTTCAATCCAAGGGAAAAAAGCAGGAAGGTAAATTCCAAAAAACCCGATCCTAATTAATATTAAAAATTTATTTTAATATTAAAAAATGATACAGGAAGAGAGCTCCATGTAATAAAATATTACAGAGCAAATATATATTAAAAAAGGATTAATTCAAAGATGTTGAATGGCCATTTCGATATGAAGATCCCCACGGGGGACGTAACGTCACCTCAGCAACAGAAAAAAAAAAAAAGGATTTTTCTGTTTTTTCTGAAAATTTTTTCTGTTGCTGAGGTGATGTGTCGTCCCCCGTGGGGATCTTCATATCGAAATGGCCATTCAACATCTTTGAATTAATCCTTTTTTAATATATATATATATATATATAAATATATATATATATATATATATACAAACATATAAACAAAACAAAATCTTCTTTGTCTTTTATTTTCCAGATATTCTATTGTAAAATCAATAAAATATAAAATCAAATTCTACTCCATCAGCTTCTTTTCTCGCACTTCCCGCCTGTAGAATTCCCTTCCATTTACTTGCTTCTCCGACAGCTACAATCTCCATGAATGTAAATGAAAAGTCAATAGTAATCGCCTAACCTGCATTTCATGCTCCTTTCTCCGTCCACTTCACTCTCATCAGTATTCTCATCCTTCTCTTACCCACTTCCTGACACCCCCTATAACCTGTCACTCTTTCTCGTAACTTTCTCTCATGCTCCTTTCTCCGTCCACTCCACTCCCATCAGTATTCTCATGCGTCTCTTACCCACTTCCTGACACCCCCTATAACCTGTCACTCTTTCTCATAACTTTCTCTCATGCTCCTTTCTCCGTCCACTCCACTCCCATCAGTATTCTCATCCTTCTCTTACCCACTTCCTGATACCCCCTATAACCTGTCACTTTTCTCATAACTTTATCTCATGCTCCTTTCTCCATCCACTCTACTCTCATCAGTATTCACATCTTTCTCTTACCCACTACCTGACACCCCCTATAACCTGTCACTCTTTCTCATAACTTTCTCTCATGCTCCTTTCTCCGTCCACTTCACTCTCATCAGTATTCTCATCCTTCTCTTACCCACTTCCTGACACCCCCTATAACATGTCACTCTTTCTCATAACTTTCTCTCATGCTCCTTTCTCCATCCACTCTACTCTCATCAGTATTCACATCCTTCTCTTACCCACTTCATGACACCCCCTATAACATGTCACTCTTTTCTCATAACTTTCTCTCATGCTCCTTTCTCCGTCCACTTCACTCTCATCAGTATTCTCATCCTTCTCTTACCCACTTCCTGACACCCCCTATAACCTGTCACTCTTTCTCATAACTTTCTCTCATGCTCCTTTCTCCGTCCACTTCACTCTCATCAGTATTCTCATCCTTCTCTTACCCACTTCCTGACACCCCCTATAACCTGTCACTCTTTCTCATAACTTTCTCTCATGCTCCTTTCTCCGTCCACTTCACTCTCATCAGTATTCTCATCCTTCTCTTACCCACTTCCTGACACCCCCTATAACCTGTCACTCTTTCTCATAACTTTCTCTCATGCTCCTTTCTCCGTCCACTTCACTCTCATCAGTATTCTCATCCTTCTCTTACCCACTTCCTGATACCCCCTATAACATGTCACTCTTTCTCATAACTTTCTCTCATGCTCCTTTCTCCATCCACTCTACTCTCATCAGTATTCACATCCTTCTCTTACCCACTACCTGACACCCCCTATAACCTGTCACTCTTTCTCATAACTTTCTCTCATGCTCCTTTCTCCGTCCACTTCACTCTCATCAGTATTCTCATCCTTCTCTTACCCACTTCCTGACACCCCCTATAACATGTCACTCTTTCTCATAACTTTCTCTCATGCTCCTTTCTCCATCCACTCTACTCTCATCAGTATTCACATCCTTCTCTTACCCACTTCATGACACCCCCTATAACATGTCACTCTTTTCTCATAACTTTCTCTCATGCTCCTTTCTCCGTCCACTTCACTCTCATCAGTATTCTCATCCTTCTCTTACCCACTTCCTGACACCCCCTATAACCTGTCACTCTTTCTCATAACTTTCTCTCATGCTCCTTTCTCCGTCCACTTCACTCTCATCAGTATTCTCATCCTTCTCTTACCCACTTCCTGACACCCCCTATAACCTGTCACTCTTTCTCATAACTTTCTCTCATGCTCCTTTCTCCGTCCACTTCACTCTCATCAGTATTCTCATCCTTCTATTACCCACTTCCTGACACCCCCTATAACCTGTCACTCTTTCTCATAACTTTCTCTCATGCTCCTTTCTCCGTCCACTTCACTCTCATCAGTATTCTCATCCTTCTCTTACCCACTTCCTGATACCCCCTATAACATGTCACTCTTTCTCATAACTTTCTCTC
The DNA here is from genome assembly GCA_037127315.1 of Ascarosepion bandense. Taxonomy (NCBI): domain Eukaryota; kingdom Metazoa; phylum Mollusca; class Cephalopoda; order Sepiida; family Sepiidae; genus Ascarosepion; species Ascarosepion bandense. The sequence goes on from JBBBDQ010001348.1 coordinate 133,251, forward strand.
ATGCTCCTTTCTCCATCCACTCTACTCTCATCAGTATTCACATCCTTCTCTTACCCACTACCTGACACCCCCTATAACCTGTCACTCTTTCTCATAACTTTATCTCATGCTCCTTTCTCCGTCCACTTCACTCTCATCAGTATTCTCATCCTTCTCTTACCCACTTCCTGACACCTCCTATAACCTGCCACTCTTTATCATAACTTTCTCTCATGCTCCTTTCTCCGTCCACTTCACTCTCATCAGTATTCTCATCCTTCTCTTACCCACTTCACGACACCCCCTATAAGCTGTCACTCTTTCTCATAACTTTCTCTCATGCTCCTTTCTCCGTCCACTCCACTCCCATCAGTATTCTCATCCTTCTCTTACCCACTTCCTGACACCCCCTATAACCTGTCACTCTTTCTCATAACTTTCTCTCATGCTCCTTTCTCCGTCCACTTCACTCTCATCAGTATTCACATCCTTCTCTTACCCACTTCCTGACACCCCCTATAACCTGTCACTCTTTCTCATAACTTTCTCTCATGCTCCTTTCTCCGTCCACTTCACTCACATCAGTATTCTCATCCTTCTCTTACCCACTTCCTGACACCCCCTATAACCTGTCACTCTTTCTCATAACTTTCTCTCATGCTCCTTTCTCCGTCCACTTCACTCTCATCAGTATTCTCATCCTTCTCTTACCCGCTTCCTGATACCCCCTATAACATGTCACTCTTTCTCATAACTTTCTCTCATGCTCCTTTCTCCATCCACTCTACTCTCATCAGTATTCACATCCTTCTCTTACCCACTACCTGACACCCCCTATAACCTGTCACTCTTTCTCATAACTTTATCTCATGCTCCTTTCTCCGTCCACTTCACTCTCATCAGTATTCTCATCCTCCTCTTACCCACTTCCTGACACCACCTATAAGCTGTCACTCTTTCTCATAACTTTCTCTCATGCTCCTTTCTCCGTCCACTCCACTCCCATCAGTATTCTCATCCTTCTCTTACCCACTTCCTGACACCCCCTATAACCTGTCACTCTTTCTCGTAACTTTCACTCATGCTCCTTTCTCCGTCCACTTCACTCTAATCAGTATTCTCATCCTTCTCTTACCCACTTCCTGACACCCCCTATAACCTGTCACTCTTTCTCATAACTTTCTCTCATGCTCCTTTCTCCGTCCACTCCACTCCCATCAGTATTCTCATCCTTCTCTTACCCACTTCCTGACACCCCCTATAACCTGTCACTCTTTCTCGTAACTTTCTCTCATGCTCCTTTCTCCGTCCACTTCACTCTAATCAGTATTCTCATCCTTCTCTTACCCACTTCCTGACACCCCCTATAACATGTCACTCTTTCTCATAACTTTCTCTCATGCTCCTTTCTCCATCCACTCCACTCCCATCAGTATTCACATCCTTCTCTTACCCACTACCTGACACCCCCTATAAACTGTCACTCTTTCTCATAACTTTATCTCATGCTCCTTTCTCCGTCCACTCCACTCTCATCAGTATTCTCATTCCTTCTTACCCACTTCCTGACACCCCCTATAACCTGTCACTCTTTCTCATAACTTTCTCTCATGCTCCTTTCTCCGTCCACTTCACTCTAATCAGTATTCTCATCCTTCTCTTACTCCCACTTCCTGACACCCCCTATAAGCTGTCACTCTTTCTCATAACTTTCTCTCATGCTCCTTTCTCCGTCCACTCCACCCTCATCAGTATTCTCATCCTTCTCTTACCAACTTCCTGACACCCCCTATAAGCTGTCACTCTTTCTCATAACTTTCTCTTATGCTCCTTTCTCCGTCCACTCCACTCCCATCAGTATTCTCATCCTTCTCTTACCCACTTCCTGACAACCCCTATGAGCTGTCACTCTTTCTCATAACTTTCTCTCATGCTCCTTTCTCCGTCCACTCCACTCTCATCAGTATTCTCATCCTTCTCTTACCCACTTCCTGACACCCACTATAACATGTCACTCTTTCTCATAACTTTCTCTCATGCTCCTTTCTCCGTCCACTCCACCCTCATCAGTATTCTCATCCTCCTCTTACCCACTTCCTGACACCCCCTATAACATGTCACTCTTTCTCATAACTTTCTCTCATGCTCCTTTCTCCGTCCACTCCACTCTCATCAGTATTCTCATCCTTCTCTTACCCACTTCCTGACACCCCCAATAACCTGTCACTCTTTCTCATAACTTTCTCTCATGCTCCTTTCTCCGTCCACTTCACTCTAATCAGTATTCTCATCCTTCTCTTACCCACTTCCTGACACCCCCTATAAGCTGTCACTCTTTCTCATAACTTTCTCTCATGCTCCTTTCTCCGTCCACTCCACCCTCATCAGTATTCTCATCCATCTCTTACCAACTTCCTGACACCCCCTATAAGCTGTCACTCTTTCTCATAACTTTCTCTCATCCTCCTTTCTCCGTCCACTCCACTCCCATCAGTATTCTCATCCTTCTCTTACCCACTTCCTGACAACCCCTATAAGCTGTCACTCTTTCTCATAACTTTCTCTCATGCTCCTTTCTCCGTCCACTCCACTCTCATCAGTATTCTCATCCTTCTCTTACCCACTTCCTGACACCCCCTATAACATGTCACTCTTTCTCATAACTTTCTCTCATGCTCCTTTCTCCGTCCACTCCACCCTCATCAGTATTCTCATCATTCTCTTACCCACTTCCTGACAACCCCTATAAGCTGTCACTCTTTCTCATAACTTTCTCTCATGCTCCTTTCTCCGTCCACTCCACCCTCATCAGTATTCTCATCCTTCTCTTACCAACTTCCTGACACCCCCTATAAGCTGTCACTCTTTCTCATAACTTTCTCTCATGCTCCTTTCTCCGTCCACTCCACTCCCATCAGTATTCTCATCCTTCTCTTACCCACTTCCTGACAACCCCTATAAGCTGTCACTCTTTCTCATAACTTTCTCTCATGCTCATTTCTCCGTCCACTCCACTCTCATCAGTATTCTCATCCTTCTCTTACCCACTTCCTGACACCCCCTATAAGCTGTCACTCTTTCTCATAACTTTCTCTCATGCTCCTTTCTCCGTCCACTCCACCCTCATCAGTATTCTCATCCTTCTCTTACCAACTTCCTGACACCCCCTATAAGCTGTCACTCTTTCTCATAACTTTCTCTCATGCTCCTTTCTCCGTCCACTCCACCCTCATCAGTATTCTCATCCTTCTCTTACCCACTTCCTGACAACCCCTATAAGCTGTCACTCTTTTTCATAACTTTCTCTCATGCTCCTTTCTCCGTCCACTTCACTCTCATCAGTATTCTCATCCTTCTCTTACCCACTTCCTGACAACCCCTATAAGCTGTCACTCTTTCTCATAACTTTCTCTCATGCTCCTTTCTCCGTCCACTTCACTCTAATCAGTATTCTCATCCTTCTCTTACCCACTTCCTGACACCCCCTATAACATGTCACTCTTTCTCATAACTTTCTCTCATGCTCCTTTCTCCGTCCACTTCACTCTAATCAGTATTCTCATCCTTCTCTTACCCACTTCCTGACACCCCCTATAACATGTCACTCTTTCTCATAACTTTCTCTCATGCTCCTTTCTCCGTCCACTCCACTCTCATCAGTATTCTCATCATTCTCTTACCCACTTCCTGACACCCCCTATAACCTGTCACTCTTTCTCATAACTTTCTCTCATGCTCCTTTCTCCGTCCACTCCACTCCCATCAGTATTCTCATCCTTCTCTTACCCACTTCCTGACAACCCCTATAAGCTGTCACTCTTTCTCATAACTTTCTCTCATGCTCCTTTCTCCGTCTACTCCACTCTCATCAGTATTCTCATCCTTCTCTTACCCACTTCCTGACACCCCCTATAACCTGTCACTCTTTCTCATAACTTTCTCTCATGCTCCTTTCTCCGTCCACTCCACTCTCATCAGTATTCTCATCCTTCTCTTACCCACTTCCTGACACCCCCTATAACATGTCACTCTTTCTCATAACTTTCTCTCATGCTCCTTTCTCCGTCCACTTCACTCTAATCAGTATTCTCATCCTTCTCTTACCCACTTCCTGACACCCCCTATAACATGTCACTCTTTCTCATAACTTTCTCTCATGCTCCTTTCTCCGTCCACTTCACTCTCATCAGTATTGTCATCCTTCTCTTACCCACTTCCTGACACCCACTATAACATGTCACTCTTTCTCATAACTTTCTCTCATGCTCCTTTCTCCGTCCACTTCACTCCCATCAGTATTCTCATCCTTCTCTTACCCACTTCCTGACACCCCCTATAACATGTCACTCTTTCTCATAACTTTCTCTCATGCTCCTTTCTCCGTCCACTCCACTCCCATCAGTATTCTCATCCTTCTCTTACCCACTTCCTGACAACCCCTATAAGCTGTCACTCTTTCTCATAACTTTCTCTCATGCTCCTTTCTCCGTCCACTCCACTCTCATCAGTATTCTCATCCTTCTCTTAACCACTTCCTGACACCCCCTATAACCTGTCACTCTTTCTCATAACTTTCTCTCATGCTCCTTTCTCGTCCACTTCACTCTAATCAGTATTCTCATCCTTCTCTTACCCACTTCCTGACACCCCCTATAAGCTGTCACTCTTTCTCATAACTTTCTCTCATGCTCCTTTCTCCGTCCACTCCACCCTCATTAGTATTCTCATCCTTCTCTTACCAACTTCCTGACACCCCCTATAAGCTGTCACTCTTTCTCATAACTTTCTCTCATGCTCCTTTCTCCGTCCACTCCACTCCCATCAGTATTCTCATCCTTCTCTTACCCACTTCCTGACAACCCCTATAAGCTGTCACTCTTTCTCATAACTTTCTCTCATGCTCCTTTCTCCGTCCACTCCACTCTCATCAGTATTCTCATCCTTCTCTTACCCACTTCCTGACACCCCCTATAACCTGTCACTCTTTCTCATAACTTTCTCTCATGCTCCTTTCTCCGTCCACTCCACTCTCATCAGTTTCTCATCCTTCTCTTACCCACTTCCTGACACCCCCTATAACATGTCACTCTTTCTCATAACTTTCTCTCATGCTCCTTTCTCCGTCCACTTCACTCTAATCAGTATTCTCATCCTTCTCTTACCCACTTCCTGACACCCCCTATAACATGTCACTCTTTCTCATAACTTTCTCTCATGCTCCTTTCTCCGTCCACTTCACTCTCCTCAGTATTCTCATCCTTCTCTTACCTCACTTCCTGACACTCCCTATAACATGTCACTCTTTCTCATAACTTTCTCTCATGCTCCTTTCTCCGTCCACTTCACTCTAATCAGTATTCTCATCCTTCTCTTACCCACTTCCTGACACCCCCTATAACATGTCACTCTTTTCTCATAACTTTCTCTCATGCTCCCCTTTCTCCGTCCACTCCACTCCCATCAGTATTCTCATCCTTCTCTTACTCCACTTCCTGACAACCCCTATAAGCTGTCACTCTTCATAACTTTCTCTCATGCTCCTTTCCCCGTCCACTCCACTCTCATCAGTATTCTCATCCTTCTCTCTTAACCACTTCCTGACACCCCCTATAACCTGTCACTCTTCTTCATAACTTTCTCTCATGTCTTCTCCGTCCACTTCACTCTAATCAGTATTCTCATCCTTTCTTGCCCAACAATTTCCTGACACCCCCTATAAGCTGTCACTCTTTCTCATAACTTTCTCTCATGCTCCTTTCTCCGTCCACTCCACTCCCATCAGTATTCTCATCCTTCTCTTACCCACTTCCTGACACCCCCTATAAGCTGTCACTCTTCACAATCTTCTCATGCTCCTTTCTGTCCACTCCACTCCCATCAGTATTCTCATCCTTCTCTCTTACCCACTTCCTGACAACCCCTATGCTTGGTCACTCTTTCTCATAACTTTCTCTCATGCCCTTTCTCCGTCCACTCCACTCTCATCAGTATTCTATCCTTCTCTTACCCACTTCCTGACACCCCCTATAACATGTCACTCTTCTTCATAACTTTCTCATGCTCCTTTCTCTGTCCACTCCACCCTCATCAGTATTCTCATCCTTCTCTTACCTAATTTCCTGACACCCCCTATAAGCTGTCACTTTTCTCATAACTTTCTCTCATGCTCCTTTCTCCGTCCACTCCACCTCATCAGCATTCTCATCCTTCTCTTTACCAACTTCCTGACACCCCCTATAAGCTGTCACCTTTTCTCATAACTTTCTCTCATGCTCCTTCTTCCTGTCCACTCCACTCCCATCAGTATTCTCATCCTTCTCTTACCCACTTCCTGACAACCCCTATAAGCTGTCACTCTTCTCTCATAACTTTCTCTCATGCTCCTTTCTCTGTCCACTTCACTCTAACGTGGATTTCATCCTCTTACTCCACTTCTGGACACCCCCTATAAGCTGTCACCTTTTCTCATAACTTTCTCTCATGCTCCTTCTTCTCGTCCACTCCACTCCCATCAGTATTCTCATCCTTCTCTACCAACTTCCTGACACCCCCTATAAGCTGTCACTTTTCTCATAACTTTCTCTCATGCTCCTCTCCGTCCACTCCACTCCCATCAAGTATTCCTCATCCTTCACTTACCCACTTCCTGACAACCCCTATAAGCTGTCACTCTTTCTCATAACTTTCATGCTCCTTTCTCCGTCCACTCCACTCATCAGTATTCTCATCCTTCTCTTACCCACTTCCTGACAACCCTCATAAGCTGTCACTCTTCTCATAACTTTCTCTCATGCTCCTTTGTCCGTCCACTCCACCCCTCATCAGTATTCTCATCCTTCTCTTACCCACTTCCTGACACCCCCTATAAGCTGTCACTCTTTCTCATAACTTTTACTGCTCCTCTCCGTCCACTCCACCCTCATCAGTATCTTCATCCTTCTCTTACCAACTTCCTGACACCCCCTATAAGCTGTCACTCTTTCTCATAACTTTCTCATGCTCCTTTCTCCGTCCACTCCACTCCATCAGTATTCCTCATCCTTCTCTTACCCACTTCCCACAACCCCTATAAGCTGTCACTCTTTCTCATAACTTCTCTCATGCTCCTTTCTCCGTCCACTCCACTCTCATCAGTATTCTCATCCTTCTCTTACCCACTTCCTGACACCCCCTATAAGTCAAGTCACTCTTTCTCATAAATTTTCTTCTCATGCTCCTTTCTCCGTCCACTCCACCCTCATCAGTATTCTATCCTTCTTACCAACTTCCCATAACCCCCATAACCTGTCCTCTTTCTCATAACTTTCTCCATGCCTCTTTCTCCGTCCACTCCACTCTCATCAGTATCTCCTCATCCTCTTCACTTACCCACTTCCTGACAACCCCCTATAAGCTGTCACTCTTCTCTCAACTTTCTCTCATGCTCCTTTCTCCGTCCACTCCACTCTCATCAGTATTCTCATCCTTCTCTTACCCACTTCCTAATAACCCCTATAAGCTGTCACTCTTCACACTTTCTCTCGTATGCTCCTTTGTCCGTCCACTCCACCCTCATCAGTATTCTCATCCTTCTTTACCCACTTCCTGACACCCCCTATAAGCTGTCACTCTTTCTCATAACTTTCTATCATGCTCCTTTCTCCGTCCACTCCACCCTCATCAGTATTCTCATCCTTCTCTTTACCAACTTCCTGACACCCCCTATAAGCTGTCACTCTTTCTCTCATAACTTTCTCTCATGTCTCTTTCTCCGTCCACACTTCCACTCCCATCAGTATTCTCATCCTTCTTACCCACCTCCTGACAACCCCTATAAGCTGTCACTCTTTCTCATAACTTTCTCTCATGCTCCTTTCTCCGTCCACTCCACTCATCAGTATTCTCATCCTCTCTTTACCCACTTCCTGACACCCCCTATAAGCTGTCACTCTTTCTCATAACTTTCTCTCATGCTCCTTTCTCTCTCCGTCCACTCCACCCTCATCAGCATTCTCATCCTTCTTACCAACTTCCTGACACCCCTATAAGCTGTCACTCTTTTCTCATAACTTTCTCTCATGCTCCTTCTCCGTCCACTCCACTCCCATCAGTATCTCCTCTATCCTTCTCTTACCCACTTCCTGACAACCCCTATAAGCTGTCACTCTTTCTCATAACTTTCTCTCATGTCTTTCCGTCCACTCCACTCTCATCAGTATTCTATCCTTCTTAATCTAATTTCCTGACACCCCCTATAAGCTGTCACTCTTTCTCTACAACTTTCTCTCTATGCTCCTTTCTGGGTCCACTCCACCCTCATCAGTATTCTCATCCTTCTCTTACCAACTTCCTGACAACCCCTATAACCTGTCACTCTTTTCTCATAACTTTCTCTCATGCTCCTTTCTCCTGTCCACTCCACTCTCATCAGTATTCTCATCCTTCACTTACCCACTTCCTGACAACCCCTATAAGCTGTCACTCTTTCTCATAACTTTCTCTCATGCCTCTTTCTCCGTCCACTCCACTCTCATCAGTATTCTCATCCTTCTTACCCACTTCCTGACAACCCCCATAAGCTGTCACTCTTTCTCATAACTTTCTCTCACATGCCCTTGTCCGTCCACTCCACCCTCATCAGCATTCTCATCCTTCTTACCCACTTCCTGACACCCCTATAAGCTGTCACTCTTCATAACTTTCTATCATGCTCCTTTCTCCGTCCACTCCACCCTCATCAGTATTCTCATCCTTCTCTTACCAACTTCCTGACACCCCCTATAAGCTGTCACTCTTTCTCATAACTTTCTCTCTCATGCTCCCTTCTCCGTCCACTCCACTCCCATCAGTATTCTCATCCTTCTTACCCACTTCCTGACAACCCCTATAAGCTGTCACTCTTCTCATAACTTTCTCTCATGCTCCTTTCTCCGTCCACTCCACTCTCATCAGTATTCTCATCCTTCTTACCCACTTCCTGACACCCCCTATAAGCTGTCACTCTTTCTCATAACTTTCTCTCATGCTCCTTTCTCCTGGGTCCACTCCACCCTCATCAGTATTCTCATCCTTCTTACCAACTTCCTGACAACCCCTATAACCTGTCACTCTTTCTCATAACTTTCTCTCATGCTCCTTTCTCCGTCCACTCCACTCATCAGTATTCTCATCCTTCACTTACCCACTTCCTGGACAACCCCTATAAGCTGTCACTCTTTCTCATAACTTTCTCTCTCATGTTCTTTCTCCGTCCACTCCACTCTCATCAGTATTCTCATCCTTCTCTTACCCACTTCCTGACAACCCCTATAAGCTGTCACTCTTCTCATAACTTTCTCTCATGCTCCTTGTCCGTCCACTCCACCCTCATCAGTATTCTCATCCTTCTCTTACCCACTTCCTGACACCCCCTATAAGCTGTCACTCTTCTCATAACTTTCTATCATGCTCCTTTCTCCGTCCACTCCACCCTCATCAGTATTCTCATCCTTCTCTTACCAACTGACACCCCCTATAAGCTGTCACTCTTCTCTTGCTAACTTTCTCATGCTCCTTTCTCCGTCCACTCCACTCCCATCAGTATTCTCATCCTTCTCTCTACTCCACTTCCTGACAACCCCTATAAGCTGTCACTCTTTCTCATAACTTTCTCTCATGCTCCTTTCTCCGTCCACTCCACTCTCATCAGTATTTCATCTTCTACCCACTATTGACTCTATAAGCTGTCACTCTTTCTCATAACTTTCTCTCATGCCTCTTTCTCCGTCCACTCCACCCTCATCAGTATTCTCATCCTTCTCTTACCAACTTCCTGACAACCCCTATAACCTGTCACTCTTTCTCATAACTTTCTCTCATGCTCCTTTCTCCGTCCACTCCACTCTCATCAGTATTCTCATCCTTCACTTACCCACTTCCTGACAACCCCTATAAGCTGTCACTCTTTCTCATAACTTTCTCTCATGCTCCTTTCTCCGTCCACTCCACTCACTGGGGGCCTTCATCCTTCTTACCTAATTTCCCTGACAACCCCATAAGCTGTCACTCTTTCTCATGCAACTTTCTCTCATGCTCCTTTCTCCGTCCACTCCACCTCATCAGTATTCCTCATCCTTCCTTTTTACCCACTCCTCCTGACAACCCCTATAAGCTGTCACACTTTCTCATAACTTTCTCTCATGCTCCTTTCTCCGTCAACTCCACTCATCAGTATTCTCATCCTTCTTACCCACTTCCCTGACACCTATAACATGTCACTCTTCTCTCATAACTTTCTCTCATGCTCCTTTCTCCGTCCACTCCACCCTCATCAGTATTCTCATCCTTCTCTTACCCACTGCCTACCTTTCAGCACCTTCTCTCATGCTCCCTTTTCCGTCCACTCCACCCTCATCAGTATTCTCATCCTTCTTACCAACTTCCTGACACCCCCTATAAGCTGTCACTCTTCTCATAACTTTTCTATGCTCCCTTCTCCGTCCACTCCACTCCCATCAGTATTCTCATCTCTCATTCTTACCTCCTGGCTTCAACCCCTATAAGCTGTCACTCTTTTCTCATAACTTTCTCATGCCTTCTCCTCGTCCACCCACTCCCATCAGTATTCTCATCCTTCTCTTACCCACTTCCTGACACCTCACAAGCTGTCACTCTTTCTCATAACTTTCTCTCATGCTCCTTTCTCCGTCCACTCCACCCTCATCGGTATTCTCATCCTTCTCCAACAACCTCCAGACAACCCCTATAACCTGCCTACTCTTCATAACTTCTTCATGCTCCTTTCTCCGTCCTACCCACTCTCATCAGTATTCTCATCCTTCTTACCCACTTCCTGACAACCCCTATAAGCTGCCACTTTTCTCATAACTTTCTCTCATGCTCCTTTCTCCGTCCACTCCACACTCATCAGTATTCTCATCCTTCTCTTACCCACTTCCTGACAACCCCTATAAGCTGTCACTCTTTCTCATAACTTTCTCTCATGCTCCTTTCTCCGTCCACTCCACCCTCATCAGTATTCTCATCCTTCTTTACCCACTTCCTGACACCTCATAAGCTGTCACCTTTTCTCATAATCATGCTCCTTTCCTGTCCACTCCACCCTCATCAAATGGCCTCATCCTTCTCTTACCCACTTCCTGACAACCCCTATAAGCTGTCACTCTTTCATAAACTTTCTCCCGCTCCTTTCTCCGTCCACTCCACTCTCATCAGTATTCTCATCCTTCTCTTACCCACTTCCTGACACCCCTATAACATGTCACTCTTTCTCATAACTTTCACAGCCTTCTCCGTCCACTCCACCCTCACTCATATCATCCTTCTTATCCACTGACACTCCCTATAAGCTGTCACTCTTTCTCATAACTTTCTCTCATGCTCCTTTCTCCGTCCACTCCACTCCCATCAGTATTCTCATCCTTCTCTACCCACTTCCTGACAACCCCTATAACTGTCACTCTTTCCTCATGCCTAACTTTCCCTCATGCTCCTTTCTCCGTCCACTCCCACTCTCACTGCATGCCTCCTATCCTTCTACCTGTTCCCCACACTTCTATAAGCTGTCACTCTTTCTCATAACTTTCTCTCATGCTCCTTTCTCCGTCCACTCCACCCTCATCAGTATTCTCATCCTTCTCTTACCAACTTCCTATAACCCTCATAACTGTCACTTTTCAACTTTCTCTCATGCTCCTCCGTCCACTCCACCTCCATCAGTATTCTCATCCTTCTCTTACCCACTTCCTGACAACCCCTATGCTTCGTCACTCTTTCTCATAACTTTCTCTCATGCTCCTTTCTCCGTCCACTCCACTCTCATCAGCATTCTCATCCTTCTCTTACCCACTCTGACAACCCCTATAAGCTGTCACTCTTTCCTCATAACTTTCTCTCATGCTCCTTTCTCCGTCCACTCCACCTCATCAGTATTCTCATCCTTCTTCTACCCACTTCCATGTAAACTCCTTCAGTGTTGTTCTCTGCCTCCTTCAGTAACTCTCTCTCTCACAGTTCTCTCTCTCCGTCCACCTATCTCCCTCCCTCTCTCAACAGACAGCCTCTCTCTCTCTCCTCTCATCCTCTCTCTCTTACCCACTTCCTGAGCACTCTCATGCACACAGCCACTCTCTCTCACACCTCTCCTCTGAGTTCTCTTTCTCCGTCCACTCCACCCTCATCAGTATTCTCATCCTCTACCCACTTCCTGACACCCCTATAAGCTCACCTTTCTCATAACTTTCTCTCAAGGCCCTTCTCCGTCCACACCACCCTCATCAGTATTCTCATCGCTTCTCTTACCAACTTTGCCCCCTACCGTGTCCTCCCTTTCTCCTTAACTTTTCTCTCATGCTCCTTTCTCCGTCCCTCCCACTCCCATCAGTATTCTCATCCTTCTTACCCACTTCCTGACAACCCCTATAGCTGTCCTCTTTCTCACTAACTTTCTCTCATGCTCCTTTCTCCGTCCACTCCTCCCCATCAGTATTCTCATCCTTCTCTTACCCTTCCTGACACCCCCTATAGCTGTCCTCTTTCTCTCTTTCTCTCATACTCCTTTCTCAAATCCTCACCCTCATCAGTATTCTCATCCATCACCCCCTACTCTTACCAACTTCCTGACAACCCCTATAACCTGTCACTCTTTCTCATAACTTTCTCTCATGCTCCTTTCTCCAAATCCCTCCCACTCTCATCAGTATTCTCATCCTTCTCTTACCCACTTCCTGACAACCCCATAAGCTGTCACTCTTTCTCCTGCTTTCTCTCATGCTCCTTTTCTCCGTCCCTCCCACTCTCATCAGTATTCTCATCCTTCTCTTCCCCACTACAAACAGCCCCTATAAGCTGTCACTCTTTCTCATAACTTTCTCTCATGCTCCTTTCTCCGTCCCACTCACCCTCATCAGTATCCTCATCCCTTCTCCACCCACTTCCTGACAACCCCTATAAGCTGTCACTCTTTCTCATAACTTTTCTCATGCTCCTTTCTCCGTCCCCTCCACCCTCATCAGTATTCTCATCCTTCTCTTACCCACTTCCTGACAACCCCTATAAGCTGTCACTCTTTCTCCTGCTCTCTCATGCTCCTTTCTCCGTCCACTCCACTCTCATCAGTATTCTCATCCTTCTCTTACCCACTTCCTGACACCCCCCTATAACATGTCACTCTTTCTCATAACTTTCTCTCATGCTCCTTTCTCCGTCCACTCCACCCTCATCAGTATTCTCATCCTTCTCTTACCCACTTCCTGACACCCCCTATAAGCTGTCACTCTTTTCTCCATAACTTTCTCTCATGCTCTTTACTGCTCCGTCCCTCCCACCCTCATCAGTATTCTCATCCTTCTCTTACCCACTTCCTGACAACCCCTATAAGCTGTCCTCTTTCTCATAACTTTCTCACTCATGCTCCTTTCTCCGTCCTCCACTCTACATCAGTATTCTCATCCCTTCTCTTACCCACTTCCTGACACCCCTATAACATGTCACTCTACTCTGCTTTCTCTCATGCTCCTTTCTCCATCCACTCCACCCTCATCAGTATTCTCATCCTTCTCTTACCACTTCCCTGACACCCCCTATAGCTGTCACTCTTTCTCATAACTTTCTCTTCTCATGCTCCTTTCTCCGTCCACTCCACCCTCTATCAGTATTCTCATCCTTCTCTTACCAACTTCTGACACCCCTATAAGCTGTCCTCTTTTTCATAACTTTCTCTCATGCTCCTTTCTCCGTCCACTCCACTCCCATCAGTATTCTCATCCTTCTCTTACCTTCCTGACACCCCCTATAAGCTGTCACTCTTTCTCATAACTTTCTCTCATGCTCCTTTCTCCGTCCACTCCACCCTCATCAGTATTCTCATCCTTCTCTTACCCACTTCCTGACACCCCTATAAGCTGTCCACTCTTTCTCATAACTTTCTCTCATGCTCCTTTCTCCGTCCACTCCACCCTCATCAGTATTCTCATCCTTCTCTTACCCACTTCCTGACACCCCCTATAAGCTGTCACTCTTTCTCATAACTTTCTCTCATGCTCCTTTCTCCGTCCACTCCACCCTCATCGGTATTCTCATCCTTCTCTTACCCACTTCCTGACAACCCCTATATGCTGTCACTCTTTCTCACTTAACTTTCCCCCTATGCAAAACAGTGGCGATAAAATGTCTTGTTTGGGGTGATATGATCATAAAAATATTATGCTACTCACAAATGCATTTATAAAAGATAAAAATTCAAAAACAAATTTAAAATTTATTAAGTTTTGATCTTATTTCCTAAATATAATATTTCTCTTTTACTCTTTCTTTTCATAATAAAACAACGTCGAAAGTTTTCAAAACTTTTCTGAAACGTTATTTTTTTCGTTTTTCGTTTTTTTTTTTGTATATTTTTCTTTGTTTTGCCTTTAAATAAGAAAGCCAATATCCGGCATAATATTAAATATTTGTCTTCAGAGGATTATCGGTGCATTAACTATTTTCGGTTTGTCATGTCTGTGCTTTATGCACAAATGTTGACATGTGATCGACTTGGAAGTAGAAATAATTTCGTTTTCAATGTTTCTGAAAGTGACATTCTTTTCAGTTTCTTTCATGTCACTGCAGTTAAGTACTTTTAACCGAATATTGAAAAGTTTCCCCATTTTCCTGTAGATTTCTCTCGACTTTTCCTTATTTACTTCTGGGATTTCCGTTTAGTTCTGCTTCGATTTGTACTTCTGAATTGGTTCATAGTTAATACGGCAACACAAAATTCGCGACAGAACTATTTGTCAGGTAACTGAAAAAGTATTTAATTACTTGCACACTGATTCATTACCTTTGTCTGGGAACTAATATTTAGAAAGCCACTCGAACCCTTTTGCGTCGAAACTCCGCAAAAATGATTGATAGACAGATTTTTTCAGAAATATGCTAATTTTTATTAGATTTTTATGGAACTAAAATTTGCTGTAATTTTAATTAATCTATAAATTATATAGATTAATATTTACTAGAATATTTTCCACACATTACATAGAAAAATAATATTAGAAAGGACGACGATGATTAACAAGTAGAAAAAAAGATGATTGTGTAGGGTATGAAGATGATGATGATGATATTAATGATGATCATGGAATAGGGAAAAAAAGATAACATTCAAGATGTTCATGATGATGAAGAAACTGAAGATGACAATGATGATACGTTGATATTGAAGAAATGATGGCGATGAAAATGAAGAAGTAGATGTTGAAAAAGAAGGTTTTGATGATGAATAAGAAGAAAAAGATGAATAAGAAGAAAAAGATGAATAAGAAGAAAAAGATGAATAAGAAGAAAAAGATGCTGCTCCTGCTGAAGAAAAAGTAGAAATTGTTGATGATGATGAAAAATAATGTTTCCGGTCATAATAATGATGATGATGAAGAGGACGTTGATGATGGAGAAGAAGCCGATAATGATTATGATGATGATGATGATAATGAAGAATGAGATGATGCTGATGAAGATGAAAAACAACACGATGATGATAATAATGATGATGAACTACGAAGAAAGATATTGATGTTGATGATGATGAAAGGAAGTTGTTGATGACGATGAAGAAAACGAATTTGTTGATTATGATAATAATGTAAGAGACGATGCTGATGATAAAAATGAAAAATAACAATGATAATATTGAAGTTGAAGAAGAATTTGAGGAAGAATAAAGAAGTAGAATTTGTTGTTGATCATGATGATGATAATGAACATGAAATGCATGATTAAAAGAAGGTTAAGATTACAGCATAGAAGTAATACATTTATCGAATCCATGATCTTTATATTGTTTTCTAATCCTATATACACCAGCCAAGTCATAGTGGCACACCTGCAGAAAACGATAATCTGGGTTTGTAGATTCAGCAATATAGACGTAAATATTCTTCATCAACCAAAATCATCCATATGGAATTTAGTATATTTTAAACATTATGTGTTATTCAAAGCATGAGATCGGGGTGTGGTTAAAGTGCTTTCTTGTTGTTATGGGGAAACACACCTATTTCTCAGATAATGGACTCTCCCTCCTATATTAATAAGATTTAACAGGAAGTTCTGGGGAGTTCTTAAAATTCATAGGAGTTCTTTAGACTTCTATTGAAGTTCAGCAGAACTGCTAGGCAGTTGATATTAGTCAGCAGTTAGCCGAATACTAAGGAGTCAAGCTTTCAGTGGAAGATTACCAAGTTCATAACATTTAGGGTGTGTTAAGTCCATTTGCAACCGACATAGCATGATTATAACATCCAGTGCGAAAACTACTCCACAACACTTGTGCATTGGTTTCAATCGAGACTGTCACTCCCGTGTTGGTCTATACAGTCATAACAAATCATACGATTCCTTAACTTTTGGGGCGTGTATCCATCGTTCCTCGAAACCAGATTCCACATATATTTGTCCATTTGTGACATTATTTTATTTATTTATTTTATAATTCTTCTTTCTTCCTCTGCAAAACACAGAACAATGGTAGGAACTATTTCAAAAAATGCTTACGTTGTAGCATGTTTCATATGAATATGGTAATTTCCAGAGGCATTTTCTTCATATCTTCATGTGAATCCTCGTTACAGAAAACCTGTAATTTGCCATTCGTTTCTCTCCAAAGGAAAAACGTTTCCAACAATATCGTTCTATTTTCCAAAATATTCGTTGACAATTTGTATGTTATATTTCTTCGGCAATATTTAATGGTTATGAGCTTATTCAACGAAACACACGCTGCATCATTGTTAATATATTCAGGTGTTCTTAGTGAGCAAGGATTATATATCTTATAGCGATACCAATTTGTTTTTTCCGAAATGCTTCCTGCTATTTTCCATTTATATCACCTCGTAGAAATTCCAATGGCATGATTGTCCATTTTATTACGTTTTTTTTATATGGAGATGAATTTAAATCCCGTATTGAGTAGCGTTTGAAAGAAAGTAAATAATTCCATTCTAGAAAACATAAATCCTCCTTCCTCAATATACGTTTTATTGGAAAGTCTGGAAGCCATTGCGAGTTAAATTTCCTCCAAATAGAAATATCTAAAAAATTCTGGGTCTTTTCATTTATATTTCTGATTCTTCAGGACTTCCTACAGTTTATCAATTTATTTTCCCTGTTTATCCATTTTCTAGCACCCACTTAGCTCATCAGGATCTATTTTGCCGGTCACGGTTAAATTAACACAAAAACTGTTTCACCAGTGCTATTTTACCGGTACACGGTAAAATGAACACCAATGCTATTTTGTGGTCTCGGTAAAAAAGACACCAAACCTTTTTTTGCCGGTAAATTTAAATAGTATATTAGAATTTGAAGTGTAGGGAGCTGGTTAATGTTTCTTTTGTTCGGCCTTGTGTCAGACTTAACCGAACTCCCTTGCAGGATTTTATGCAGAATAATATTCATTAGAGAGTTGTTTGTCGGCAGGTTGGAATGTGTGTCTTAATGTAGAAGAGTGGAATAATAAAATATATATTTTAAATGTTAAAATAGAAATTTATTAAAAGGAGGAATAACCATAGTTATAGAAGTTAATGTTCATTGAGAAAGTTAAGGTATCAAGAGTTCGTACAAAATTCGTAGTAATTGTTGGAATAGATAAGGAGAAAGAGAGAGAGAGAGAGAGAGAGAGAGATAGAGAGAGAGAGAGAGAGAGAGGACAATGTCCGGGTCGCTTGAAGTTTGAAGTTATATTTTTGAAGTGTGTCTCACGCTGCTCCCATCTCTGACTGACTGTCACCGGTTAGAGACCATCCTTAAAAATTGAATATTCACGTGGGATCGCTCAATGAAAGATTTTTTATTTAGCTGTGGAAAAACCGTTTCTCTGACATATTTTGAATTTTGCGATTTGATGACCAATCAGGATCCAGAGTTCCGCTACAAATTAAAACTATACACTCCTGATCAAAATTTTAAGACCACTTAAAAATCTTTAAAAAGAAATATTTTTTTTACAAATAGATTTTAAACTCGTCCCAATTAAGATTACCAATACTACAATCTAAAAGGTTATGGAAACAAAAAGCTACATTCCAAACATTTTATTTAGAAATTTACATTTTTATAAAATGAGGCAATTTACACATGATCAAAATTATAAGACCAGGGACAAAAATTCTACGAAATTGTACAAAAAGTGTATGAAAAGTTTATGAAAACATTCAACAACCAAATTTAATAATGAGTTCTACCTCCACTGCTTTTGATGACTTCAAAGATTCTGTCGGGCATGCTAGAAATAAGCGTTTTCATTAAGGTGCGGGGGATGTTGCTCCAGCTTCTGAAGATGGCTTCACGAAGTTCATTTTTGTTGAATATTGTTAGCCATTTAGATAAACATCTCTTGTCATCCATCCTCAAACATTTTCAATTGGGTTCAAATCAGGTGAGCATGCAGGATGTCCCAAGAGATGGACCCCATTTTCTTGTAGAAAGGTCAAGGTCCGTCTTGCAGCGTGGATTGCAGCATTATTCTGTTGGAATAACCATTCATTCACACACAAACGACAGCCCTCCATCATCAATGATGCTTTTTGTAGCATGCTAACATAACCAGCCGCTGTTTGACAGCCCTGCACCACCTGGAGCTCCATCGTCCCTCTGTAAGAAAAGGCACCCCATACCATTAGGGACCCTCCACCACTATTACGTGTGGAGAAAATTTCAGGAGGCATGTTTTTGTTATGCCAGTATCGTTGGAGGCCATCAGGACCATCTAGGTCTAGATCAAACAACGTCCCATGTTTGGTATTCACAACCAAACTTTAAGCGGTCCACCTTGTAACGTGGAAGCAGCCAAGGAATTTGTTTACGTTTTTATATACCATGCTTTTTTGTCGTAACTGTCGTCTGATGGTTACGGGACTGCAATCAGCATCTGTGACTGCCTTAATTTGACTAGAAGAAAGTCCCCCTCTTTCATACTAACCCGTCTTATTCTCTTACTCAATGCAGGAGAAATTTTTTGGGGCCTACCAGAGTATTTTGTTTTTCCATAATTCTCACTGTTCTTTAGAAAGTTGCAAATCACAGTTTTACTGCGATTTACCTTATCTGCGATCGCCCGCTGTGACAAATATTGCTTATGGAATTCTAGAATTCGAGAACGCGCAACTTCGGTAATTTGGCTTGCTTTAGGCATGGTAACACCTTTACACAGTGATTGCTAATCTCTAACTGAACTAAAAACATTGGAATTGCCATAGATCTAACAATTTATACCCCTGGACTTATAATTTTAACCATGCGTAAATCGCCTCCTTTTTTAAAAATGTAAATTTTTAAATAAAATGTTTGGAATGTAGCTTTTTGTTTCCATAAACTTTTAGATTGTAGTATTGGTAACCTTAAGTAGTAGGAGTTTAAAATCTATCTGTAAAAAAATATTTCTTTTTAAAGATTTTTAAGTGATCTTAAATTTTTGAAAACAAATCCCAATGAATCTTGATACCCGTAAAGAAAAAAAGTATAACTAGATACAAAACATATAAAAACAACAAGAAATTCTTGAAAGAAAAAGGTATTACTAGCAATTTTTTTTAATCATTTCACCCCGAGCAAGGCAGAAATGCCATTGATGTAAAAAGATTAATTAGAAAAGAATGAGGAATACAAACTAGTTAGAAAGGAGCAATAGAAAGCTGAGAATGCAGGTGCGATGACAAATACATAGGTGGAGAGAAAGGGAAGGTTATACAGCGGTGGGGAGAGAGCTAGAGTCCAGTGGTTAGTAGATGAGTATTGACTTTGCATTTAAATTTCTGGAGGTTGTAGCCGTCAGGAAAGCAAGTATATGGGAGCGAGTTCCACAGGCGAGAAGTGCGAGAGAGGAAGCTGCAGGAGTAGAATTGTCGTCTGCATTTGGCTAACCTGACTGTGAATGGGTGGGACCCAGTTGCCAGTCTGGTTGCACGAGTAAACACCTGTTGAGGAGGCACCAGTGACTTAAGTTCGTCCGAGCAGAAGCCATGAAAGTATTTATAGAACAGACAAAGGGAGGCCACATTTCGACGATGGGGAAGTGGCTGCAGTCAAGTCGCCAGATCAGTACCTATCACATTACAGACTCTCCTTTGGAGCCTGTCAAGAACACTGAGGAGAACGGCAGGGGCACCTGACCATAAATGGCAGCAGTACTCCATGCACGGACGGATGGTTGACTTGCCCGCCGAGGTTGCCATAAAACAAAACAAACAAACAAAATCTAGCTTAATAGACGTTTTACATTGCTCAAAATGATTTAGTAAAAGAAAATCCATTGAAGTTGAGCTACCGTTTCGGAATTCATACAGTAAACAATAACGAATAATTATTTAAATGCAATAACAATCGTTAATTTTCTCTTTTCTTGATTATTTTCTTTTATTGTTCTCTTTAGTTGATAGATTCTTTTTCTCATATTCTCTCACACTCAGGAACCACCTTGCGTCTAATTGGCTCTGTTGTCTTGCTTGGGATAAAATGATATAAAAAAAGACAAACGTTATTTGTGCTACCCTTTCAGAATTCGTACAGAAAACAATGGCTGAAAATGAGTTAAAAGAAAAATCTATTGTTATCTACTGATTTATTGATTATTGTTTTTTATTTTTCTCTCTTTATCTGATATTAACCCACACTCAGTAGCCCAGGCTTTTTTTATAATCATATCGCCCCAAGCAAGGAATTTTACTGCCACTGTTTTGCAGGGAGTTACATAGGAGGAAAGTTATGAGAAAGAGTGACAGGTTATAGGGGGTGTCAGGAAGTGGGTAAGAGAAGGACGACTGTGACCATGAAGTGAGGGATCCGTTTATATATTATTGTAGTGTAGAATTGGTCCCCCATTTTATGTCCACATTATAATAGTATATATAAATTTTTTATAATCATATCGCCCCAAGCAAGGAATTTTACTGCCACTGTTTTGCAGGGAGTTACATAGGAGGAAAGTTATGAGAAAGAGTGACAGGTTATAGGGGGTGTCAGGAAGTGGGTAAGAGAAGAATGAGCATACTGATGAAAGTGGAGTCGATTGAAAAAGGAACATGGGAGAGAGGATGCAGGTTAGTGAGGTAGGAGAGGACTATTGACTTTACATTGAAATTGATGGAGATTGTAGCTGTCGGGAAATCAAGTAAACGGAAGGGAATTCCACAGGCGGGAAGTGCGAAAAAAGAAGCTGATGGAGTAGAATTTGCATTTACATTTTACTGGTTTCATTGTAAAAGGTTGGGACCTAGATGCTAATCTTGTTGCTAGAGTAAATTCATACATAAGGGGCACCAGTGAGTTAAGTTCATCTGAGCAGAAGCCATGAAAGTAATTGTAGAAGAGACACAGGGAAGCCACATTGCGCCTGTGAGAAAGTGACTGCACCTGAGCTGCCAAGTCGGGATCGATCACATTACAAATACTCCGATGGATTTTGTCAAGGACATATTTATTATTTGTTTAGTGAATTTAGTGCCTTGGTTGGCTTGAAATTAAAGACAATCTACTGTAATTGTGCATGCCTTTTGGAAGTGATTCAGTTAGTAATGGTGAATATTTATTTAAATGCAATGACAATCGTTATATTTTGTCTTCTTGATAATTTTCTTTCATTGTTCTCTTTAGTTGATAGTTTTTTTTCCATATTCTCCCCGACTCAGGAACCCCTTGCGTCTAATTGAATTTATTGTCTTGCTTGGGGTGAAATGATTAAAAAATGATAAATGTTATTTCAAAATTCGTACAGTAAAGAATTGCTGATATTTGTTTTAAAGGAAGGGCAATCGTTATCTTCTGACTTCTTGATAATTGTTTTTTTTTATTGTTCTCTCAGTATCTGATATTCTCTTACACTCAGTAGCCCACAGGCGTTTTAGTGACTTTATTCCCTTATTTGGTTTGAAATAAAATAAAAGCTATTGTAGTTGCGCAAGTCTTTTGGAAGTCATTCAGTAAGTAATGGCGAATATTTATGTACATGCAATGACAATCGTTATATTTGGTCATTGCGTTTTCTTTTGTTCATTTCACTTAATATGTTTTCTCAAATTCTCTCATTCATATTCTCTCCTTGGAGTCTGACGTGATTTATTGCTTTGGGATGAAATTATTAAAAGAATTAAAGCCAGAAAATATTTTGGATTGTAAGAATGTTTTCATTTAATGATCTAGGATAAAAAATGCTTTTGAATATTTTTCTAGATAATTTTTGATAATTCACGAAATTACAAACTTTTATTGCGGCTTAAAAAACGCACATTGAAATAAGTATAAATTGCCACATTATATATGCAAATAAAATATTAAAATATTATAAAATATTATACTAGGGAGGAAAAGAAACAAGGAAAAAATTATTTGATGCAACGTAGGAATTGTAAAAATAGAAAAAGGAAGATTACTTTATTGTTTATTGCTCATTATAGTTCAGTCGTAGACAAAAGTTATACATAATAATTATTAAAAAAAACTATTACCTTCAGGCAACCATTTCGACTTCGAGAAGAAGGGCTGTTAAAATCTTATATACTTAGAAATTTTAATCTGAATTGTAAATAGGGTTTATTTTCTATAATACAATCCATCGTTTTAGAGTCTGTAGAAATTATCTACTCCTAATATCGCAAAAAATGCCTGTCGGCATTTGCTAACTTGCTTGGGGTTAAATGGCAAAAAGGCCATTGTAGTTGTGCTACCTTTCCGGAAGTCATACAGTGAATAATGGCGGATATTTATTTAAAAAGAAGGTCAATTATTAATCTTCTGTCTTCTTGATTACTGTTCTTTTATAGTTCTCTCTTTTTAATATTAATTTAGTTTTTAAAATTATAATTCTCAATTTTGGTAAACATAAAAGGAAATATAAACTATTGATTAAAAGAGCAGTAAGTTAGTTCTAAATTAATTTTCCTGCCTTTTCCAATTTCAAAATTCATTAAAAGAGAGTAAATTCGACAGAGTGCAATGGGTAACAAGCTATGAACTCCCTTCCATATTCTTGCTTTCCTTGCTACAACCTCCAGGAATTTAAATGCGAAGTTAATACCCATCTCTTATCCCCTTGACTCCACTTCTTTCGAAATCATTCTGTATATCCTTTCCTTTCTCTTTCATAACTGTCATCACGCGTGTATTCCCATCCATCTCTTGCCATTTCTTTGACGCCTCCAGTTACTGGTTCGTCTTTATCTTTACTCTCCTCCTATCTAATATTTTACTCTTATGTAGCCCCCTGCGCATCAGTGGCCATACCGCTTTGCTTGGGGTGAAACTATTAAAAATAAATTTGTTCGGACTGAGAAGATATTTCGGCCCACCTTAGATGCCCCATACATTCGGCCTTGTGCCATATCTATAATACGCTTAGAAAATCAATTCACCACCTCTAAGCAGTGTAATGATTAACAAGCTTGTCTTACAAGATCAATTATGACTGAGTAGTGAGTTTGTTCATCACTGCGTGCTCCATATATTCGGCCTTGTGTCACATCTAATCTACGCTTAAAAATCATTTGGGCACTTGCACCTAGAGGAATGGTTCACAACTTTTGCTAGACTCAAAATAATTCAGTAGTGAGTTCGATCTTAACTGGGGCCCCTTATATTCGACCTTTTGCCATATTTAACCAACGCTTAGAAAATCATTATGGCACCTTGACGTTATGAAATGTTTGGTATACTTGTCTTGCAAGATCAAAAATATAATTGATTAATGAGTTACAACCTCACTGGATGCTTCATATTTTCGGCCTTTTGCCACATCTAACCTAAGGTTAAGAAACTATTAGGGCAACTAATGTGATGCTTTGTAGGCTTCTCTTACACGATTAGTTATGATAGAGCAGTGGATTAGAAATTAGTACCATATACATTCGGCCTTGTGTCATATCTAAACTCCGTTTAGAAAATCATTTGGACTCTTCTACATAATTTAATATTTAGCAGGATTTTCTTGCTAGATCATTTGTGATTGACTAGTTATTTAGAGCTTTACTTGGTGCCTCATATATTTACCCTTGTGCTACATCTAACCTTCGTTTAGAAAATCATTTGGGCACCTCTACATAATATAACGGTTATCAGCTTTATCTTGACAAACCATGTATGATTGAGTAGGTGACTGCTTGGGAATGCCAGGTGCTGTAAGTGTCTAGTGACGGATGTGCGTTGTGTTGCAGTAGATATCGGCTCGGAAAGAGAAATCGGTGACCCGAGTTCGAATTCCAGTTAAATAACCTGCATTCAGTTAAGCACTGGTACACTTGGCAAAGGTATTAATCCGTCCCTTCCCTCCAGTTATAGGTTAAATAACAAGGGTAGGACATGGGAACCCTGCCCTTAAAAACAAATCCCAATGAATCTTGATACTCGTAAAGAAAAAAGTATTACTAGATACAAAACTTATATAAAAACAAGAAATTGTTGAAAGAAAAAGGTATTACAAGCAATTTTTTTAATCATTTCACCCCGCGCAAGACAGAAATGCCTGATTTGCACCCACACTACGAGTTAGTTGCCCACTTAGTGCTCTATATATTTATCCTTGTGTCACACCTAACCTACACTTTGAATATCACCATAATAACGGAATATTATAGTGCATTCCTCATATTCTAATTATTTATATTAAGGTTTATACAATGTATGTGATTTTTTTCCGGTTAGTTCAGAAATGTCATGTTAGAATTTTCTAAAAGGATCGAAAATGACCACATGCTGAATGAATGTCATGATTCCGTTTGATGTCACTTTGATTTTTGCCATCGGATGAGAAGAAAGATCATTCAAAATCCATGTATATTTTAAAATATTTTCGCAGGTTTGTTTTATTTTAAGATATTTCGACCTGATGCTGATAGACTCATTTGAGAAAATGGCTGATTTGATTCGAAACTTTCAAAACATTACTGTTTGTTTATTTTGTTTTGTAATTGCATTTTGACACATGTCAATTCGGTTTAAATATTTATGAAATATATTGATATATACCACACAATTTATGATTTGGAATGGAAGTCAAAAAATTTACTAACAAGAGCATTATTTCGGTGCAGATAATTTTATTGGGGTTTCGCAACCGAATATATTTTATGCACAATATTAGAAAATATGTTAACGTTTACTAACAGTAAACATAATTCATCTAAACTTATTTATATATAGAACTTTGTCTTTCTGTGTGTGTCTGTGTGTGTGTGTGTCCGTTACCTATAGACTCCGAAACGGCTGAACCGATTTTCTTGAAAATTTACACAGTTGCACTATAAGCATCTGCGAGTGTTCTTAGCTAGGTTTGTATCGAGATACCCCCGACAAATATCAAAAATCGATAATCGAAAAAATCGGATTATAGAAGGAGTGGTCCGATTTTAATCAAATTTGATACAGTTATAGACAAAGACATAAGAAACGAAATTCAGAAGCATCAAGGTTGCATTTCTTACAATAGTACAGAATATCGATAATATATATATATATATATATATATATATATATATATATATATATATATAAAGGCAAGATGTTTGTGTGTATGTTTATCTGCCTGTATGTCTGTATTTTTTCAGCCCTTTTATTTTAGTTTTTGTTTCGGGTTTGACTCTAAGTAGGTATAATTGTAGTTCTTAGTCTCAGCCATGATGCCATTTGCTCAGAGGACTTATTTAGCCTTCGAAAATCAGTTTACGACGAAAAATACTTATTTGATATCGATACCAGGAAATCAAAATTTGACTTACATCCATTCATTTTTCTTTCAGTCTACGGTTTCGCTTTAACTGGAAACAACTATTGCTTTTTAGTCTTTCGTGCCAATGTCCAAAGTGTCTGAGCCCCAGGACCATTGATTAGTTTTAAAGCTTTCATTACACCCGAGCAACGCCAGGCTATACTGATATTATATATATATATATATATATATATATATATATATATTATGTGCGATTTGTAAATTGTCGCAATTATTTTATTATTTCAAATATTCTTTAAGCTGAGTCTGAGCTCCAGGATAATGGCCTAGTTTTAAAGCTTTCATTACACCCGAGCAACGCCGGGCTATACTGCTAGTAATGAATATTTGTATGTCTATATCATATGGGAACTTTGGCTAAACAGAAACATTAAAATAGAAGCTTAATTTTCTTGGTATGTTTTCATCCTATCGCCAGTCCTTTATCTCTTAAGCCGAGAGTATAATTTGGTAATGCGTTCACGCGCACATAGAATGCGGACTAAGATTAGTTTAAACTGTGTTTAATGATAATACCGCGGAAAAGTTCTCAAGCTCCGTCAGCATATGCCTATTTGAGAGACGCCTCAGGTGCCGCTCAATAGGCCAGCCCCTACTCGAAGCTAAGATACTTCCTGAAGTAGGTGGATAGCCCCACAATTTTGAGTAAATATTATTGGCAAAAAATAGAACTATTCTGGCGGTCATAAAACGACACGCGCATACCCAGAGAAATTTTTCACTTTACCCATGTCTCTAACGAATGTCCCACAAGTTGTGTTTAAAATGGGTTTGACAGCAATAACATAGATAATTCTTCAAGCAATATCCTCAGTGATGGTTATCTGGGGATTAAGCGAACAGTATTGGCAGATAGCTTAACCCTCTACCGATCAGCACCCAATATTCCCATACAATCGGCTTCTCTATTGTTACTATATGGGCATTTACATAGTCTATACATCCCAGGGTTGTTGCATTCCCTTACGCGCAAATACCCTCGTCATTTCTCTTTCTGGTTATAGGTTAATTAACAGCACAGATTTGGTTCTATAGCCTTGACTACAAACCGGTCTACTACAGAAAGTAATAGCAACTTCCTGTGGCAAAATATTCTGCCCAGTCAGTCATATATCTTTCGAGACCTTGTTGTGGAGTAGTTCTTCGAGTATGTCGGTTGCTAATCGATTTAACGTACCCAAAATGTTAGGAACTTGGTAATCTTCCACTGAAAGCTGACTCCTTAGTATTCGGCTAACTGCCGACTAATATAAACTGCTTTAGTTCAACTATGTCCAAACTGGAATATCTAGTAATTCTACTGACCTCCAATAGAACTCTAAAGAACTCGTATGAACTTCTAAGAACTCCCCAAGAACTTCACCCGTTAACTTCCTGTTACGCCTTATTAATGTAGGAGGGAGAGTCCATTATCTGAGGAATAAGTGTGTTTCCCCATAAGAGACAGGATCACCCTAGTTTGCATTAACACATAGCTAGGGGAGAAAAAGACTGATTAATATCTTATCCAAAGTTATTTGCGCGTAAACGAATGCAATTATTTCAACAAGAATTGAAACTCGGTTCTCAAAGAGTTAAAATGGTCACTAAAGAGTAAATTTTCTAAGTACCGTTTAGATGTGGCACAAAGCAAATAGTATCGGGTACTGTGACGATGAATGCATCGTGGAGACGGGAGATAGGTCTCCTTCTGTCCCACTCCCTATAATCGTATATTAACATGCGGAGATAAAATCACTCTTTCTATAAACTTGTAACGTGTGCATGGACTTGTTAGTGCGTATGCGATGATAGGAGCAACGCTGATTGCTATTTTGTAGGAGAAAAAGAAAGCAAACAAATTAAGAGCTAGAAAGAAACGCTAGAGAACACAGAGAGAGAGACAGAGAGACAGAGAGAGAGAGAGGAAGAGGAAGAAAAGACGTCATTTGATTGGTTGAAAAAATATCTAACTGAGAAGATTTAAGATGCGTTAACGCCAAAATACTTCAAGATAAGACGACCTCGTTAAAAAAAAAGAGGTAATCCAGAACTTTCTCGGCAGGAGGAAGAAAGAAAAGGAGAAATATATGAGATTGGAAAAATTGTCTCCTGAAGATACGAACGGACAGCCAAAATTATAATCTCCTAATTCGAACCGACACAAGGGTTCATGATGTAACAAAATAGAAAATATAATTTTTACAACTTTCTTATTCAGCTAATAAAAATTTTACTTTAATGTACAAACGAAATATTTTATCCTCTCACATTTCAACATGAAACATTCAACCTTCTGATACTTTAAATTGTGTGGACTTCGGTTGTGTTTGGCATAAGTCTAATTTGCCAAGCATCACTGAGGCGCTTACATATGAAACAAAATGGCAAAAAATAGAAGCCAGTGTGTTACGAGGTCCTTTTAGTGGGGTTCTTTTAAGCGCTGAACCTGTTGTCCAGATATTTTCACCCCATAGCAATATGGATTATTTATACAAAACAGCATAATTTCAATGTAACATGAATACCAAAACTTCTCTGTGTTACAATTATGTTACATATACAGATTTACCAATTTTACAAAAACAAAAAAAAAAAACAAAAAAAACAACAAAAAAAAAACTAAGTATTAACTGGGCCACGCCACAATGGCATTTGTTCCTAGAACCAAAATAGTAAGCAATTAAGTTGATGAAAACAACCTTTCCACTTATTTATATTTATGAGAACTACGGATATGGCGGTTTAATATATGGGAGCTATTTCTGCCGAACATTGTATTATTATTATTGACAGTTTCTTGTATAAAAACCTGTTGAATAATTTGCAAAATTGATATCAAATTTTGTTAGGCTGCACACTTACAGTACTGTGCAAAAGTATTAGGACAATAACTATTGTATCTTTTTTAGGCATTTTTGACAAGAAAAATACTTGTTACAAAATAAATTTAATATTTAGTATAATAGCCTTTTGCTTTGAAATAATAAAATAATTTGGAAAATTTACCAATCGCATTTAGTATATATAGTACTGTGCAAAAAGTATTAGTGCAAGAACTATTTTATCTTTTTTTTATGCATATTGACAGAAAATAAACAATTTTATTAAAATAATTCTATTTTATATTCTGACCAAATGCTTTAACAAGAAAAAATACTTTATATTTAGTATAACAGCCTTTTGCTTTGATCACTGCCTTCATTCTGTCAGGTATTGGTATCACAAGCTTCCTCAATCTATCTAATGGTATCTCCTGCCAAGCAGCTTGTATTTGTTCCCACAGTATGTCTTGCGAATTAACATTAGATTTATCAATGTATGTATCCAAAATAGCCCGTAGATGTTCAATAGGATTGAGATCAGGGTTTTGTGGGGGCCAATTCAAATTCCAAAGCTTTCCTTCCTCTTCCTTTTTATTTAAATAATTCTTACAAATGTTTGATTTTTCACCCTGTATTTGAATTTCAGTCAGGTTTTTCGAAAAATCACCCCTGTCCTAATACTTTTGCACGCTATTGGTAGTGTGCAAACAAATTTACGACAGGGGTAATTTTAAACTTTATTTTGATGCCTCATAAAAGATAAAATAGTTCTTGTCCAATACTTTCACATAGTACTGTATGATTTAATTTTTACACTTATGATTATTTAAAATACATACATTCGAACAATTGTCCCCACCTTTGTCACAGCATTTCGGGCGAAATGCCATTAGGCATTCATCAGGGATATCCAAGTAATCACAGAACTTTACAATATATTTAATTTATTGAAGTAGACGGTTCCCGTTTCACTACCCGTGTCTAGTCATATCCGACCAGTTATTACTTTTAAATACTGTATATTGTTATCTCTTTTTGCACTATTTCCTGAGTACCCACTACCCCAGTCCAAGGATTAAACGTTACAAAATTCACAAACGGATTAATTAATCTACAACGTTACAGATGGTTAGTGTCTGTTCTAGTAGCTTGAATAAAGTGTTTAGTTATGAATTTCCTGTAGTTTCGTCAGATCTATTGTATATCTAAATTTATTTATAAATGGAACTTTGTCTCTGTGTGTGTGTCTCTGTGTGTGTGCCCGTTACCTATAGACTCCGAAACGGCTGAACCGATTTTCTTGAAAATTTACACAGTTGTATTATAAGCGTCTGCGAGTGTCCTTAGCTTGGTTTTGCGTCGAGGTACCCCCGATAAATATCGAAAATCGATAATTGAAAAAATCGGATTATAGATGGAGTGGTCCGATTTTAATCAAATTTGATATACACATAGACAAAGACATAAGAAACGATATTCAGAAGTTTCAAGGTTGCAGTTCTTACAATAGTACAGAAAATCGATAATATATATATATATATATATATATTTTCAAGACATATGCTATTAAATATAAGAGACAATGAATGTCTATTATGTTTAATCATGAGCCGTTCTAATCGTCGTATTTTTGCTTTAATTTCAGTTGAAAATAAAGACAAAAATTCTCCAACATTTGGATAATTATTTATTGGTTTTCTTCTAAGCTTTCGGCTCTCATGAGCCATCTCCAGAGAGGTAGTTTAAACTGAAATATTATAAAATCCACCATCACCGACGATTTTATGTCAACACAAAATAAAATCGTCGGTGATGGTGGATTTTATAATATTTCAGTTTAAACTACCTCTCTGAACGGCTCATGATTAAACATAATAGACATTCATTGTCTCTTATATTTAATAGCATATGTCTTGAAAATTACTTACTGCCGCGATATACTATATATATATATATATATATATATATACATAAAAGGCAAGATGTTTGTGTGTGTGTCTGTCGCTATAACTGGAAACAACTATTTTTTTTTAGTCTTTCGAGCCAACGTCCAAAGAATGTTAGCTCCAGGACCATGGATTACACCCGAGCAGCGCCGGGCTATCCTGCTAGTTAGAAATGAGTGCAAATAAAATCGGAGATACGGACAACAACTTTTATTCTGCCCAGCGGGTTCAACAGGAAACTGACTCTTCACTTAAATTCTCCTTTTTATAAGAGAATCTAAATCAAAGTGTTATGGCAAGTTACTTCCCTTGGAATGTAAATACAAGATCGATGTAGATATGATAAAGCAAAGAATGGACAAATGTGTTTATACTCATTTGAATAATATCGGATAGACTCTATATAAATATAAAAGAATAATCTCGAAGGACTTTTAAATAAAAAAAATCCCGCCAAATATAGTAAACGCCAGAAATCTGAAACAAGTCTTCGCATGAAAGATAAGAGGGACGATATTGTTGCGTTACAAATCATGATTATAAAATCAAGGATGTCGCCGCTACAACATTATCGGCGGAATCCAAATTTCTATTCCAATCATCCTGTCTATTTGAAAAGATACTACTTAGAACGTCTGACAACTAATTTTGATAATTATCTCTTGGCTGTGTTTCCCAGTTGATTCATCCTTTTCAAGCGTTTAGTCGTGTTTATCTTTAAGCGTAATTTTGTCAAAATATATCTTAAGAGTTGTCTATATTTCCGAGATGAAGCAGTGTAACTATTTAAAGTATTTACATATACATTACATTCATCATATCTACCAATTTTTAGCCGTTGTACTACATTGGGTGATATTTCTTGCAATTCCGAACCGAATGTTTTATTCGTCCAAATTCAAACAATCTACACCCGTGAAATATAAATATTTAATCGAAATTTAAAGAAATATAACCTGAAAGGTTCGGAACATTCAGCGATCGAAACCTCACGAATGTGGTAATAATGATGAAGAAAACATTCTGAACAATGTAAATATGGTAAATATTTCAAGAGGATTTGTTAAAACTTCAATGTAACTAAATTTATTTTAAACAAACGAATATTTGTGGAACTCGTTCAAATTCGTTGTTTTTGTATTTGTAATTTGTTTTTCCTCGTACGAAATTCTATTCTCATTATCATGTTGTCATTTTTCATCATATTTCGATTTCTGCTATGGTCGCACTACCAATCAAGTCTGTGGGAAGACCTAAGGCAGGTCGTGGCGTGTTGTTATGGCTCCATTTCATGTTTTTTCTATCACCCCTATCATCCCTAGCGTTACATAGACAAAGTTCTCCTTAGTATGTGGGCTATAATTAACAAGACAATTTTTTGTATATCTCTTAAGCTAGGGTTTCAAGGGATTCTTTCAATATATTGTATTGTTCCATGTTTTATCATTCCAAGAGAACTTACTATCACTGGCACGATTTGTGTTTTCAATTTCCACATTTTTTCTATTTC
The DNA here is from genome assembly GCA_037127315.1 of Ascarosepion bandense. Classification (NCBI taxonomy): domain Eukaryota; kingdom Metazoa; phylum Mollusca; class Cephalopoda; order Sepiida; family Sepiidae; genus Ascarosepion; species Ascarosepion bandense. The sequence continues at coordinate 165,228 of JBBBDQ010001348.1, forward strand.
AATTTCCAGGTCTTTCTATTTTGACAGTTTTTTGAATTCCTTGGTTACAATCCGCTAGAAAAGCCATAGCATTTAATAGGCATGGTTTTTCTCTGTTTTTTTACAATAATGTTCGGCCTAGTTTCTTCAATTTCTCTGTCTGTGTAGATAGTGCAATTCCATAGAATTGTGACATCATTTATTTCTGTAACTGGTGCTGAGTAATGTTCATACCTATGTTTATTTACATATTTTCTATAGTGTTTGCACATTGTCCAAAATAAATATTTACTCCACTCTATCGTGACAATTTTCATATTCATTTAGTGCAAGTACAGAACATCCTGACATCAGATAGTCTCTTGTTTCTTGGTATTTATCACATAACATGCATTTTGGATCCACATTATTATGTATAATATTTGCCTGAAAGTTCCTAGTGAAAAGATTTTGGTCTTGCGCTGCAAGAATAAAGCCTTCAGTCTCAGACTTTAGTCCAGATGCACGTAACCATCGATGAGTATTAACTTTATCAACATTGGATTTATTGGCACGTTCTGGATATTGGCCATGCAGAGGTTTGTCTTGCCAGATGCTGTTTCATCTGTTCAAGAGCTTTATCTTTGGCTTTCATTTTTATATTTTTGCCGCAATAGTTGGCTCTTGGCTTCTGTTTCGCTTTTCTACAGAATCTACTAACTGTAAATCTTGTTTGTATTTACTGCCTTCTTTTATTATTGAATATTTTATCTTTTCTTCTTCTTCTTCTTCTTCTTCTTCTTATTATTATTATTATTATTATTATTAATATTATTATTATTATTTATTTATTTATTTACAGTTTTTTTTTGTTTTGTTTTTTTTAGTTTTATATCTACATTAAGGCTTCAGTTCCTTTTTCTCTTTGGCCGTACGCTTATGGTAGATTCCCAAAAACACTATCCTCAGCATTTTCAGATAAAATTGACAGTTCAAAATTTTAAAAAATTCGTTCTTTGTATTCATACTAAGAAGATGATACAGTGGTGCTACAAACATTTAATGCGCTTCAGTAATTAGCAAAAACCATTTTGTTTGAATGCTTCCAATGACAATAATGACTTAAATGGGCGGCAACTGTAACTATCAGGAGAGGTGTGAATCCATTTAATGAATTTCGAACCTTTCAAACTATTTTCTCAAAATGAGCAATGATCAAATTTGTGGAATGTGAAGAAGCACTATATTGAATCTACTTAGAAAACTGCTGTGGGATCTCCCCTTTTTCTATGATAATTTATTTGACTGAATTCAGATATTAATTCTTCTATGGACCATGATCCTTCAAGTCGTTGACGAAGATGTTTCTCGATAATTTCATGTCTTATATCTCAATAATTTATTTCATTTCCACAGTCACTTGTAGTCTCTGAAGACCAAGAATTTACCCAAGATCGTTAGTTAAGTTTTGCCCTTTTTTTCCTCTGACATTCTTGCTTTCATTAAGTCCGATAAGTGTCAGATTTTATAAGACTTCTTTCCTCGGTGTGCACCCTAGAAATGGCAGCTGTTCGTTTTGTTTGCTAACTGTCCGTTTTCATTACATGGTCATTCCATAATATTTTTAAAATGATTTTGAAGAACCATGTTTCGGTTAAGTCATTTCATTTCTTCGTCAGTAATGAGATTTCCCAAGTCATTACAACCACGGTTTCAGCGTTCTGGCGTTGTTCAAACTTTTCATCTTGTCAGATTGTGTGCTCTCTTCCAGAAATTATAACTAAGGCTGCTCAAAAACAGTTAAAGAATAAAGTGAAAGCTAGGCTTTTTGAGTGTTTAACAAGCAGAATTGTGCGTGATGTGATAGAAGGTAATGTAATATATTTGTTACTAGCAGTATAGCCCGGCGTTGCTCGGGTGTAATGAAAGCTTTAAAACTAGTCCATGGTCCTGGAGCTCAGACTCAGCCTAAAGAATATTTGAAATAATAAATTAATTGCGACAATTTACCAATCGCATCTAGTATCTATATATATATATATATATACTAGCAGTATAGCCCGGCGTTGCTGGGATGTAATGTAAGCTTTAAAACTAATCCATGGTCCTGGAGAACGTTGGCACGATAGACTAAAAAGCAATAGTTGTTTCCAGTTAAAGCGAAACCGTAGAATGAAAGAAAAATGAATGGATGTAAGTCAAATTTTGAATTCCTGTTATCGATATCAAATATGTTTTTTTCGTCGTAAACTAAATTTTGAAGGCTAAATAAGTCCTCTGATTAAATGATATCATGGTTGAGACTAAGAACTACAATTTTACCTACTTAGAGCCAAACCCGAGGCAAAAACTAAAATAAAAGGGCTGAAAAAATACAGACAAACAATCAGATAAACAGACACACAAACAAACATCTTGCCTTATATATATATATATATATATATATATATATATATATATATCAACATGCCCTATGGACATAGAAGAATCAAAAGGAGTATCCTTTACATATAATGGTAGGATAACTCTCTACGAGAGCTCTAAACATATATGCATATAAATTCACATAGAACAAATGTAAGAAAAATTAAGACAGACGCGTTATTTCATGGTAATTCGGAAGTGTAGGCCTATTTCAGGCGAGGCATCATCAGCTTCCCTCTTTGTTCAACGAAGGATTCTACATGAATGGGAATTCACAAAAACCTAACCCGGCGAATAAGAAAATAAAAAATAAAATAAAAATATATAAGATGATAAAAATATAACTGTCGCTCCCATGAAAAAGAAAATAAGAACAATCCATCAGACATTTCTACAGAATCATATGCAAAAGTCGCATAGAACCCACACAAGATAACACGTCAAGACGCTAATTCATCGCCACTAAACAAAGTTGATGCCGCCCGCCCAGCGGTCAGTGTCGAAGAAAATTCGAGGGAAGCGGGTGGATCAGACGAGAAAGACGGATTGAAAAAGAAAAGAGAAGAAAGGAAAGAAAGAAGAGAGGGAGAAATAGAACTTTACATCCTTAATTTAAAGGAACCTCATTATTCTATTTAGATTTATTTAGATTCGAGTACATATACCAGGCACTCGACAGAAATGGCGAAGCCCGAACCGCTGCATTGGATATATCTAAGGCGTTCGACAGAGTTTGGCATGCTGGCCTTCTATGTAAACTGCTGAGCTATGGTATAACTGGACATTTGTTTGAACTAATCCAGTCATTCCTCTCTAACCGAACAATGAAGGTGGTATTAAACGGACATGCCTCTCAGAACTACCATACAAACGCAGGTGTCCCCCAAGGCTCCATCTTAGGTCCTACACTCTTCCTGATATACATTAATGATCTCCCTGATTCCATAAGAGCCCAAATAGGTTTGTACGCCGATGACACCACAGTTTACTCTCGCCTCCTACAAAAATCTGGTGTAGGCGTCAAAGCTAACCTCGCAGCCGAGATTGAAAAAGACCTCCAATCCATATTGGACTGAGATAAGAAATGGCTAGTAAATTTTAATGCTTCTAAAACGAAGCTACTCTCAATTAACCATCATCGACAATCTCACCTACCTCCCATTAGCATGGACCAGGCTTGCCTCCCAGAGAGTAAAATACTACGCCTCCTTGGTCTCACACTTTCAGCGGACCTCAAATGGAATGACTATATCGAATCCATTGCTAAATCCGCTGCTATGAATTTCGGTTCTCTGTGTAGGGCCCGGAAGTTTTTTCCCTCTGAATCTATCCTGCACATTTATAAATCTACCATCCGCCCGTGCATTGAATACTGCTGCCATATCTGGTCGGGTGCCCCTGCTGTTCTCCTCTGGCTTCTCGATAAGGTTCAGAGGAGGGTCTGTAATGTGATAGATACCGACTTGGCAGACCGCCTGCAGTCTCTCTCCCACCGGCGCGACGTGGCTTCCCTGTGTCTCTTCTATAAATATTTTCACGGCTTCTGCTCCGATGAACTTAGATCACTGATGCCCACTAAATACGAATTTGAACGAGATACTAGATTAGCAACTAGATCCCACCCTTTTACAGTGAAACCGATAAAATGCAGCCGTAACTTCTACTCCAACAGTTTCCTTCCTCGCACTTCCCGACTGTGGAATTCTCTTCCACACGATTGCTTCCCCGACGGCTACAATCTCCAAGAGTTTAAATGTAAGGTCAATAGGCACCTCCTAACACACTAACTTGCTCCCATTCTATCAAACACTCTTGCCATCTGCCAAAACCTCATCCTCGTTATCCTTACTCATCTGTCACCTTCCTCCTGACATTCCCCATGTCTAACCACTCCTTCTCTTTGCCTTCCCCTATGTAGCCCCATGCGCAATAGTGGCAGTGGAATGCCTCGCTTGGGGTGAGATGATAAAAAAAAATTTATTTGTCTGAACTTTTATTTTTTCCTTTTTAAAAATGTATTAATATTAAAATTTTCTCGTTAAAAATATAGTGCTCGTAATATCTCTCTCACTCTCTCTCTCTCTCTCTCTCTCTATCTGTCGCCCTCTAGAGATTTCTCTTTACTGAAAAAATCCAAAAAAACTTGAAAGTGATGATTTGAACTTGTCTAAACCTATTATTATTGTTTCTGAATAAGTTTCGAATGTGATTGAAACATAAAGGTCTTTATGAGTAAATTACCTGCAATACATTTCTGTGTAAAGTTCTTGCATTCTTTGTCGGAAAAAAATATTACGAACAATGTTAGTTTGAAGGTAAACTATGACCAGCAAAACAGTTTTGATGATAAATAATTCCAGCCATATATTACTGCTAAATACTACCAGTAACACACTTTTAGAGAAAAAGTAATACGAGCACTATGAAAAAATATTTCTTTACTAATTTTTCATCTCTTTCTTGTATTAACAAAAACTACAAAATTGATTTTTTAGTCAAATTTAAATGAATTTGTTTTTTAAAACTTTGTTTAAAGCTATAATTTCTGAATAAGTTCCGAAATTATTCGAAACATAAAGGACTTGTAGTAAAAATTAGTCGCAATACATTTCTGGGGAAAAAATCTTTCTGTCGGAAAATATTACAAACAATACATTTTTGAAGGAAAACTATTACCAGCAATACATTTCTGATGATAATTAATTCCAGCCATACATCACTGTTAAATATTACCGATAATACATTTTTAGAGAAAAAATATTAGGAGCACTATATTTTTAACGAGAAAATTTCAATATTAATCCATTTTTAAAAAGGAAAAGAATACAAGTTAAAACAAATAAATCTAAATAGAATAATGAGGTTCCTTTAAATTAAAGATGTAAAGCTCTATTTCTCCCTCTCTCCTTCCTTTCCTTTCTTCTCTTTTCTTTATCAATCCGTCTTTCTCGTTTGATCCACCCGCTACCCTCGAACTTTCTTCGACACTGACCGCTGGGCGGGCGGCATCAACTTTGTTTAGTGGCGATGAATTAGCGTCTTGACGTGTTATCTGGTTTGGGTTATATGCGACTTTTACATATGATTCTGTAGGAATGTCTGTGGGTTCGACAAACGGATGGATTGTTCTTATTTTCTTTTTTAGCGAGGAACAGTTATATTTTTATCATCTTATATGTTTTTATTTTATTTTTTTTATTTTCTTGTTCGGCGGGTTAGCTTTTTGTGAATCCCATTCATGTAGAATCCTTCGTTGAATAAAGACGGAAGCTGAAGAAGGCTCGCCTGAAATAGGCCTATACTTCCGTATTATCATAAAATAACGCGTCTGTCTTAATTTTTCTTATATATATATATATATATATATATAACCGATTTTCTGCACTATTGTAAAAACTGCAACCTGGAAATTTCTGAATATCGTTTCTTGTGTATTTGTCTATAAGTGTTTCGAATTTGATTAAAATCGGACCACTCCTTCTACAACCAGATTTTTTCGATTATCGATTTTTGATTTTTTCCGAGGTACCTCGACACAAAACCTAGCTAAGAACACTCGCGGACACTTATAGTACAACTGTATAAATTTTCAAGAAAATCGATTCAGCCCTTTCGGAGTCTATAGGTAACGGACACACAGGCACACGCACACACAGAGACTAAGTTCCATTTATAAATAAATTTAGATTAGATTACCAAGTTTGGTAAAATGTTTTTGTATCTCACCAAAGTGGCTATTGTTTTTGTAATAAAGTAATGACTAATTATGAGGATTGCTACATCCAACATGTCTGTGTTCTTATGTAAAAATAGTTCCTAAGAACTACAAAGGCCAACAAAGTGTCCATAGAAAAAGAATGAATACCCGAATTTGGTGATATTATCGAGTAAAGTTATTGAGTGTTTTTTGTTGCATAATAATCTTGAAAAAGATCTGCGTTGCCTCGTCTTTAGCTTACATTTCAGGTATGGAGAAACACCTTCGTAAGTTTTCTTTAAACGAAATGAACGGTAGTTTATTTCATGACAGTCGTTTCTCGTCGCAAATAACAAATACACTGAACTTAATATTCGCTTTCCTCTAATGGGATTTCAGATCTGAGTTGAGATGGTAATCGTGATAGTGAATTCAACCTCAGGTCACTTGACCATATTTCTTTGACGTTTCCATATCTTTCTTCCGATAGGCTCAGAAAAAAACTAGCTGTTCTTCCGCCTACCTCATCGACATTGATCTTATTGACAGGCAAAATGGCCTACGGATTGTGGCTTACTAAAAAGCGAAAGAAACGTATTCGATTTTGTAATAAATAACACATAAATTTACACGCGTTGATATGATGTGGAACACAAATATCTCTATGTAACGATACTTTGTCTCTTCATGCCTTCTTACAAGACGTGTATGTCACTTTCGAAAAGGTAATGTCAGTTAAAACTTAGATTGATCTAAGAAGCGAAAGTTATCACAATACACGGAATCTGCCTCGCTATATTTTCTTTTCGTCCATCTTTACCGTTTTTTATTCTTCTTTTATTTTGCTTTACCTTTGAGAGAGTCTGCATTTCTTTGATTGATATGAAAGGGAATATCTGTCAAGACTTGCTTGCTCCTGGTCCTTAAAACAGAGAAATGAAAAAAAAAACATACTGCAACCTGAGATCTTTAAGGAACAAGAAGCTTAGGCGTGAGTTGAGAGAATTTTAAAAAATTCCTTCGCTTAATCAATTTCAAGGTAAACTTTTGAATGACCGCCTGACTATATTGCCTAAATGCTTCGAATTTAAGTACAATAGTCAGTCAGTCAGTTAAGTGTCATACGTGATACACGCTTTGGGCGATCATGTCTCGAAAGAGACATGACTGACTGGGCAGAAGATTATCACGCAGTAAGTTGCCATTGATTTCTACTGTAGACTGGTTGCCTGCCAAGGCTATAGAACCCAATCTGTCCTGTTATTTAACCCATAGCTGGAGGGGAAAGTGATGTATTATATTATAAAGTAGTAATTAGTATGGAATCAGTTTATTGCGTCATAACAATATAAAACTGACCCCCCACTTTATGCCCCGTAGAAGCCTCACATGGGTTTTCAACTATTATATTGTCAGTCAGATAAGTGCCATACGTGATACACGCTTTGGGCGATCATGTCTCGAAAGAGACACGACTGACTGGGCAGAAGATTATCAAGCAGTAGGTTGCCATTGCTTTCTACGGTAGACTGGTTGCCAGACAAGGCTCTAGAACTCAATCTGTCCTGTTATTTAACACATAACTGGAAGGAATACCTTTCCCATGTGTATTTGTGCGTAAGACTTACCAATTAACAAGTCTCAACAATTTACACAGGTCTTACCAATTTAAAGAATTACAGTTGATTTCTAAGCATCGCTTAGATGTGACACAAACCTGAATGTATGTAGCGCCTAGTGAGGATCAAACTCACTTGTAATAGATCCGAGCATAACAAGTTTGCTAACCATTACACCACATCGGGGTCCCCAATTACTGTATTATAGAGCTTGTCTAGGTACTCGGTCCTTTTTAAAGATTCTTCAAAACTCACTATTCACTTCTAATAGGCGGTCCTGGGCATGACCTTAAACTGCATCCGACAGTAAGGCCTCTGATTGGGAGGATGTAAGGAGCATGGAACTACATCTTAATTGCTGCTGTTCCCAGGTGCACCCTAACCTGGAGTGGTAGTACCTGTTAGGGTCCCAGCTATGGGCAAATAGTTACCCCCGCAAACTATGAAAGTATAAAGATACACTTTTATAGAAATAGACTTTTTATATAGAAAAATATACATTTTTGAAGAAAAAATATTACGAGCATTTTTTAAGAATATATTATTACCATGACACATTTTTGAAGGAAAAAATATTCTCAGCAAAACATTTTTGAATACAAAACGAGAAAAAAGTTTCATTAAAATCTGACTAAACCAACCTTCTCACTATAGCCGAACATTAAAAAAAAATACCTTAATACTCAACCTTTTTGGCATTAAATAACCCACAGAAGTGTTGATATGCCGGTAAACAAAACTCAAACTCAAAAACTTGTAATAGGTCCTAGCGGGACAAGCTTGTTAACCATTACACCACGTCGAGGTGACCTATTTAAAGACTTGCAGCGAAAATGTAAACGTGAATTCTATGCTAAGAGCTTTTTTTTTTTTTTTTTTTTTGCACTTCTTGCTCGTGGAACGCGCTTCTGGCTCCCTGTTTACCAGCCAAATTTAGTGGGCAAAATTTTAAATACAATTTCAATCACTAACTTAAATTCATTTTCAACAGCTAACTGTTGTCCTCGTGAATACACTTCCTTTGTTTCCGATCCTAAACAATGTTTCTGTTTTCAAGTTTTCCACCCTAGTAACTCCTGGTCTTACTTTGGTTTTACCTTTTGTTTTCAGTGGACGTGATTAAACATTAGAAGATAAGAAAAATAAATGAGACCTCTTCCTTTCAAAAGGTGCAAATTCACAGAAGTATGACTAGTTCAGAATATTTTTTTCGTAAATGAAGTTACGAGAGAAAGATGGAATTAGAAATATTAATATAATCAAATAATACGATTCCATATATATATATATCCAAGAGAATAAGGAAAGAAGAACGAATCCCAAGGTTCAAAACATTAATTTAAAACAGTGCTTGATGCAATATATAGAGCTGTGAATATTTCTTATAAATTATAGTTTAGAACATGTACAAATTATCATCTACTACAAAGTTTACATTTTGTTTCGACATTGAAATGACAATGTCTCATCAGGTGGTGTGGAAAGGAATGGAAAGTCTCTTTTTTCAATGATGATGGTGGAGGATATTGACTTCTTACTTGTTTTTTCTGAAATGAACCATACACGCTTAATGATATGTGGTGGTCAAATATATTTTTTTCATTAGAATGTTCCTCCTTACATTGACCTACAACTTTAGCAGTATTAATTGGTGTGCTTGTATGCTAAAAGATAGCATTTTCACCCGGAAACAATTCCTGAACCATAGAATAAATTTAATCCCTGAAAATATTTGAATAGTCTGTGAACTTTAATAAACTTATTGAAATATTATCTATAAAAGAAACAATAATTTGGCCTTATAACTGAACTATTTCAATATTAAATCAACAACGATTAAAACAGACAAGCTTTTAAAAGATCAATTAAAATTTCAAAAATTATGCTGTTATGCTACTAGATGTTTCAATTATTCCGTCCACCTCTGTACACACACACACACAAACACACACACGCACAAGCACACACACACACAAACACACACACACAAACACACACACACACAAACACACAAACACAAACACAAACACACACACACATATATATATTATTTTACGAATTGTTACAAATCTCCGACATATTTTTTATTTATTTCGCCATTATTTTTCGTACATAGATTAATCAAATATTCATGCCTATATATATATATATATATGATAAAACTCTAAATACTATATTCGTTTATAGCTATTTCGGCTTCCTCAGCAACGATCAAAAACCAAATTTTATTGCTAATATGGTACGAAAAATTCGAAAACTTTACGGTTACCATAAAACATATCCATACGCAGGAAGTGTACATTAAAAAAAAAAGTGAGTAAGTTCAGAAAGTAAATTATGTTAAAAATTTGTTGTCCAAATTTATAACCATGTTTAATTATAAAAGAACAAAAAAAACCCCAGAGCATCTACTCAAATAGGATTATCAATTAAAAATGATGTTTAAACAAATAAATTAATATATACGCACACACGCACACAGATACATACATATATATATATATATAACATAGTGATGATCCACGTATACTGTCTTAATATGTATAGGAAAAACTACTAAAAAGTTGTAAGTTTAAAAATGCATTTTTTTGACAGAATTTATTTATTTCTATTATGATATTTGATATTTCAGGCCGTCCACGGCCTTTCATCAAAAACAAATGATTTTAGATTCTGATTTTAGTTCTACATACTCACGGATTTCCCGTCGTTGTTAAATTTTCCACATTGTGATAATAATAATGCTGCCAACTGAAGGCGAAATATTGTAAGATACTGGGTGTAAAGTTATTTATTAAATTACTTTTTCTTTTAGATCGAGTAGCATTTTCTATGACAAAATTGTAGGATTTTTCGTTACGGTGAACAACCAACAATTTTTGTTTTCTGCTGTTGAAAATGTCTCTTGTATACATATAATATTTTTTTTTAATTTTTGAATAATATCTATCTATCTATCTAAATTTATTTACAAATGGAACTTTGTGTGTGTCTGTGTGTGTGTCCCTCACCTATAGACTCGGAAACGGCTGAACCGATTTTCTTGAAAATTTACACAGTTGTACTATAAGCATCTGCGAGTGTTCTTAGATAGGTTTTTTGTCGAGATACTCTCGATAAATATCGAAAAACGATAATCGAAAAAATCGGGTTATAGAAGGAGTGGTCCGATTTTAATCAAATTTGATACACTCATAGACAAAGACATAAGAAACAATATTCAGAAGTTTCAAAGTTGCAGTTCTATCCTTGGATGACTTATCTGACTCCGATATTGGAATTCGATACTCCGATATCCTACCGGGTCTGATCAAAATCAGTTTTTCAGCCCTTTTATTTTAGTTTTTGCTTCAGGTTTGGTTCTAAGTAGGTATAATTGTAGTTCTTAGTCTCAGCCATGACACCATTTACTCAGAGGACTTATTTAGCCTTCAAAATTCAGTTTACAACGAAAAAACTTATTTGATATCAATACCTGAAAATCAAAATTTGACATACATCCATTCATTTTCCTTTCAGTCTACGGTTTCGCTTTAACTGGAAACAACTGTTGATTTTTAGTATTTCGTGCCAACGTCCAAAGAGTCTGAGCTCCAGAACTATGGATTACTTTTAAAGCTTTCATTACACCCGAGCAACGCCGGGCTATACTGCTAGTATATATATATATATATATATATATATATATATAGAGAGAGAGAGAGAGAGAATGAGAGAGAGAGCGAGCCAATTTACCCTGTCGAGCCGTAGGGTGAAACCTAGTAGATTTTCTGTCTTTGTTGCTCTCCCTTCGTTTTGAGCGCTGTAGTGTCAGGGTTTTCGCCTTGGGGCTTTTCTTTCTTACGAGTACTTGAATTTTTGTTCATGTAATTCGTTTGTTTCTTTTTTACGACCCCTTCTTTTCCCTCCGAATTTGTCCTCGGTGGGTTGTTCAAGACGATTAAAATTATAGCTTAATTATTACTAGTTTTGGCAGAGTTGGTTCTGTTACTATTGGTATTGTAATTACTATAATTAATATTATATATGTATATATATATATATATTATTAGGGTGTCGATTAAGTTCGAGCTCACTTTAAAAAATATAACTTTCTTTGTGTTTGTGATAGAAATAATATGTAAAAAATCTTATAAACTTTAATGTACACAAGTTTAAGTATAGTTATTGAATAATTCTTTACCATAATATTTGCAACAATTTTTAGATAACTAAAAAATATTTTTTTATCAGAAACAATTTGATCCATGGCTTCAACTGACATGTGAAAACAATTGTATATGTAACCAAACCTAGTTCATTAGAAAATTTGAAAGCTAAAATAACGAATGTGATATCAGGCATTACTGTAAATGAGTTGGCAAATGTTTTCCGGGAACTGCAAAATCGTATTACCTTTTGTATTGCTAATGATGGAGGACATGTGGAAACTTAAAAAAAAAATCATTAAAACCTTAAAAATTATCAATTTACTAATCTTTTTTACAAATTATGTCAATCGCCATTACCAATAAAGTCATATTATGTTTGAAAGTGTCTGCAAACTTTATGACCAGCCAGTATATATATATATATATATTTTTTTTTTTACTGGAAAATAAAAAGAATGTTAATAATCACAGCGCCTCAACAAGAAAAAAAAACAGAATAAGTATCGCATACCTTTCTTTAAGACTATCTAATTTAGACATCCGAATTATCTTAAAATGTCAAGGGCGGTCACTTAATGATGTAGGCTGCATGAAGCAAGATCTTACTCTTGCTCAAGAGATCTTCTCCCCACTGACTAGTGGGTGTTCAAGTGGAAAAGGAAAGAACGAAATGTTTTAAACATGTCAAGTTTTATTTAAAAAAAAACAAAAACAAAATTCAAGCCATTAGTTGTCAATACATAAACTTTTCACAAAAAAAATGTCTCTTCAAAAATACGTCAATCAACAAAATTATGGACAATTTATATCACAAATTCTATTAACAGCGGTTACTATATGAAGAAAGGTTTATACCATAAATATTATATTCAATTAATACAAGTCCGTATATATACACTGGATGTGCGTCGTGGTGCAGGATAAACGTCGGATTGGAACGAGAAATCAGAGTTCAAATTCTATTGAATTGGTTGCATAGATATATAAGTTTGAAGAAGTTATTATTCCGGCATTTCTTCCCCCCAGCTATAGGTTAAATAGCATAACAGATTGGGTTCTATTTTCTTGGTTGGAAACCAGTCTACCGCAAAAAAGGTAATGGCAACCTACTGTGGAAAAAGTATCTTCCCAGTCAGTCATGTTTTAAAACAAACATGATCACGTCTGACAACTAAATGACTGACTATACAATGTATAACTCTTGAAATATTCCATTAACTATACCACAGAGGTGTTTAGTAACATAGTCACTGATTTATAGGAAGTACACTGTCGGGTATCGTAGATCTTAATACAATTCTTAGTGAATAGAATGCCTGGAAATTTGGGTTGGTTGTTTTGATTTATCGGCGTATCTATTTTTATGCATTATTTAATACAGAAATCTAAATATATTCTGCATATCTTCATGTGCGGAGTTCTTTCAGGACGTAGGTGATCACGGACCTCCCCTTGGTTCTGTCTTTTGTAGCTCTTAAAACATTTCCTTTTATATCTCTCCCACAACCCGCTCCGCCATCCATTTGATCAGACCTATCAAATATGACTCACACTAGTATCCCCTATGTCTCATTCATTCTGGGTCCTTAATGTGAACCCAAAGTAGAGGGCCACAGAACGAAACTCCGGAACACGGGTTAGAGGTAAAGAAATTAAATCGAAAGGTTACAAAGAATAGTGTAAGAGTAAGCGGAGCTTACTATCCAGCGGTTTCCGATATTAGCAGTCGTAGGCGCCTGCACACTACTGGTGCCTCATTATTTAGCTATCCCTCCCAGTAAGGGTAACATGTGACACATGGTCAGTTTATAACTGGGAATTCCGGGCTATATGGCCCGGCCAAAAAATGGCTGTCTATTTTTACACAGTCGTGCTTCTACCCTTCGGCGGAACCACGACTGGGTTATTTCTCTCTGCTCAGAAGCAGAGAGCGCCCTCTACCCGAAGGCAGAGGGCTGACAGTGTCATGGCAGCGCTCGTAGCGATACATTATTTAGCTGTCCCTCCCACTAAGGGTAACATGTGACACATGGTCAGTTTATAACTGGGATTTCCGGGCTATATGGCCCGGCCAAAAAATGTCAGTCTATTTTTGCCCAGTCGTGTTTCTACTCTTCGGCGGAACCACGATTGGGTTATTGCTCTCTGCTCGAAAGAAGAGAGCGCCCTCTACCCGAAGACAGAGTGCTGACCGTGTCATAGCATCACGAGTGTCGCTACTCTCATAATACTACCATTCATATAGTAATATAGTACTGGAAGAATCCATGATGTAGGTAAGTATTGGTCTCACAACAGTCCTGTGAGTTTCAAATTCTCAAAGCCCTCTTTCCTCATTACATATCACAAGATTCTCATCTGACCCTTCTTGGTGTTAAGTATGAGTTTTCCTTTTGTTTGCATCTTCTCCAACACCTCATTGTTGTTCACGGTCTCGGCTCATGGTATTCGCAGAATCCTTCTGTAGAACCACATCTCTGCTGCCTGTTGTCCATCCGTCATCCCTCATTAGATCGCTCAGCATTCACCGCCATACAAAAAGACAGATATCACATAGCATTCGAACACTCTTTTTTGTTTCCTATGAAAGTTCTTTTGTCTCTCAGTACTCTGGTTAGCTTTTAAGATGCGTCCTCGGCCATGCCCATACCTCTTTAGATCTCAACGTCTCACTTTCCATCCTCTGTCAGAACAGTTTCCAGTTATTTGAATTTCTTTACTTGTTTTATTTTAGTTTCTACGACCTGCAGTTAGAATTTTGAAGTCTTATTTTTACTGATGAACATATATTTTACTGATGAACATATATTCAGTTTTCTTGAAGTTTCTGCTCAGTCTATTCTTCCTGCTTACCTTTTCTACCTTATGTAGAAGGTCCTGCATAGTTCTTTCGGTGTTTTCTATTAGCACCACGTCATCTGCGTATCTTAAATTGTTAAGATTGTGGCTGCCATATTTTATTTTAGGAGATAACGATGGTTTAGTAATAGAAGACTGGCTGGGGGGTCAGCTGTAGGGCCTATAACTTTCTCAAAGTTATTTGTTTGTAAGTGAATACAATGAGTTCAACGGTAATTGGAACACGACTCTCCGATTTGAAATTACGAAATATTATCTATTACACCACCCGCACATCAAATTTTGCTCCACCTGGCATTCACAAGCGGTAACCCATTTAGGCTCGATGTTGCTTAACTTCGGCGATCTTGCGTGAAACAATGTATCAAAGTGATGTGGATTTAACACTTTCCAAACGTAAACAATTAATTGACCACATTTCAGAATCAGTGGTGAATTGACTACGGAAGTGACGTTCGTTTTGAGGGCATCATTTGGAAACAAATAATATTTACAGTCTTTTATTAAATCATATGATTAACATTTCTTTATTAATGAAGAAATAGTGCATCCTTTTCTATTGATTAATATAGACAAAGTGAAATTTTGCAATATGATTCAGTTCATAACATTGTAACAGTCAGTTCAGGGTCATACGTGATACACGCTTTGATCGATCATGTCTCTTTCGAGACATGACTGACTGGGCAGAAGATTATCACGCAGTAGGTTGCCATTAATTTCTGTGGTAGACTGGTTACTAGCCACGGTTATAAAACTCAATCTGTTCTGTTATTTAACCCATAAGAGGGCGATGGATACCTTTGCCAAGGGTAAGTGAATGCAAGGAATTCAAATGGAATTCGAACTCGGCTCCACGATTTCTCGTTACGAACCGATATCCGCTTCACAACAACACATGTGTTTATTTAGTTTGAAGGCTATGAATATATTTTGGAGATTTACTTTCAATAAGTTTTCGAGCATTACAATTGAACATGAATATTATCACTAAATCCCCGAATCTCTGCACAAGACTTCTGTTGACAATGCTATCGCGACCCACCAAGGACATGGCTTTTATTCTGACAAAAACCAGTGTAAATTTTCCCTTGATTATGAATCATACGTGAAACATCAATTACGAATCTTTCTCCCAATCAGATGAATTTGGAACATCTGATTTATATTTCTTGTGAAAGACTTAAGCGTAATCAAGAAACTTTACTGGCAGCAATGCTTGTATACGGACAGGTAACGATTCAGCAGATATACAAAGAGAGAAAGCGACCTAAGACAAGGATGTGTCTTTTCACCGGATCTGTTCAACTTTTACAGCGAGAATATTTTGAGGACCCTAGAAGTTATGCTTGGATATGTCATCGGACGCCACAATTTAAACAACCTAAGGTATGCCGATGATACAGTGCTGATAGCAGACAAAGAAAAGAAACTACAAGACCTCCTACAGAAGGTAGCTAAAGAGAGTGACAAAAAAGGACTACGAATAATGTGCAAGAAAACCGAATGCATGGTCATCAGTAAAAAGGGCAGTCCAAAATGCCAAATACGGGTCGGGGATACTAGAATCAAACAGGAACAAAAATTTAAATACCTGGCAAGTGTTATAACAGAAGACGGAAAGTGCCACACAGAAATCCGAAGGCGAATTGGCTTGATGAAGGAAGCATTCCAGAAGTTGAGTAAAGTATTACGAAACAAGACAATTTCCCTAGAAGCAAGGAAGAGAGAACTGGATTGCTGTGTTATCAGTTCTTCAATATGGCAGTGAATGCTGGACAATATCATCAATTACGAAGGAAAAACTGAAAGCAACTGAAATGTTGTTGTACAGAAGGATGCTGCCAATATAATGGATCAAGCATGTGAGCAATGATGAGGTCTTAGAAATGATGGAAACGAAAAGGAAATTAATACTGAGAAAAGAAAGAGATAGCCGAAGTTGCTGGGACATGTAATGAGGAAGTAGAGCTTGGAGAACCTGACACTGACAGGCCAGATACATGGAAGGAGAGACAAGGGAAAGCAACGAATAATATACGGGAAAGACCTAATCAGGTGGATGACGGAACAAGGGTTGCATGGTGTGAAAAGCTAACAATAAGAACAAGTGAAAAAGCCATAATCGCCTACGTCCTGAAGTGACAGGGCACATAGAAGATATATGCCAACTGTTTATAAGAATTTATAATGTGGGTATAAAATGGGATATCAATTCCATATGATATACAATATATAAAATGATCCCTCATTTTGTGGTCATGCTAGTTTCTGTACATTTTTATTTTAGATTTATGGGCTTGAGATAGTAGATGACAGAACAGGGGTTGCTTGGTGTAACAGGAGAAAGCGTGCTAAGAAACACCAGGCATAGGGAAACATAGAAAGCCATGATCGCCTACCTCCTGAAGAGACAGGGCACATAGAAAAGGAAGAATATTTATATTTCTTGGAAAAGACAATAATCAAGAAATTAGAAAGATTTTAATGAATTTGATGTTTTTAACTCTACCGACTTAGCAGCTCGGCTACAGTCTCTATCTCACCGTCGTGACGTGGCTTCCTTGTGCCTCTTCTATAAATACTTTCACGGCTTCTGCTCCGATGAATTTAGATCGCTGGTGCCCCCTAGGTATGAATTTACACGAGCTACTAGATTGGCAACTGGGTCCCGCCCTTTTACAGTGAAACCGATAAAGTGTAACCCCAATTTCTACTCTAACAGCTTCTTTTCACACACTTCCCATCTGTAGAATTCCCTTCCATATACTTGCTTCCCCAACAGATTCTTTTCACATCCTTCCCCGCCATCTTCGATTTAAATGTAAGGTCAATAGATATCACCTATCAGACTAACTCGCATCCATTCTCACAAGCTCTTTTTCCATCTACTTCACCCACATTCTCGGTATCCTCATCCGTCCTGCTATAACTAACCCCTCCTTCTCATCACTTTCCTTTCCCCTATGTAACCCCCTGCGCAACAGTGGCAGTAGAATGCCTTGCTTGGGGTGAGATGATTAAAAAAATATTGAATTTTGTTTGAATGCTATTGAGATGATTGTTAAATTTTTGTGTGGTCTTACGTTTTTGGTTATTTTTATAAGTAGCAGAACAGATCAAATACAATTATAAACGAAACAGAAAATATTTTTTAACAAAATAAAATGTAGATGCATATGTAAGATTCACTAAAATATATTGTATTGATATAAAGAAGATTATACAAAATGTCAGGATATCACCGAGTTCGAAAGTAAAATATAACAATAAAACCGATTTTATAATGTATATTAAGTCGCTAGCCTTTACGATAACTAGTTCAGGTGACCTTTGAACACACTCAAAAAGGAAAGAAACATGAAACGCTCACAAATGAATCACTGCTATTGTAAAAAAGAAAGTCTTTGCGCTTATAACGTGTAAAAATCTTGTAAATATCTTGTACAAAAGTTGCTGTATAACGAACAATGTATAAAGCAAGAGGAAGATAAAAAAAGATTGTGACACCGTTGACACGATTTAACCAATTTCTCTCAAATGCTTCGGCGTTGGAAAAACACTGTTTTTCGTCGCGTTCGTCGTTATCTTTGCATTGTTTATTTAATTTGTTGAAGCAACGTCAGTTGTAACGACTTCAGATCAGCGGCATAGTTTTCTTTGTGAATGAAGGGAATTTGTTGTGTTTGGGAAAGAAGTTAATTTCTCGTATTTTGAAAGAAGTGAATTTGTTAGGAAATATTAGACGTTCCTTTTGTTACGGAATCAAGGAGATTAAGTGATGTTTATTTACGGCAGCATCTATCATTGAAGCAACAAACAAGATTTAATTTATAAACAATATTTCTGCATATTTAACCATTCAGGACTTTATAGAGTACTTTTAGATTATTTATTATATGTTTGGATTTAAGCAAATTTTGAGCTTTTGTATTGCATGAAAACGTTGTTTAGAAGTATTAATGAGAATTTTATTTTTCACTTCATATTATACCAAGCAAGATTATATTTATACATGATATTCTGTAGTGGACATATCTGTCTAAAGGCACTTATGTAGTACAGCATTGGCTTAGTCCCAATGTTTCCGAGTTAAAGATTTTGAGAAAATATATATATATATATATATATATATATATATATATATATTAAACGAAAATAAACGAAAAGAAAAAGAAAATCAACCAATCACAAACAAGCCCACTCCCACAAAAAACAAATCATGTTCCATATAAGCAAGGGCCTAGCATTGTGTTTCATGATGCTATGCAATTTTCAGGTCATGTGTGAGGTTTATAGGCCTTGTCTCTATCTCTTTCTTTCTCTCTGTCCATCTCTCTCTCTATATATATATATATATTTGTGTGTGTGTGCGTGTGCGTGTGCGAGCGCGCGCGGGCATGTGTGTGTATGTGACTCTTTATGTTGGTTATCAACGTTTATTGTATTATCATATGGTTTAGTGGGTGGGCGGTAATAGTCATATGAGAAATATATATATATAAATATATATATATATATGCACACACACATACACACACACACATATATATATATATATATATATGTAGAGAGAGAGAGAGAGAGCCTCTACCTCTGATGATATGCACATTTATCCTTAATGAATGCATACCTAAAGGATATATTTTATAAAACAGACACACACATACACACTGATATATATATATATATATATATATATATATATATATATATAGAACGTGCTGTCTTGGTGAGCAAAGTAGGCAAGGTCTATTCTGAATAAAATACATCAGCAACGACATTTCCACTCTGTAGTACAATATGCACAAAAAAATTAACAAAATTATGGTAGTTACTCTGATTACAATTTATAAAGTGCAAAATATTATATATGTTTTGTAGAATTGCTTTATAAATTTCACAAGCTACCTTACCTCTGTAACTGGGGAGGGCTCATGTCTATATATATATATATATTAAAAGTAGTACAAGCAAATGGGTTGGAAGTCCACTGTTTGTAGTGATTTCCTTTATTAAGGGTGCTCTATACTTAGTTAAGCATTATATATGGTAATATCTTTATTATAAGCTTATCATAAAAACATAGTTTAGGGCAACAAAAGAGACGTTGTTTTTCGGTACTATCTTTTTAGCACATCGTCAGACAGTGAAATATTTTTCTCTTGTGTTGCAGTAAACCATGATTTTATTTTAAACCTCTAATAAAAATATTACTATATATATATATATATATATATATATATATATATATATATATATATATATGTGTGTGTGTGTGTGTGTGTGTAGTAAATTTAAAGGGAAAAAGCAAGTGTTTTTTATAACATTTATTGTATTTTATTATTTATTTTATATTCTGCTCAATGTGTTTTTGATCTGGGGACCGTCTTCAGGCAGAGTGTTGTTGTCAGTTATCGTGTTGTTTGTATGTGGGCAATAGTACACATCGTATATTCGGGAGGAAACCTCTTTACGATTTAAAAGATTCCCGTGAAAAGGAGAGCCCAGCCTTTATATATATATTACAACCCGTATTTCTGGTCTCCCTGCCGGCTTCAGCCAGTGTTTGATAGTCATTGTCTTATTCGCGTAAGGGAATCTGTTTCCGCTTTAAATGGTAATAATATAATTCAGGCGGAATTGGGCGGAGGAATCTTTTGTTTATATTTTTTTATTTATATGTACATCGACACACATACATATATATACACACACTTCCTATGTCCTGTAGGAATTCTTGTGTGTGTCACTGCGTTAGTTCCTGCTAGTATTTGTTCCAACTTGTGTACGCGTATGTGTGAGCGAACGCGGTCCGATTACTGTCTGGTCATCCTGTGTGCGTGTTGTGTGCCTGTGTGTGTATGGTAGTTTATGATCTATTAAGTGCTGGTTTCAATTTGTTTATGAAGTTATTCCATGTATTTGTAGATTTGAGTAACTGTTTGCGTAATATAATGGTACACTTTTAAATTTGCCTTGATTGCATTAGAATGTGTGTTCTGATACAAAGTGTTTTCAGTTGTTTGAAAGTTTGATGTTGCTTCTAAAAAGGAAAACTCTGTTGTTTAGTGCTTGGCTGATTCCAATATAAGGTTTATTATATTTTGTGAGTTGTAGTTAATTTTTTTGTGTATTGTGAATGTCTTTATGCGGTTTTCAAAAGTGTCGGTGTTTCCTTCTATAAAGACGTCACAAACTCTACATCATTATTGTTAAATTTTACACCACGTTTATCACGTGCTGGTTAAATATGGATGGGATTTATATGTATATGTATATATGTAATACGTATATATTTATATTTATATGTAATTCAGGTTTTTTGGTTAGCATTAGCTATTAATTATTTTGGTTGTTTTAATATGATTTTCATTTTTTTGATTTTTGTTAAGTAGGTCTAATTGTTTTTAAATTTCTGTGAATAATTCTGTGTTGTTCCTGTTGTATGTTAAATCATATGCTAGAATCTGTTCCATATTATGTTTCTTTGGGTTTCGTAGATCGTCTAGTGCTATTTATCTGCCAGTACAAAATGTCATTACCAAACAAGAGAGCCAACTATGTAATTAACATACTGAAAATTTAAAAATCAATCAAGTACAGAAGTTTAACCCTTTTTTCGCAAGATTTGTGGTGATACCTAGCCAAAGCGATAGACCGGATGCTTGCGCTTTGACGACCAAAAAGAAACTGACCAAAAGTCGTCTGTGTGCCGCCGGCTCCGCGCAGATGTTCCAGTTGAAAACTAAAAATTAATTAAATATTAAATTTCCAGTTGGCGAGCCTACGCGAATTTTATTTATCAACCAGTGGGAAGCCCAGAACCAAATACAAGTATGAAATTCCAAATGAGCTGCTGTGATCCAAAAAGAAGATATAAAAAGCGGATACAGAAAGCATCGCCAGACAGACCAACCGACGCAGGCCGACACACAAGGATCCCCTCGACAGAGAGAGATAGAGAGAAGTGTAATCAATATCCCCTTTACCTAAGTCAAGCGGCTACTATGTTCGCCTCCCTTAACCTCTCCTTACCTTCTTCCCTCTCTCAAAAACTACTTACTGACCTAAGGAGCGAATACATCAAAGACATTCCTTACTTACACGCTCCCAAATTCCTAAGCATTAATTCTCTTTTAGTATTTTATTGCCATGGACATTTTAACCTCCGTTGGACCTATAGTTCATGCATTACTTCAATTGAAAAAACATTAATTGATGTGTGTTATATATAAAATGTTATCTTTCAAATCAATTTGATTTTCTTGGTTTATAACCTTTCTTTATGACTTATAGTGGGCTATCTACAACAAGGCCGAATTCCGTTAACCTGCAACAGTATACAACTACCCTTCACTAGAACGGACTCTCCACTACTAACAGAAAAGAATAGATAAGTAACCCACCATAGATAATACTCATCGGGAATAACTCCTCTTTGTATCTGTTCCACAAAGGATCTCAGCAATAGGATACGAAGGAAATAAACGTGGTTTGATACAATGTGGCGGGTCATAGCCATGAAGGTAAGAACCGGTGGAACTAAGGGATGTAGTTCGCCCGAGGATATCTCATAGAAATGTTTATAGAGAGGCGAGAGGCGTGCCACGTGTTATCAGTGAGAAAGGCTTTGCAAAGGGAAATAATTCTTTTCTTAAAAGAACGTGGAAACTTTTTGGGGCTCTATCGAGACTGCATAGGAAAGACAAGAGAACTGGTTACCATATATGACAGAAATTTTATATTTTAGACCTGATTTGACTTTTGTAAATATAGATGGAAGTAGTCGTGTAAAATACTTACAGGCGATTCACAAGGAAACGACCATTTTTCCTAGTATTAAAAATATCGTTACAAATAAAAGCTTGTAGTTGGTTGATCGGTTGTTTTGTTTTTATGGCATATCAACTTCGGTGGGTCATTTATTGCCAACTAAATGTTATCTATTTATTGGTGCTAATACATTTTCTTTCAACAATTTATTGTTGTTTTTATATAAGTTTTGTTTCTAGTAATACATTTTTCTTTTCGAGTATCAAGATTCATTGGGATTTGTTTTTAAGGGCAGGGTCCCCAATTCCTACCTTGTTATTTAACCCATAACTGGAGAGAAGGGACGGATTAATATCTTTCCCAAGTGTACCAGTGCTTAAGTGAATGAATGGTATTCAAATGGAATTCGAACTCAGCTCACCGATTTCTCTTTCTGAGCCAATATCCACTGCACCACAACGCACATCCGTCACTAAACACTTACAGCACCTGGTATTCTTAAGCGGTCACCCACCTAGGTACTGATCAGGCTCAACGTTGCTTAAATTGTAAGCCAAAAGTGTATTGAACTCAGAGGTAATTTTTAATTTATATAGCAGTGAATATTGGAGAAGTTTTTCGTGGATGACAAAGATACTTGAGGTGACAAAGGTTTTTGTTCTAAAGAATTATAAGAATAACATTTGGGAAACAAAGAAGGAGAAAGTTTGTAAGAAAATGTATACCTACCATTAGAAAGAGATAGCTGAGATGTCTGGGTCGCAGAAAAAAGTTGGCCAAGACAAATTAGTACTCACTAATTATGCTAGACCAGAATGTCATTATCATTATTATTATTATTGTTAGTATTATTATTGTGAGTATTATTATTAAAGAATGTCAGTGACTGAAGTGTTTCTGATAATAGTGATTGTACTGACTGATAGACACATAAGAATGAGATGTTTCTTAATCATTTCACCCCAAGCAAGGCGCTACCGCCACTGATGTGCAGTAGGGTATATAAGGTTTTAGGCAGGAGGAGAAAGAAGACAAAGACGAACCAGCAACAGGGGGTGAAAGAGAAAGAGCAGGAGAAGGGTGTGAACACAGGAGTGAAAACAGTTGCGAAGGTAGAGAGAAAGGAAAAGAACAAGATACACGGGGTGATGTGGATAAGAGATGGTAATTGACTTTGCATTTAAATTCTTGGAGGTTGTAACCACCAGGAAAGCAAGTATATGGAAGGAAGTTCCAGGAAGCTGCAGGGGAATTGTCGCTTTTATTTGGTTGATCTAACAGTAAAAGTGTGGGACTGTGTTGCCAGTCTGGTTGCCCGAGTTAATTATTGTCGAGGGGGCACCAGTGACCCAAGTTCGTCAGAGCAGAAACCATGAAAATATTTATAGAAGAGACAGAGGGAAGCCATATACCGGTGAAGAGAAAGTGGATGGAGTCGAACTGCGAGGTCAGGACCAATCAAATTACAGGGTCTCCTTTGAAGCCTGTAAGAGATGACTAACTTCTTACTCTAAAGTGAGTATAAGAATTGTTATTACCAAACAAGACAGCCGACGATGTCATTAAAGTAGTAAAGAAGTCGAAATCAACCAAGTACAGAAATTTAACTATTTTTGCAAGGCCTAATGTAGAGGGTTAAGGAATAAAACGCACAATTGATAGGGATAACTTTTGAAGATAACACTTACAACACAATTTGAACAGGGTAAGATTATACTGGTCGTGCAAACGTTCACTTCAGTTTTCATTCCTCGGAGCAGCAACATTTTGGAAGATTTTGCTGGAGTGGGACTTACATGACATCAAGGAGAATACAAAATAAATGATGTTTCTTTACGACAATGAACTTGGAATGGTGGGCCTTAGCTATGAAGGTAAAACCTGCTGGGACTAAATACTGTAGTTTGCTTTCGCACTTTCCATGGGAAGACCGACAGAAGAAAATGATTGTGGGATAGAAAATAATTTGGAAATCTGTTTCATTCGAAAATGATTACAAATGCAATTCTCGAGTAAATATTTACGAAAGCATTTTTATTTTATTACTTTTTGTTTAATCGTATCACTCCGAGTAGGGCGGTAACGCTACTGATGTACAAGGGGCCTACATAAGAGTAAACAATTAGATAGGAGGAGAGTAAAGAGAAAGACGAACCAGTTAAGGATGAAAATACAGGTGTAATGAGAGTTGCAAAGGTGGAGAGAAAAGAAAAGATTTAGGGTGATGTAGAAAGAAGTGAAGTCAAGTAGTTAAGAGATGGGTATTGACATTGCATTTAAATTCATAGAGGTTGTCGCTGCCAGAAAAGCAAGAATATGGAAGCGATTTCCACAGGATGGAAGTGCGAGAAAAGAAGCTGATGGAGTAGAATTGTCGTCTGCATTTGGTTGTTCTAACTGTGAATGGATGGGACCCAGTTGCCAGTCTGGTTGCACGTATAAACACCTGTTGCAGGGGCAACAGTGACTTAAGTTCGTCGGCGCAGAAGTCATAAAAATATTTATAGAACAGACAGAGGGAAGCCACATCCTGTTGGTGAGGAAGTGGCCGGAGTCGAGCAGCCAAGTCGGTACCTATCACATTCCTGATTCTCCTTTGGAGCCTGTCGAGAACACTGAGATGAATAGCGGGTGCGCCTGACCATATATGACAGCAGTATTCCATGCACGGACGGATGGTTGATTTGTATATATGCAAGATGAATTCAGGAGGAAAAAACATCCTGGCCCGACACAGTGACCCAAAGGAAACGCTTCTCTATACATTTCCCTTATTTCACATTGCTCAGATTACATGAGGCACAAATGCCGAAGGTAGTGAGCACTCATTAACACCAGACCTTACAACTCAAACTTAAGTGATTAGCTAGAAAAGCTTATTAGTCATTACGTCACGATTCCTTTGTAATTGCTTAAAAGTAATTTTCTTATCTTAGCTTATATGTAGTACAAACTAAAATGTGTGGATATTGAACTCACTACTCAGTGTAAATTGTTCTAGCGAGATAAACTTGCTAAACAATATATTAGGTCGATGTTCCCAAATTAATTTTTTAATGACAGCTTAAATGTGTCACAAAGCTGAATGTTAGGGTAAAACTCACGACTCGGTCATAATTGCCCTACGGAGATAAGCTTGCTAACTAATAAACAACGTTGACGTGCCCAAATTGAATTTTTAAACGTAGCTTAGGTGTGGAACAAAGCAGAACAAATGGGACATCCAATGAAAATTGATTTCATTGTACTGTGACTATATTTCTAGAGATATAAGCTTACTAACCAATTCATCACTTAGATGCGTCTAAAGTGAATTTCTTCCCTAGGTTAGATGTGACACACGGCCAAATGTGTGGGCTTTGCAAAACGTGCAGTATTTCCCAAATGGAGCTTTTACTAGGTCTAGAAGATGTTCCAGTCGACCATGCTAATTAATCATAATTTAGCAGGGGAGATAAGCTTGCTAACTATAATACAGCATCGAAGTTTTTTGTAATTGCTCAAAAGCGATTTTCTAATCGTAGCCTACTTTGCCACGAAGCCGAATGTATAAAATATAATAAGTATCGAAATCAGTCATAACTGATTAAGCGAGATAAGCTTGTTAACCATTACACTACTTCGAAGTGCCTTAATAAATGCTTTATCGAAATTAAATATAGACATTGACAACTGATACCAAGACAAATAGATACAGTGGTTCCTTATACCAAGAGAAACCCATTGCCATATTAGGAGGTAAACCATGGTTTGTGATGAAAGAGAGAGAGAGAGAGAGAGAGAGAGAAGGAGGGAGGGAGGGGGAGAAAGAGACATTTATCGGCAGGTAAATTTGAATCGGTGACCTGAATTTAAATCACTTTCGCGCCTGTTGCGTTAATAACTTTCATGAAATCTTTTTTTTAGCCCAAGCAATAGATTAATCAGCATGGTCGATTAGACCAGCCTCTAACCTGGGTCGAAGTCTCGCTAGAAGAAATACTAAACGTTTTTTTAAATCCACGATGACATTACAAATTAAAGCGATCGTTTACATTATTTTACACCAAAAAGAAGGCGTAAGAACCTCTCAAGACAGAGAGATACTGAATGAGGTTGTTATAAAAGCATACAAACAGAAAGCAAGGGATTTATATTAGGAGACTTCTGCTAAACCTAAAGAATTCTGAGTATAGTAAAGATTAAATAAAAGACAAAAAGACGAACAAGATTCAAGAAAATAAGTGATGACGAATTGTGGTGCCTTTAAAATTTTTGTAGATTATAGCTATCAATAAATTAAGTAAATGGAATGGATTTCTACAGGCGCGGAGTGCGAGAGAAATAACTGTTGCAGTAGATGTAGCATTTAGCTATTTCAACAGTTAACGGATGAAACCTAAACGCCATTCTAGTCTTCTTTTTTCTTCTTTATGTGCCGTCTCCCTTCCACTTGCCCCTGTTCTACTTGGTCTTTCTATTTTCCTCTTGGTATTTTTCCAAAAGCTCTCTCCGCCATTTATTTTAAAGCCTATCAAATATGCATCGCACTGCTTTCCCTTTTCTCTCATTCCCTCTATTCGTTCTCACCATTAAATTCTCTAAAATCTTCTTCATCAATACGTGTCCCAGAAATATCAGCTCTCTTTTCCTAATGCTAATTTTAAGTTTTCACCTCCTTTGCATCCTCACCAACACATTGTCGTTGCTCACTTGCTCAGTGCGTAATATCCACAGCATACGTCCGTAGAACATTTTTTTTTTTGCTTATGAGCCTGTCACTCATCCTTGAAACGATCGTCCCACATTCACGGCCATATGGAAGAACAGCTATCATGTAGCAGGCTAGCACTCTTTGTTTCCAATAAGATTAATCCTGTCTCCTATTACTCAGGTTAGCTTTTGAAATGCTTCCTTGACTATGCAAATGCGTCTTCAGATTTCAGTGTCGCATATTTCATCCTTTGTCAAAAAACCTCCAAACAATTTAATTATTTTTACCTGATTTATTTTAGATTCCCTTTCGGTGGAATTTTGTGGTCTTCTGTTTGCTGATGACCATTCATTCAGTTTTCTTGTGGATGGTCCTGTATTGTCCTTTTTCGTGAGTGACTGCTATCAGCACTGTCTCATCTGCGTATCATTTATTGTTGAAATTCTGGCATGGATTCTAATTCTCTAAATATTATTTTGCTCCAAAGGTTGAATAAATCAGGTGAAAAAACAAAAAAAAAACACATCTTTACACCCATTTCTAATTTTGTATATTTCTTGAATTCATTTCATGCCTGTATGCATGCGGTGAGTTGCCATCAGGGGTACTTGATTTCTTTCTCGAATATGTCGAGGTTGCCGAGCATCTCTAACATGTTTGTCAAATGCCTTTGCGTAGTTTAAAATTCCCACTTGCAGGTCCTTTTGCATTTGTATTGCTCTTTCTGATGTCAGTCAGTCACATCAGTACCATAAGTGAAACACGCTTGGCCGATCATGTCTCGCATGACTGACTGGACAGAAAATTATCCCACAGTAGGTTGCCAGACAAGGCTATAGAACCCAATCTCTCCTGTTATTTACCCCATAACTAGAGGGAAGAGACGGATTAATACCTTTCCCAAGGGTATTTGCGCGTAAGTGAATGCAATGAATTCAACTGGAATTCGAAGTCGCCTCCCCGATTTCTCGTTCCAAGCCGATATCCATTGCACCACAAAATGCTTAAATTTATTTAATCGGGGCATTAAAGAAAAAAAGCCCATCAGAGCAATTCATCATTGATCCATCACACCCAGATGGTGCATAGGGCAGCAAGTTTTTGTTGCTGTAACAAACTGTTTTTTACGGGGCAGTGTTGTTAGACGTGCAGCCAACACCCAAATCTGGTGGACCGGTGGACCATTCTTGGTCCTTACGTTTACAGTACCTGGTATTCCTAAATGGTCACCCATTTAAGTACTGACCAGGCTCGATGTTGACTTAATTTCGATGATCGGACGAGAACCGGTGTATTCAACACGATATAGCCGTAGACGTCAGAGCAGTTACCTGAAAATAATTGTAGAAAATGCAGAGAAAAGCTACATGTCAATGAGAAAGTGACTGAAGTCATGAAAATAATTCAGAATCTATCGCATTACAATTCTTTTTTGGATTATATCAAGAACATGATATGAATCCCGGGAGCACGTATTATTCCATGCACGGACAAATGTTAGATTCATGAATATGCCAGATCGACTCTGATGAGAAAAAAAGGCTTCTAATTTATTTACACAAATCCTAGCTTTCCGTGTTGTAGATATAATTGAATTAGTCTAGTCCAAAAGTGGATACTTCAGTGTTCATTGGTATCCCATGAGTTTGGTACTAAGCTCAGCTGAGTTAATGAAGGTGATTCTGCAAGACATAATGAATAGAAAAACGATTTGCTGAAATATTACTTTTGAATACTATGCCACTTAATGGATGGAAAATACTTCTAACCTTTTACAACATAAAAATCAACTCAGTTTAGGGCGAAGTGTTAATGAGTCGTCTGGTTAAATATTAATACAAAGTAGCAAATTGATTCATATTAGGGGAAGCATACATGTAGCCTTATAATTCGGTAGGAAAACCTCTGATCAGGAGATTGGCGAGTGAAACCACATTTTAATTCTTGTTTTTCTCAAGTCAACTTTGATCAGGAGTGGTAGCACCAGGTAGGGTCCTAATAATGGTTCCTGTGTTTCTCAAGTCAACTTTGATCAGGAGTGGTAGCACCAGGTAGGGTCCTAATAATGGGCGAATAGTAAAACCTCAACTAAAAGTAAAGGTCTGTGAAAATATATAAATGCATTTCTAGTAAAATTTCTAGTTATACATTTTTATATAAACAGAAATAACAACAGTATATTTATAGTAAATGTAGTATTTTAAAGTAAAATGTTCAGCAATACATTCGTATAGAAAATAAATAGCAAATAAAAATAATATTAGAAAATATTTTATAAAAGAAATTAAAAAATACACATTCAGAGTAAAAATACCAACGATACTATTTAAAACTAAAATAATCAGCAATACATTTTTATAGTAGAATTACAAACAATATATTTTATATCAAAATGACAAGCAATATATTTTATTTGTAACCAAAAGTATTCGATTACATTCAAAATATATTTATATACAGTTTTATAATTGTGTTTAAAATATTTAGATTTCAGCATGAAATAATTCCCCAGGTTGATATGCGGCTAAACAAATCTATCCAAAAGGACACATGGCTCAGTGGATATTGACATTGGTCAGTTCCCGTGACTTGACCCAAAGAGTTGTAAGTTCAATACCAGGCTACAAGAAAAAGTAACTTAGAGAGTTAGAGGGAGATAACTCATGACTACCAGAAGAGTCTCTAGGCAAGGAATTAGAACGATATACCCCAGTGATTGGAATAAAGAGTTTGGTTCAAAATTCTTAGCAGCTTATGAAGTTCGAAGCGTACAACGGCCGAAACGTCGTACAAATGACAACAAAGATGAGGACAATAGCCCGAATAATTTAAATATAGTAAATACGACCTCATCTCAGAAATATAGACAATGAAAAAACTATTTCATGACATTAATCCATAAATCATTGTTACAATTTCTTAAAGAAATCAAACTTTATTGCTAAATATAACTAAAAAAACTACAACATAAATGATACATATCACTGCAATCAAAAACTATGTCTACACAAACGTATATAGATAGATGCGTATCATGGACTCAATTGCGAAAGTATAATAACATATATCATAATTTTATTATTTCAAAACTTTCAAGAAATTTAAATTTCAGCATTAAATGACCCAAACGAGTTGATATTCCATTAAATAAATCAAATGAAATACAATTAATAAATACCAAACTGCCAATTTAATGGGTACCGAACTAGTGAGGGCCAACACGGTCCTCATTTTTTGTGTAAATATCATTGTTCTATCGAATGATAATGCTTAAGGGGGTTGTTTTGGTTAAATATTACCACGGTACTCAGTTCGATAGATGTGCGTTGTAGTACAGTGGATATCGACTCGGAACAGCAAATCGGGGAGCCGAGTTCGAATTCCGGTTGAATTCCTTGCATTCACTTCCGCGCAAATACCCATGAGAAAGATATTTATCCGTCTCTTCCATCTAGTTATGGGTTAAATAATAGAACAGAATGGGTACTATAGCCTTGGCTGGCAACCAGTCTACCGCAGAATGCAATGGCAACCTACTGCGGGATAATTTTCTGCCCAGTCAGTCATGTCTCTTTCACGACATGATCGCTTAAAGCATGTATCACGCATGGCACTTAACTGACTGACTGAATATAATAGTTGAAAACATGATTATGGCTCCTACTGGGCATTAAGTGGGGGATCAGTTTTATATTGTTATGAAGTAATAAACTGATCCCCCACTAATTACTACTTAATATTATAATACATCTTTCTCCCTCTAGCTTTGAGTCAAATAATAGGATAGATTGGGTTCTATAGCCTTGGCTGGCAATCTGTCTACCGCAGTAAGCAATGGCAGCCTACTGCGGCATAATCTTCTGCCCAGTCAGTCATTTTTCTAAAGAGACATGATCGTCCAAAGCGTGTATCACGTATGACACTTAATTGACTGAATCAGTTTGATACACTCTTGTTGTTGTTTTTTTTTTTTTAATCATCTCACCCCAAGCAAGGCATTCCACTGCCACTATTGCGCATGGGGCTACATAAGGGAAGGTAAAGAGAAGGAGTGGTTAGACATAGGGAATGTCAGGAGGAAGGTGACAGATGCGTAAGGATACCGAGGATGAGGGTTGGGCAGATGGGAAGAGTGTTTGATAGAATGGGAGCAGGTTAGTGTGTTAGGAGGTGTCTATTGACCTTACATTTAAACACAAATATGTAGTCTTGTGCCAGACTAGCTCATGTATAGTATCAAACATTAACTCTCTTGTTAATCAAATATGTCAACATATTATTAATATCCGTACGAACATGACATACACCTAACCGATGATCTGTTATAAGCTTCTTTTAATTCAAACTAAAAATCGTGACTTTCTCATTTCGAGAGAACACAGTACTAAATTATAAACAGCGTGAAAGCGAAGTTATTTACTTTCGGCTTAATTTCTCGAAAAATCTATCGCATCAAATGATAATCAGATGCCAAGTATCATACGACTTTGAATACAGACAGCAGAGAACAACTGGGTGCACTGTATTTTCGGCTCGGTGCCACATGTAAGCTACGTTTATAAAGTCAATACGGGATCTTCAGAATGGCGTAATGGTTAACGTTTACAACTGATTACAGTCTTCGAACACATCTGGGTGACCCGTACTTTCGGCCTGGTGCCAGAACTTAGGTACGCTTACAAAAACACCGTGGGAACTTCAATGAGGCGTAATAAATAGCAAACTTGTCACGCTAGAACATTTACGACTGATAGTAAGTTTGAATTCTCACTGAGTGTCTCGTATTTTCGGCCTTGTTCCAGCACTAAGCTACGCTTACAAAGTCACTATGAAAACTTCAGTGTGGTGTAATAAATAGCGAAATTTTCTTGCTTTGACAATTAAGATTGTTTATTGAGTTTTGGTCCTCAATTCCTCTTCTTCTTCTATGTGCCCTGTCCCTTCAGGACGTAGGCGATCATGGCTTTTCACGTTTTCCTGTCACCGGTGACTCTTAGCACGCCTTCTCCTCTTACACCGTGCAATCCTCGTTCTGTCCCCCACCTGATTAGGTTCTTCAAATATGTTGTCCGTTGCTTTCCCTTGTCTCTTTTACCCTCTCTCTGGCCTGTTAGTATCAAGTTCTCCAAGCCCTTCTTCCTCATTGCGTGTCCCAGAAACTTCAGCTGTCTCTTTCTGATGCTCAGTATTAATTTTCTTTTTGTTTCCATCATTTCCAAGACCTCATCATTGCTCACATGCTCGATTCATGAGATTCGCAGCATCCTTCTGTAGAACCACATTTCAGTTACTTTATTTTTTTCCTTCATCTTTGATGATATTTTTCAACATTCACTGCCATATTGAAGAACGAACAACACATAGCAATCCAGTACTCTCTTCTTTGTTTCTAGCGAAATTGTCCGGTTTCTTAATACTTTACTCAACTTCTGGAATGCATTCTTGTGCATAAATGTACAGAAACTGCTGTAACCACAAAGTGAGGGGCCAGTTTATATATTGATTGTAAAATGGAATTGATCCCTCACTCTATATCCAGTATGCTTTTGTAGAACCACATTTCAGTTGCTTCAAGTCGTTCCTTCATCTTTGATGGTATTGTCCAGCATTCACTGCCATATTGAAGGACGGACAGCACGTAGCAATCCAGTACTCTCTTCCTAGATTCTAGCGAAATTATCCTGTTTCTTAATACTTTACTCAACTTCTGGAATGCTTCCTTCGCCATGCCATATCACTTTCGGATCTTGGTGCGCCATATTTTTTGGCATTGTACTCCATCAAAGCTACGCTTAGAAAATCCCCTTGACACTTCTAACTGCGAAGGAAATTCAGAACTGATTTTATGTACCAATATTTTTTCTGGCGTTGGCCACACTGTAACTTTTTGTCTTCTGTTATTTTATGTAAATTTCTAATATCCATGTTTGTGCTCACACTGAGCATATTCCCCATATTTGCTTCTCATCAGAAACGTATTACGCAGCGCCAAACATGTCACTAACAAGATTGGGTGACTACTTGGCAATAGCACATTCTGCAAGCTTGTATACGAGGCGGGTGTAATATATAAAACAGTTTCGTTAATTATCTGCTCAATCCCTTCTCTGAGCAGTTTGTACTTAAAGTTATTGCGAACAGGCGGGGTATATAAAAAACAGTACTTAAAATAATAACTGGGTGACATCCCTAGAAATATTTAGATTATGTGGTTCAGTTCTGAAATATGTGTTTTTTTTATCATGTTGATGAAACCCCAGGAGCCTAATAGCTGAAACGTTGTGATAACAAAAATTAATATGAGTTCCGATTCTACAGATTTTTATATTCACATATGCGTAAATACTTTTAGAAAATGGATGAATGCACTCATGTTATCCCGCAAATTATCGTCCTATCAGCCTCCTACAAATTTTCGGCAAAGTGTTCGAGGTTATTATTAATGCTTAAATAGTTCAACATCTCACCGCCTATAAACTATCTCGGACAGACAGTATGGCTTTTGCTTTTCCAGGTCTCCTGCTGATATACTGTCATCACCGAGTACGTATACCAGACCCTATATAAAGAATCGAAGCTCGAGCTGTTACCCTGGATATTTCCTAAATATTTGATATGGTTTTGCACGCTGGCCTTCTGCGCATTGTACATGGCTATGGTATCACCGTAGGCTTGGTTTGATGTAATTGTTCCTGTCAAACCGCATGATGAAGAGGGTCTTGAACGGGCATATCGCCAGATCCTATCACACGAACGCGGGTGTCCCCCGGGGCTCTATCTGACCTTCATCAACGATCTTTCATTGATCAAATCCCAGGTATCGGGTATGTATAAAAATATAAAAATAAGTGGTAAGCAGGTCAGTTACCAAATAAAACCGCATTACAAGTTTACGAACTCCGATTGCTATTTGGTAACTGTTATCGCTGCATAGCAAAGTTTATGTCAACACAAAATAAATTCTTCTTTGATGGTGGATGTTTTTTTCTGTTAATGTCCTTGTAACCTCTCTGAAGATGGCACACGTGAGCCGAAAGCTTAGAACTAACTTAATAAAACAATATCCAAATGTTTGCGAAATTTTGTCTTTATTTTCACCTGAAATTAAAGCCAATATGCGATGTTTAGAACGGCTCATGATTGAAAATAATAGCCATTCATTGTCTTTTATCATTAACAGTATATATTTAGAATATATATATATATATATATATATATATATATATATATATATATATATATATATATTCCGAAATTTACATTCTGTTGAATATCTATTTCATACAGAAATTTGTCTATTCATCAGCAATGAAAAAAAACAAAATTTACTAATTCAAATATTGTACAAAAATTCACATACTAGAAAAACACATATCCATACACAGAAAGTTAAAAAAAAAGGGGGGGGAGTGGGGATTAAAAAAGAAAAAAAATTAAAATTTGTCGGCTATTTGAGTGAGATTTTCTTGCTGAAATAGCTACTCAATAGAATGTAAAGTTTGGTATTTATTGATATTTGATACAAATATGGACCTGTAAATAGATAATACTATTTACATTGAGCCCTCAACCTGGATCATTTTTAATATTAATTAAATTAATATTATTTAGATCTGGTTTTTGGGAATTTTACTTATATACACTTCTTTTTGGATTTAATATATATATATATATATATATATATATATATATATATATATACATTAGAGAAAACTTTCAAAATTCAAAGGTGTCCGATGTACATTTTGACATAGGATCTCTAATAGAGACTCTACGTCACGTCAGCGACATTGTTTTTCAAAATGGCGAAGGCCCTGAGTTAGAGTGTAGAGGGGTTTTTGGTTAAGAACGGTCACAAAGTGGAAAAGGACAGAGCTGGTAGTCGGGGGGTTACAGGGTGTTGAAATGGTATATTTAGGAAGGGGGGGATAGGAGTTCATATTTTATAAAGATAGACAACTAAATGAAAGTTAAGATTTTGGGCTGTTTGAAGAGATGTATTTAGGCGAGAAGGAATGGGTTTCAATATAAGATTTAAAAAAAAAATTAAATTTATTTGATTAAACCTTTTAGGTAGAAGGGAGTTAAATGCCAATTACAGGAAGTTATCAGTTTAAAAATTAATAGAGAAAACATATTAGAGAAAAATATTAGAAAAAATTGATTAGGATCAGGTTATTGGAATTTACCTTCCTACTCTTCCACATCGGATTAAAGAAAAACAATATATATATATATATATATATATATATATATATATATATATAGTGTGATCATTATTATAATATGTAGGATAATTGCCTTAACCTTTTCTCAAATTTAAGGTGAAGCATTAACATTTTTCTTTTCTTTTTTTTTATCGTGAATTTATTATGTATTACAGCCAGTCGAAGTAAACAGAAAAAGTTCATATTTCGTCCGTAAATCATTGTCATTATTATTATTATTGTTTCGTAGATTTTTTCCCTTAATGTTGGTCTCTTTTAGTTGCAAGTGTCAGTTCGTTTTATTTATTACGGTGTTCATTTCTTTGCTATACAACCGTAAATAGTTAAATGACCTGAACGTTACCAGTAAAATATGTTCAGTATGATAGAGAAAGCTAAAAAAAAAATGTCTTAATCAAAATGTTATATCTCTGCGTCTACACAGATGACCTGAGATTTATCGGAGACGAATGATAGACTAGAAGCAAGGGGACGTAGAGTATAGTCACTGTAGGAATACAGAAGGCGATTTTCCCCCATTAGTGTACGTGACGAGATGTTGATTCCGTAAAGGGCGCAAAGGGACGTCATAAAATTACAAAAGTGACCAGTTCGTCAGTTAATTGTCTGGAGTGAAGACACACGAATTCTCAGTTCCATCTGGAATATTAAGAGTCTCAGTCAGTTTCCAGAAGTCAAGCAGATAATTTGCTTTTTAGCCACTGTCCCTCGGCCAGAGCTGAAGCTAAAGCTGTCTCACACATTCAGCTTTCCCATGATGCCTCTTACAAGCTCATAGCGTAATTTTCCTATTAAAATATCCTCACCAGATTTAGAAACTATGTCCTGTTCCTAATCCCCAATTAGTAATAGACGTTATTTTCTTGTTAGATGAATATGACCCCACTAGAACATAAGAAATATAACCATCTGATCGAATCTTGAATCGTAATTATGCCTTCTCCGGAAACAGAGAATAATCTTCTATGGCTATATTTCCCGTTAGAAATTATGACAAGTTAACCAATCTTTTTCTTTACTTTTTCACCCTGTTTGTTTTTGCTTATTACTCAACGTAAACAAAACTTTATCAGGTTTTAATTATTTCCAGTTTGAGAGTTTTTTCTTCTCTGTTTAGTCACCTGATACAAAGAATAATATTAGGTTGTCCCAAAATTTCGTAAACACTTGCAAAAAAATTACAATTTTACTCGCCAAGTAATCTAAGGTTACCAGAAAACACTTGCAAAAATTAAAATTTTACTCACAAAAAAAAAACAAAATTATTGCTCAAAATAAAGACCATTATTTTCCAAGACTTTCTGTCATTGATCTGCAAGCTTTTGAATCTGGTCAAAGTACCATTCAGCCGGCTTCGAATCAAATAATTCTTGACACGCTTTCTCGACTTCATCAAACGAGTCGAATCGCGGCCCTTCAGAAAGAGTTGCATTGAGCGGAAAAGGCCGTAATCTGATGGATCACAATCAGGACTGTAGGGTGGATGTGGCAGAACCTCAAAGACGTCCAGCTCTTCAAACATGTCTTTGGTCTTCCTGAAGGTGTGTGGCTTGGCATTGTCGTGCTGACTCAAAGCACACTTTCGGTTGATCAGAGCCGGGTACTTTTGCTTCAACATTTCGTAGACTCGCTCAAGTTGCTGACAATCAACTTCGGCACTGATTGCTCTACTATTTGGAACCAACTGAAAATGCATGATTCCTTCAAAGTTCCACCAAACGCACAACATGACTTTCTTGCCAAATCGATCTTGTTTTGGAACAGACGGTGTGTCTTGCCTTTTTTGAACCCATCGCGTGTCTCAATTGTGTTGGACCAGATAGACCCATTTTGCAAGTATTTACGAACATTTAGGACAACTTAATATATAAAAAATACAAAAAATTCTTTACCAAAATGATTCTTGAAATTAACCAAATGCCTTACCCAATAGTCTTGGACTATTTTAAATTTAAATCGTTGAACATCTTGATTAAAAAATTCGAAAAATGGCATTTGTTATATTCAATCATCGTCGATCAGTCCCCGAACTCCAACCAGTCACGAAGAACGGATATCCATCTCGTTAGTCCCCATGACTTGATAGACTGTTAGGCCTTAAATTCACACCTGACCTCAAGTGAAACTCCCACATACGATCCACCAAAAAAGAAAATACAAAAATGTCGGCTTCCTTCACTGATCCATTAAGTTCCTGATTCCTCATTCTGTCCCCTACTTTAACAAGAGTCAAATCAAACCTCAAATGGAATACAATTGTCATATTCAAACGGAAGGTGGCCAGTCCTCCATTTCCGGTCTTGATAAATTTCAAAGCGTCCACGAGTTATTTTGGGTGACAAATTATTTTCCAGCCTCTAACCACTCCCTCAGAATCTGGATATTGCAGTCCTCTCGCTGCCCTATCGCTACGTCTTTGAATCAGCTTGTCCGAATAAAATTCTGTGTTTCTGCCAAACTAATCTTCAGAACTGGGCCCCGTCATGCAAACCTCCCACATTCCATCCACATTCCCTCGATGACAAGTAAGCTATCACTCGAACAGTTTCTTTTCATGAATCACTTTTCTGGAGAACCGACTTAGAAAATGATGTTACCCCGATCACTACACACTTTGCGTGTTCAAGTCTAGTGTTGACAATTTTCGCCACATCTTATGCGTATAATCTGCCTTTTGAGGGACTCCCGGGCTTTGTACGACGTGAACTTTTAGTCAGTACGTCAAGAGTCATAAATTATATTTTTTTTTAATCATACCACCCCAAGCAAGTTGGTAATGCTACTGAAGCGCAGGGGGCTACGTAAGAAAAAACAGATTGGAAAAGAGAAAGCCGAGAACCACATACTAAACAGGGAACAAGGGATGAGCCTCTACACCTGTTCAATAGACGTCGGTGAAGTGTGAACCGATAGTTTAGTCTATCTACTCCAACTGAGGAAAAAAAATGAAAGAAAAGAGTGAAAAGATGGGAAAAGAGAAAGCCGGAAACCACATCCTAAACAGGGAAGAAAGGATGAGGCTCTACACCTGTTCAATAGACGTAGGTGAAGTGTGAACCGGGCGATAGTTTAGTCTATCTGCTCCAATTGAGGAAAAAAAAATGAAACAAAAGAGTGAAAAGATGGGAAAAGAGAAAGCCGGAAACCACATCCTAAACAGGGAACAAGGGATGAGCCTCTTCACCTGTTCAATAGACGTGGGTGGAGTGTGAACCGGGCGATAGTTTAGTCTATCTACTCCAACTGAAAAAAAAGAAAAGAGTAAAAGATTGGAAAAGAGAAAACCGGAAACCACATCCTAAACAGGGAACAAGGGATGAGCCTCTTCACCTGTTCATTAGACGTAGGTGAAGTGTGAACCGGGCGATAGTTTAGTCTATCTACTCCAACTGAGGAAAAAAAATGAAAGAAAAGAGTGAAAAGATGGGAAAAGAGAAAACCGGAAACCACATCCTAAACAGGGAAGAAAGGATGAGGCTCTACACCTGTTCAATAGACGTAGGTGAAGAGTGAACCGGGCGATAGTTTAGTCTATCTGCTCCAATTGAGGAAAAAAAATGAAAGAAAAGAGTGAAAAGATGGGAAAAGAGAAAACCGGAAACCACATCCTAAACAGGGAACAAGGGATGAGCCTCTACACCTGTTCAATAGACGTGGGTGGAGTTTGAACCGAGCGATAATTTAGTCTATCTACTACAATTGAGGAAAAAAAAATGAAAGAAAAGAGTGAAAGAATGGGAAAAGAGAAAACCGGAAACCACATCCTAAACAGTGAACAAGGGTTGAGCCTCTACACTTGTTCAATAGATATAGGCTCCAAAAAGATATGAGTGACTAGGCAGAATATTTCTACGCAGTAGGTTGGCATTATTTACTACGGTAGACTGATTACTAACCAAAGCGGTAGAACCCAATCTGTCCTGTTAATTAACCCATAAGTTGGGGAAAGGAAACGGATTAATATTTTCTCAAGGATATTTGCAAGTAACTAAATGCGAGGAATTCCACTGGGATTCGAACTCGTCTCTTTAAAACGCATTTCGCCTTCATGAAGATTAACCGATTTAATACAGGTAACATCTAAATCTATCTATCTAGGCTTATACTAGCAGTATAACCCGGCGTTACTCGGGTGTAATGAAAGCTTGAAAACTAATCCATGGCCCTGGAGCTGAGACTCTTTGGACGTTGGCACGAAATACTAAAAAGCAATAGTTGTTTCGAGTTAAAGCGAAACCGTAGACTGAAAAAAAAAATGAATGGATGTAAGTCAAATTTTGATTTCCTGGTATCGATATCAAATAAGTTTTTCCATTGTAAACTGAATTTTGAAGGCTAAATAAGTCCTCCGAGTAAATGCTATCATGTCTGAGACAAAAAACTACAATTATACCTACTTAGAGCCAAACCTGAAGCAAAAACTAAAATAAAAGGGATGAAAAAATACAGACATACAGGCAGATAAACAGACACACACACAAACATTTTGCCTTTTATATATATATATATTATCGATTTTCTACACTACTCTAAGAACTACAACCTTGAAACTTCTGAATATTGTTTCTTATGTTTTTGTCTATGAGTGTATCAAATTTGATTAAAATCTGACCACTCCTTCTATAATACGATTTTTTCGATTATCGATATTTATCGGGGGTACCTCGACACAAAACCTAGGTAAGAACACTCGCAGACGCTTATAGTACAACTGTGTAAATTTTCAAGAAAATCGGTTCAGCCATTTCGGAGTCTATAGGTAACGAACACACACACACACACACACACACACAGAGACTCACACACACACACACAGACAAAGTTCCATTCATAAATTAGTTTAGATTTAAATATATCTATCTGTGACGGAAAGGACACGCCATGCAACTTGCATTCTTGAAAATCTTCCACATTATATCTGTATGCCATCGATGAAATGTAAGATCTACTCGAACAGCCTTTTTCCATTGTGAAACCAAAACAAATAAGGGTTCTACTTTTAACCTTTTCAATGCAGGTTTAACAGTTATCTTCACTTCCTATACGTAGAATTTAATTCTTAAGGTAAACCTCTACTTTGAGTGGTACCTCGATTTGTACAGGTTTAACCTTACTGTAAAAAAAACTATTCAGTAATTTTTGTTGTTGTTGTATGCCAATATAAATCAATCATAACGTATCCATTATAATTTCAACCTTCTGAAATTTAAAAAAAATATTCATTTTCATAGGAAGCAGCTAATAAGAGGAAATCACTTTTTCTCTGTTTCCGTAGTCAACCCCCACCAAAAAAAGTTTAATAAAAAAAGATCGCGTTTCTAATATATTGGCAATTCGTATCTGTTTATAGTGTATCACTTTTATTGCCTGGTATACATCTCTCACATTCCTACCATTCATGTTTTCTTAATATGGCTGTTGCTCATTGTCAAATATTTTAAGCCTGCCCCCGTTTATTTTTCAATTTTAACCAAACGTCTGATCGGTTAATAATAAATAAATCAATAAAATTAACAAGTTTTCTCATTGAATAAATCAATAAAATAAACAAGTTTTCTCAGTGAATGACAAATTATTTTAATTAGTGATTGGGTTGTATGCCGTCGAAATAAAATATGACACTAGAACGTCAAAGAAAACCAGGTGCAGGTTGGTCTAAAGTCTACCCGGTT
This sequence comes from Ascarosepion bandense, assembly GCA_037127315.1. Taxonomy (NCBI): domain Eukaryota; kingdom Metazoa; phylum Mollusca; class Cephalopoda; order Sepiida; family Sepiidae; genus Ascarosepion; species Ascarosepion bandense. The sequence goes on from JBBBDQ010001348.1 coordinate 206,305, forward strand.
AATGAATGCAGAATGCATCAGACTTTCACGCTCTAATACATGTGCGAGAAGTAGATGTTTGGGGAGATCTAGACTTATTTATGAATGGAACTTTGTCTGTGTGTGTGTGTGTGTGTGTGTGTGTGTGTGTGTGTGTGTGTGTGTCCGTCACCTAAAGTCTCCGAAATGGCTGAACCGATTTTCTTGAAAATTTACACATTTGTACTATAAGCGTCGGCGAGTGTTCTTAGCTAGGTTTTACGTCGAGGGACTCCCGATAAATATCGAAAATCGATAATCGAAAAAATCAGTTTATAGAAAGAGTGATCCTATTTTAATCAAATTTGATACACTCATAGACAAAGACATAAGAAACGATGTTCAGAAGTTTCAAGGTTGCAGTTCTTACAGTAGTTCAGAAAATCGATAATATATATAAAAAAAATATGTTTTTGTATGTGTCTGTTTATCTGCCTGTATGTCTGTGTTTTTTCAACCCTTTTATTTTAGTTTTTGCTTCGGGTTTGGCTCTAAGTAGGTATAATTGTAGTTCTTAGTCTCAGCCATGATGCCATTTACTCAGAGGACTTATTTAGCCTTCAAAATTCAGTTTACAACGAAAAAACTTATTTGATATCGATACCAGGAAATCAAAATTTGACTTAAATCCATTGATTTTTCTTTCAGTCTACGGTTTCGCTTTAATTGGAAACAGCTATTGCTTTTTAATCTTTCGTGCCAAAGTCCAAAGAGTCTGAGCTCCAGGACCATGGATTAGTTTTAAAGCTTTCATTACACTCGAGCAATGCCAGGCTATACTGCTAGTGGATACATAAAACCTCAGTGGTATGTTCCATGTACCTTCAGAAGCTCAGCAATCATAGCACTCCTCATCGCCTTATGTGGTTTTTATAACTCTTAAAATCATATATCTTGGCATTTCTCCAAACACTGCTCCAACATCCACTTGCTGAACCCCATCCTGTATGTCATGGGTTGCTTTTTCAGTGCCTCTCTTTCACTTTTACTTCTCAGTGAGTATCAGATTCGCTAGGCATTCTTTCCTAATTACGTATCCCAGAAACTTCAAATGTCTCTTTTTGGAGTTAAGTACTAGCGACCTTTTCTTTACTTTTTGTTTTTTTTCTAATTTTTAGTCAATTGTATCCTCAGCAGTATTCTGTAGAGCCATGCTTTGGATCTTTCTTTCATCTTTGAAGAATTTTTCCAGCATTCGCTGCCATAAAGAAGGAGAGATATACCATAACAATCCAGTATTATTTTTTCTGGTTCTAAAAGATTTGTCCTGTCTTCCACTACCTTTTGGAATGTGTCCTTGGTCATCACAATTCACTTTCGGATCTCAGTGTTGTACTTTCCGCCTGCTGTTAGAACATTCCCAGATCTTTAAATCACTGCACCTGCTTGAAGGAGATAAATACCGGCCTTAGTTAAGAGACTGTCTCTTAAATTGACGTTATACTTTATGTGTTTTCTCTGTTAATATCGGACCAATTAGCGGTTATTTTCCGAGACTTTACTACTCCTTTTCGTGAAGGAACACAAATGTTCTGAAGAATCTCACCATCTGAATATTTGCTATTCCCATCGTCTTTATTGACGTCATTTTTCTCATCTCTGTCGTATATTTTGATTAGTTTTAATCATTTCATCAATACGTGCCCGGAATATTTCATACTAATGCGATGGTTCCCCACCAGGACTCTATCCTTAGATTTCCACTCTTTCTGATTTTCATCAATCATCTCGCTGATGTAATAAGTTCCCAAATCGTTATTAATGAAGGTGACACTACTATTTACTCTTGTTTTAGGAGTACGCCCGCACTGATAAAACAAATTAAGCCTGGTAACTATTTTTTAAAATTAACTTCAATCATTCGTTAACTGGGGCAAGAAATCACTTATAAATTTCCACGCATCCACAACAAGACTGTTTTCATATAATCAACACAGAGAAGTTTCCTTTTTGTCTATCGCTACGATGGCTGATGCTGAACATCAAGAGAATAACGCCTCCTTAGCCCCACATTTTTTCCTAATAATAAATGGGGCCGATTGTAACGACAAAATCCACCGATAGTCTGCAATAAAATCGGACCTGAACATACATCTGATTTCAAATCACTTTCTCACTGATGTTACATGGCTTTCCTCTGTAGTTACTACGAATATTTCCATGGACAATGTTCGATCTAGCTTTATTACCTGGTGCGCCGACTCAGTCATTTAAGTGCCATACGTGATACACGCTTTGGGCAATCATGTCTCGAAAAAGACATGACTGACTGGGCAGAAGATTATCTCGCAGAAGGTTAGTTACCGTTGCTTTCTGCGGTGGACTAGATGCGAGCCAAAGTTATAGAACCCAATCCCTCTTACTATTTAGCCCATAACTGGAGGAAAGAGACGGATTAATTCCTTTCCCAAGGATATTTGCGCGTAAGTGAATGCAAGGGATTCAACTGGAATTCGAACTCGGCTCCCCGATTTCTCGTTCTGAGTCGATATCCATCGCACCACAACGCATATCCTGCAACGACTGATGTCACCGACTACATGAGTTAAAACGTGCTGCTAGACTGGGATCTTGGTCTCACCCTTTTACCCATTAAATAATTAAATGCAACGACAACTTCTACGCTATAATTATTTTCTCGAACTCTCGACTTGTGGAATTCACTTCCGTTTACTTGCTTCTTTCATAATTACAATCTTTAAAAAATTTAAAAAATTAAAAAAAAAAATAGAAATAGATACAACGTCTTTCGTTATATTCGGTCTTTTTGTTGTTATTTTCTTATCCGTCATTAATGGCCTATTCATTTTTAATCTTATTATATTTCACTTTCACTTCCTGTAACTTTGCATTTTATTCGAATTCTTACCTTGCTTGTGATGAGAATTGATTGTAAATTTTCGTTTTAGGTGCCGACGGCTTTTACCCTTCAACTTCATCCAAAATAGCATTATTTCTGTGCAAATGTATATGCTGAACTCAAATCAACAATTAGTTATTGAAGAAACTTACATTTTTTGCTTTGAAAGTCCATACAAAACGAACTATATCTCGCACTTTTTCTCTCCCGTAACTCACGAAGTCATGTAATTAACTGCAGAATGATGTTCTACGTAGGCAGCAGTTTTGGTCGAATTTCGTCTTTACTGAAACTTCCGCCTATGTACTTCCTGTGATGAGAGTAATAAGCGTAGAAATCCAATATCGCATTACTTTAATTACCGGAAGTACATCGCCGGAAGTATCAGTAAATGAAGAAATATCTGCCAAAATTGGATCACATGCGCAGTTCGTCATTCTGCATTCAATTACTTGACTTCGTGAGAGTTACGGGAGAGAAAAAGTGAAAAGATATAGTTCGTTGTTTTATGGACATTTCGATAAAAAAAGGTAAGTTTCTTCAATAACTAACAGTGGATTTGAGTTCAGCATATACATTTGCACAGAGATAATGCTATTTTGGATGAATTTGAAGTGGGAAAAGCGACGGGACTTAAAACGAAAATTTACCGAATCGATTTGATCAACAACAGAACGTAGACAAAAATAGCTTTGATAAATTATGGTGAGAATATAACGATGACAGGATTCCGACTTAAATATTAAAAAGTAAAATACTCCAATTATAATCTTTCGCTATCTTTTTTTTTTTATTGTTAAAATACATACATACATACAATAAAAGGAAAACATACACATGTACATACGAACACAGTTACTTTCTCATCAACGAGACATCTGACATTTCTACAAATGTGTCCATGTCAACTGCTCGGGCAAGGTTTCTTTTGACTGGTGCCCAGATGGCATGAATTTGAACTTGTTATTAATTTGGCAAGTAGACCTCACCATTTTACTCTTGAACTGGTTAAATACAACCGCCATTTCTATACTAACATTTTTCTCGCACTTCTAACTTCCGATTTTTTTCGTCGCTGGTAACCACAATCTTCATCAACATCAACAGCCATCTTTTATCTTCTTGAATACCTGTCCTTTCCTTGTTCTTTTCTCATTCCACTTCATTTTCAATTTTCTCATTGGCTTTCACTCTCAATTTCCCTCCCTGCAATTACACTTTTTTCACATTCACTCCTGCAATTACCCGTTTTTAGAGAATTAATGACGTCTGTTAATAAGTTTACGAAAAGCATTTATCCAAAATTGAATGTAATCACTCTGACCCAGACTATAAATTCATTCCTTTTGTTTATTATAATTACTTTTGAACAATGAGCGTTTCGGCGTCTGTCGCTGACATTGCCTCTCACCCCATTACCGAATCGCAGTTTATAACAAAAGGAAACTAAAATATCTCACTGTGCTTTCTTTATTGTAGCTGTCAATCACTTGTCTTTTGAGTTATTTCATTTACCCAACTAAAACTGAATATTTCCGAAAGAATATCAAATAAATTCTTCACTGAATTTTCTTTTCATTTTTAAATAAGATTTACGGAATACATATTCATCTTTCTTTAATTTGATGTTCCCAATGCATAAATCAAACTGTCTTGTAACTTGTGGCAGACATCTTCCATTGTTAGTATTCGTTTTCAGTTTTCAATGTAACATAGTAAAAGGAATCATACATACGTCGTTATAAACAAAGAGAGGGATGATGTATCCTTATGCAATATCAATTCTTTGGTATGGTAGCACATACGAAACAATTTTCTGGCAGATGAAGTGAAAATTAGAGACAAAAGAAGTGTCACAACTCAAAGGATATGGAGAATAACTTGGGCAGAACAAAGAAGAAGTTTTCAGGAAAAATCCCATGAAAAGAACAGTCATACTGTTATGTTGAAACACACCTATTCTATAGTGAATAGACTCTCCCACCTAATTTAAGTAGGAGTAGTAAGAGGAACGAGGGTCAGTCGATGTTAGACGAGACAGTTACTGCGCGTTGCTTTGAATTAGAAATCTTCTTCCTGTCACTTGTGAGTACGACGTTTTGTTTTGGCATTTTTGTTATATTTGTCTTGTTGCTCGTCCGTTGGATTTTTAACGTTTTTGTGTTGAAAAACTGTTTTCGTTTGGAGGGAAGGCAAGCTCGTGTATGGCTTTGTCTAGCCAACCATCCACATCAGATGCCATACCGACGGTGGCACCTTTGCCGTCGGCATGGGCGAAAACCCTGGTTAAAATGGATTCCAAATATTACATACAGATGCAAGAAAAATACAGTGATTAGACTTCAGACGGAATACCTTGGAACGCGAAGAACAAGGATAATTGTGCATGGGATGCCAATTGAAGTTTCGTGTGACCATGTGGGTGGTTTCTTCGCATAATAGGGCTCAGTGGACGAGGTGGCGCGCGTCTTAAGCAAGCAGGTGTCCCCACCGAGGACATCAGTATAAACATAGTGTTGGATAGAGCCAACTTTCTGAAAATCCCCGACATTTTGCTTTGTCAAGGCAGAAAATTTTATGTCGTCGTAGAGGGACACAGACCAAATTGTTGGTCATGTGAGGAGGCCGGTTACATGTCTAAAACGTGCCCCAGGAAAAAATCCGATGAGGTTCAGGCGACACCGTCAACACCGCCGGTGGCATTAACAACATCAGAATCAGCAAAAAAGGCCGTCCGTGAAACCAGTCAAAGCAATTGAACTGAAGTAGGTAAGGGAGGTAAAAAGGTAGCTTCCCCTCCCCGTTCAGCAAAACTGTCTCCATTGAAAAAGAAGCCACAGAAAGAGGCAAAAACAAATCAACAACAACAACAACAAGAGCAGACATAACGGAAGCAACAACAACAGCAACTACAGCAACAACAAAAGCAACAACAACAACAGCATCTGGGGATGGAAGTAGATGATATGCCTCCTCGACGTTCCTCACCGTTGAAGAGGGGACGGGAGAAAGAGGAAGAAGGTGCAATAAAGAAAGGAAAGAAAGAGCCAGTAGAACGCGGCAGGGCAGAGCTGGTCATGGTTACCTCTATCCACCCCTGCATCACCTATTAAGACTGTCTACGTTGAGGGGAGGAGTCAGTCTACCTCCCCTATGAGACAAAAAACTTCTCTTTCCCCCACACCTCTCAGAACCCCCTCTCAACCAGAAACTCCCTCCCCTAAAGTGCATAAACTGTCCAAGCAGTCGGAGAAATCCTCCCCAAAATCCTCCCCTAAATCCCTCCAAAAAAGAACCCCATCTGCCATGCAGATATCGGCAAGATAAACAGACCAGCCCTGGAGAAAGACCTGACTTCTCAAAAGACTTTCCACGTCTCCCTATCCCTGGTGGCTCTTAGCACGTTTTGTCCTGTTACACGACATAACCCCCGTTTTGCCATCTACCAGCTCGGAAAATACAAATACGTTACAAGCTGTTTTTCTCTGTCTCTCCTTCCTTCTATCTGGTCTGTTAGTATCAGGTTCTCCAAGCCCTCATTCCTCATTGCATGCTCCAGAAACTTAAGCTGTCTCTTCCTGATGCTCAGTATTAATTTCCTTTTCGTTTCCATCCTTTCCATCATGGCTCACATGCTCGATCCATGATATCTGCAGCATCCTTCTGTTTTCAAGTTTTTCTTTCATCTTCGATGTTCAGAATTCACTGCCATATTGAAGAACTGATATCAAATAGCAATCCAGTAGTCTCTTCTTTGTTTCTAGCCATATTTTCCTGTCTCTTAATACTATCCATAAGAAAATTATTCCAACTGTGCTTGGGACTTTAATGAAACGTTAAAATGTTAGAGAATTGTGGAGAATATATCGGCTGGAAAGATTATTAACGACAACAAAAGCATGAGAATTTTCTGATGTCATAGGAATATTACAAAGTCATAAAATTTTTTTTGCCAAAGTATATTTTCTGAAGCTTTTATTCTCTTTGAGATCACAATTTTAATCTTACGGTTTTAATTATTTGGGAATGAAAAATATCTCGGCTGTATAATGAAATGCCGGCATATATAATGAAGTATGTTTGACAATCGCTAGTAAATATAAGAAGAAAAGAAAGTATATTCAAAATAACTTCTCTTTAGTGAAGTTATCTGTGAAGCCAGTGGCAAAACAGATAAATTTCGTTGTCAGCGTGGGAAGTCAGAACTGGTTTGCGGAAGAAATATTCTATCAGGTTTTTTTTCAGTGACAGTTGGGTCTTTTTGTTGATATCAATGACATAAAAATAATACAGATTGATATTTTGAAAGATATATAGAGATATAAATAGATAGCAACATGGCTTTTGAAAAAATAAACAGAATTTCTAGCTAAAGAGCCATAGGCACATACCTATCATTCTGTCCATTTTTCTGATCAATGATACATACATACATACATACGTACATGTATAAATACAATATATATATGTACAAATATATATATATATATATATATATATATATATATATATACATGAATTCAGATACTATAATGTAAGCGGAAAAAGCAGAAAGGTAAATTCCAAAACCCCGATCGTAATTAATATTAAAAATTTTATTTTAATATTAAAAAATGATACAGGAAGAGAGCTCCATGTAATAAAATATTACAGAGAAAATATAAATTAAAAAAGTATTTATTCAATGATGTTGGATGATCATTTCGATATGAAAATCCCCACGGGGGATAACACATCACCTCAGCAATAGAAAAATCCTTTCAGAAACTGGAGAAAAATCTTTTTTTGCGAACCCAGACGATGTCAATTTTTTCTTTTCATGTTTATTTGATTTTATTTTGTTTTATCTTTTTCTTTTTCTTTTTCTTTTTTAGTTTCTTTGCAAATCTATTTAAAAAGGAAAATTAGACTGATTTTTCTCCAGTTTCTGAAAGGATTTTTCTGTTGCTGAGGTGATGTGTTATCCCCCGTGGGGATTTTCATATCGAAATGATCTCCAACATCATTGAATTAATCCTTTTTTAATATATATATATATATATATATATATTGTATTAGTTGTTACAATGGTTTATAAATTCATAGTATCACTACATGAAAATATTCGCGTTTCGTAGCTGTCTTTTTTTTATTTTAGGTGCCCAACTTCCTCATCCGATGACAAGCACCTAAAAAATAAAGGTAACTTCGAAACGCAAAAAATTTGTGCAGTCATACTATAAATTTCTAAAACATTGTAACAACTATTACAATAAACGATCTACGTTTGTATCGAGCACTCTTTCTAAAAGTAAATGCATGAACAGCAGGTTAAAAAACCTACAACTTTGTTACAATATATGTATATATATATTTTAATTCAGATACTTCAATCCAAGGGAAAAAAGCAGGAAGGTAAATTCCAAAAAACCCCGATCCTAATTAATATTAAAAATTTTGTTTAATATTAAAAAATGATACAGGAAGAGAGCTCCATGTAATAAAATATTACAGAGCAAATATATATTAAAAAAGGATTAATTCAAAGATGTTGAATGGCCATTTCGATATGAAGATCCCCACGGGGGACAGCACATCACCTCAGCAACAGAAAAATCCTTTCAGAAACTGGAGAAAAATTAGTCTACTTTTCCTTTTTAAATAGATTGCAAATAAATTAAAAAATAAAATAAAATAAAAATAAAAATAAAGGAAAAGAAAAAGAAAAAGAAAAAAAAACGAAAAAGAAAAAGAAAAAGATAGAATAAAATCAAATAAATAAGAAAAGAAAAAAATTGACATCGTCTGGGTTCGCAAAAAAAAGGAAAAGTAGACTAATTTTTCTCCAGTTTCTGAAAGGATTTTTCTGTTGCTGAGGTGATGTGTTGTCCCCCGTGGGGATCTTCATATCGAAATGGCCATTCAACATCTTTGAATTAATCCTTTTTTAATATATATATATATATATATATATATATATATATACATATATGTATATGTATGTATATATATATATATACTTTGTATTTGCACACACACACACACACACATATATATATATATATGTGTGTGTGTGTACACGTTGATATTTTTACACAGATATATAGATATATAAATAGATAGCAAGATGGCTTTTCAAAAGATAAATCTTATTGCTAACTAACGCGCCAGTGCTATATATCTATAATTCTGTACATTTCTCTGATCCATGATATATATATATATATATATATATATATATATATATTTGCATAGATATTTAGATACATAAATACATAGCAACATGGCTTTTGAAAAAATATATATCTATAAGTATGGATATAAATATGTATAGATAAAGACGCAGATACTGACCGATATGTAAATATTTATCCAGTGTTGATAGAACAGGGCTCAATGTAATATCACAACGCCATAAATTATATATTAATAAAAGTACATATCTTTACTTTACTAAACTTATGGTGTTAAATATAAGAGACAATGAATGTATATTATGTTTAATCCTGAGCCGTTCTAAACGTCGTATTTTGGCTTTAATTTCAGTTGGAAATAAAGACAAAAATTCTCCAACATTTGGATAATTTTTTATTAATTTGCTTCTAAGCCCATTTTTTATTAATTTGCTTCCGTCCTTATATTTTATTAATTTGCTTCTGTCCTTCCTCACATGAGCCATCTTCAGAGAGGTTACAAGGACGGTAACACAAAAAACATTCACCATCAGTGACGATTTTATCTTGTGTTGACATAAAATTCCGCTAAGCAAAGGCAACAGTTACCAAAAATAATAAGTTCTCAAATTTGCAATGCGGTTTTATGACGTCACACCGCGAGATAGCGCGAAATGACAACAAAACCATGTATTCAAATGCAAATCTTTACTTTAATGCAGAACCGCAGATTTATGCATACGCAATCATCAGATGCATATCCCAGAATAGCCTATTTTCGATTTGGATAATCTTAGTTTTTACTTTGGATATTAGCGTTGCTTAAAATCTTTATAAATTATAAATCAGGGTGCCATATTTTCATCTATTAAATGTATGATTTCAGTAGAATTATACTGAAACCTAAAAATGGAAAAGTACCTAAAACTGTAAGAATTAATAAAAAAAAGAAAAAATAAGTATTTTAAATATTATCCTTTTTCCTTTTTCAAGTATATATATATATATATATATATATATAGTAGCGAGCATGAAGATCAGAACAATGTTAAGAAAAGTTTAATATGAAATAGCTTTTTATTTTAAATCTTCGTAGAACATTTTATCTAGGAAAAATAAGGATATAAATGTAAATTATATAATTTCAAAATATAAGGCTCAATAAACTTATTTTGATAACGTTAAAAGTATAATTATATGACATTCGAAGAAAATATATGATCGAAAACATCAGAACGATTAACAGAACCATACTATTATAATAGTACATCATATCCAAATGAAAATAACGTTCATAATTTATTATTACTTGATGTGAAAAAACCTTTACTTTCAATAACATCTTGACTTCTTTTGCTACATGAGCGAATTAATGTCTTGCGTTCATTAACAGATATTTTCTCCCATTCTTCTTTCAAATTAGTCCGATAGTTCTTCGACGTTTGTTGGATTCTTTTCAAACTCGACCCCCATAAGGTGTGTGGAGACGATGGAATCCCGGTGATATTCCTTAAGAGGTGTGCTCCTGAACTTTCCCCGTTCTCTCTAAACTATTTAACTACTGCCTTTCTGCTTCCTGCTTTCCTGCATGCTGGAAGTTCTCTTCAGTTGTTCCTGTAATTAAGAAATGTGGTGAACCCTCGGACCCATCCAACTATCGCCCTATCAGTCTTCTACCGATATTCGGGAAAGTATTCGAGGCTATAATCAATGCTGAAATAGTTCATCATCTCACCGCCCACAAACTGTTCTCCGACAGGCAATATAGATTCCGCTTTGCCAGGTCCACGGCCGACCTGCTAACAACCGTAAAGGAGTACATGCTATAGGCCCTTCATGAGTCTGACGAGGGTCGCGCGGTTGTTCTGGACATCTCCAAGGATTTCGACAGGGTTTGGCACTCTGGCCTCCTATGCAAACTACGCGATTATGGTATTACCGGTCGCCTGCTTGACCTAATCCAATCTTTCTTAAATAACCGCAAAATGAAGGTCGTTTTGAATGGGCGTACCTCTTCGTCCTACAGCACGGATGCTGGTGTCCCACAGGGCTCTATCCTGGGCCAGACGCTCTTCCTTATTTTCATCAACGACCTCCCAGATGAGATCAAGTCCCGAGTAGGCATCTACGCAGATGGCACTACAATATACTCCCGCACCAGTAATAAACCTGTTGCGGCGGACAGACATAATCTCGCTGCTGACCTTGAACGGGATCTACACTCTGTGGTGAACTGGGGCAAGAAGTGGCTTGTCAACTTCAATTCGTCTAAGACAAAGCTGTTGTCTGTCAACCATAACGGGCAACCTCTCCTGCCTCCCATAAGCATGGACCAAGCGATTCTCCCGGAGAGCAATACACTACGCCTCCTCGGACTTACCCTGTCCTCAGACCTCAAATGGAACCACTATATTGAATCCATAGCAAAATCTACTGCTAAGAAGGTTGGGTCACTATGTCGATCCAGGATGTTTTTTCCGCCTGAAACCATCCTGTATATATACAAATCAACCATCCGTCCGTGCATGGAGTACTGCTGCCATTTATGGTCAGGCGCCTCTGCCGTTCTCCTAAGTGTTCTTGACAGGCTCCAAAGGAGAAGTTGTAATGTGATAGGTACTGATCTGGCGGCTTGACTGTAGTCACTTCCCCACCGTCGAAATGTGGCCTCTCTTTGTCTGTTCTATAAATACTTTCTTAGCTTCTTAAGTCACTGGTGCCTCCTCAACAGATGTTTACTCGTGCAACCAGACTGGCAACTGGGTCCCACCCATTCACAGTCAGGTTAGCCAAATGCAGACGACAATTCTACTCCTGCAGCTTCTTCTCTCGCACTTCCCGCCTGTGGAACTCGCTCCCGCATTCTTGCTTTCCTGACGGCTACAACCTCCAGAAATTTAAAAGTCAGTACTCATCTACTAAACACTGGACATTAGCTCTCTCCCCACCCCTGTATAACCTTCCCTTTCTCTCCACCTATGTATCTGTCATCGCACCTGCTTTCTCAGTTTTCTATTGCTCCTTTTTAACTGGTTTGTACACCTCACTCTTTTCTAATTAATCTTTTTACAGTTATGTAGCCCCCTGCACATCAGTGGCATTTCCGCCTTGCTCGGGGCGAAATGATTAAAATAAAACAAAAATTTCCAAACATTCTCAATAGGATTCATGTCTAGGCTTTGAGCAAGCCACTCCATAACAGTAACATCCTCCTCAGAAAGAAATGTCTTAACAGACTTCACTCTGACATACCCCCTTATGATGCATAAATACAGCTGGTTGATTAATTGCAGTTCTCAAATTAGGTACAACATGCCTCTTCAATATCTCTTTGTATACAAATGCGTTAATTTTACCGTGTAGTCTAACAAGAGATCCCGTACAAGCGATTGAATTCATGCCAAACATCATCACACTTCCTCCTCCAAATTTAACGCTGCTTTTTGTGCACTGAGGTAAATATCATTCCTTAGGACTGCGTCGAACGAACTTTCTCCCGTCACAACCGAACAGGTTAACCTTTGACTCATCGCTGTAATGAAAACAATCCCACTGTTCTTCTGTCTATATAAAGTGTTTAGTGGCAAATTTTAACCTGCTCATTTGATTCTTTTTAGAAATATAAGGCTTCGTAGAGGCTACTCGACTGTTTAGATTTATTTCATTAATTCTTCAGGAAATAGCTTGCCTTGATATTTTAATGCTAAGGTTAGCATTAGCTCTTTTAGAGACAGCGGTGGCTGTCGCAAATCGATCCTTCTTTGATTCTTTACCAATCCTTCTGTCTTCCCTTGCAGTAGTTTTCCTTGGCCTGCCAGGTGCTTTCTTTGCTTCACATAACTCAATTTCCTCAAGATTTCTTAAAATACTATGAATAACACTTTTAGATTTCCCCACACTCTTTGAAATATGCCCAATCGAGAGTTTATCTTCATCACGTAACTTGACTATCGGTTTTCCAAGTTCCAATGACGTCACAGATTTTTCGCCATGTTTACAATGCAAGAGCCAGTAAAGAGCCGGTGTAATTTAGTAAAATACCCGATTTTATATTATTGCCTTAAAAGAATTTCAATAATGTGAAATAATTATTAAAATATATGGATGTATTTAATCCTTTTGATGTTTTTGATCATCTATTGTTTCGAAATATAAATTAGCATAATATAATAGTCATTCACATACCAGGCTGTTTCGCTGTATCACGGCTCATCAGTGTAGCTAGACATCCACATGAAAGTAATAAGCGTAGAAATGCAATTGCGCATTGCTTTCATTCCGGGAAGTACATCGCCGGAAGTATCAGTAAATGAAGAAAAATCGCTAAAAATTCTGCGAAAATTTGTTTACATGCGCAGTATGTCATTCTGCAGTTAATTACATGACTTCGTGAGAGTTGCGGGAGAGAAAAAGTGATATAGTTCGTTTTTTATGGACATTTAGATGAAAAAAAAAGATAAGTTTCTCCAATAACTAACACTTGATTTGAGTTCAGCATATACATTTGCACAAAGATAATGCTATTTTGGATAAATTTGAAGGGGAAAAGCGAAAGGAATTAAAACGAACATTTACCGAGGTAGTAATACCCTGTGGCTGAAAGATCAAGAGTCAAGTTTCTGTGTGATGCCTTTCGTTCCTGAGTACTTCATCGAACAAAGTTTGTTTTCCTTGATGTGTTTGCGCATGCACACAAAAAAAAAAACGGCGAAAAATAATAAATTTATAATAAACCAATTTGTTTTGGTGATATGACAGTGTATTTTTATTTTTGTTTCCATCAATTTGTTATTAAATATCCGGCATAGCGAGATTAGACAAGAATAGTAAAATTATATAAGAACCTGGAAGTTAATTTAGTATTGATGAATAAGTGATGAAGCACATTCTGGACATTTTTGTTATTGTGAATATTTTCTATAATTTGCTCCTTTATAAAAAGAAAATGTGGTCTGACTCGTTGCGGTGAGAAACTGATGCCTTTAATGCATTTGGTTTTGTTTTTTTTAATCTCTTTTTTGGTTTGTAAAATCCTAAAATTCTTCATGTTTCTCCAATATATATTTTTTCTGGCAAATCGGAATATATATCTATATAAATAAAAGGCAAGATGATTAAATTAAGGGAATTCAACCGTTTTCCTTGGACTTTTTATTATGTATGTTAATCTGTTTCAGTATCATTTTAACATCTCGTGACATTGCACTACACATGAAGGAATTCTAAAACTAAAAAATATTTTGTTAATCTTTTTGAATAATTCGTGAGCGTTTTTGTAGTTACCAACACTGTTTGTCTACAGATACGTAATTTGGATTAAAGCTCATTTCGTCTTTTTGCCTTGATAAAGTCCATTACAGGACGAAACGCGTAGGCGAGTTAAATACAGTTTTTCTCTTGTCTTCTTTTTATTTAATCCATATATATATATATATATATAGAGAGAGAGAGAGAGAGAAAGAGAGAGACAGATAGAACAAGAATTGAAAACTCTAGGTTTACTCGTTAAATCTTATTCAGTGAGATCACTTGAGGAAAAAGGCCAAGTGTTTGACCTCACCGAAGATGGAAGGCCCAACTGAAAACAAACCTGGAAGCCACTGGACTTGAGCCTAAATGGTTTGAAACACACGCAAGAGAGCATAACCGCTGGCGATGTTCCATCACCATCGGAACCAATACTTTGACGCCACCCGAAGAGAAAGGAAATGTCAAACGACAAGAGAGAAAGGCTTGACAAAATCGACCTCAACCCCACATTAAAATGTATACGATACGAGATAAAGCTAAGGAGGACAACATATATATATATATATATATATATATATATATATATATATATATCACTTGTGTGGAAAGCCTTCATTGAGCGCATACACTTGTGATAAAACATATTCGAATGTACGTGACAATTTGCCCTAAGTGCGCACAGATATTTCTCTATGTAAGAAAAAATGGTGTTACATGTATAAACCTCAATTTCGACATATTTTGACAGGCTCGCTCGAATACACAAACGCACACACCTGCACTTTTCTTTCTATCTATCTATCTATCTATCTATCTATCTATCTATCTATCTATCTCGGTCTGTTTATTATCTATCTATCTATCTATCTATCTATCTATCTATCTATCTATGTGTATGTGTGTGTGTATGTGTGTGTATGGTAATTATTATTAGTATAACAATAATGATTTACTGCAATTTTATAGCTATCAAGTTGCAATATGTCATTATAATAATAATAATAATAATAACCATCACTTTATTCTTCAGTTTTGTATTGAGCACTTTTTAAAAGAATATATTTAACTGTGGAATGTATCTCTATTAGTAATTATCACTCACATTATATATGATCAATTTAATATAAATGAAATTAATATTAATTAGGGTCGTTTTTTGTGGATTCACCTACCTGATTATCATTTTGTATTATATATATATATATATATATATATATATATATATATACTAATCACGCTCTCTATTAGGGCGCCGCTCCTATTTGACTACAAATGGACTGTTCCCATTGCTGTATATAGAAATGGTGGATTCTCTACAAGAGAGTCGGAGAGAGTCACTAGACTGACGACTCTACGACACTGTCAGCTCTCTGCTTCCAAGCAGAGAGCAATAACCCAGTCGTTGTTCCGCCGAAGGGTAGAACCACGACTGGGGAAAAATAGACAGACATTTTTTGGCCGGGCTATATGGCCGGGAATACCCACTATAAAATGACCATGTGTCGCATCCAGCCTACGTGGGAAGGCTAGTAAATACAGTCGGAGAGAGTCACTAGACTGACGACTCTACGACACTGTCAGCCCTCTGCCTTCGGGTAGAGGGCGCTCTCTGCTTCCGAGCAGAGAGCATTAACCCAGTCGTGGTTCCGCCGAAGAGTAGAGGCACGACTGGGCAAAAATAGACAGACATTTTTTGGCCGAGCCATATAGCCCGGAAAGCCCAGATATAAACTGATCATGTGTCATATGTTGCCCTTACTGGGAGGGACGACTAAATAATGAGTCGTAGAGAGTAACTTGAGAGTCTCTAATGAGTTACTGAAGAGTCAATGCGAGTCAGTGAAGAGTTAGTCACACTTCCGGTGGCGTACCGGAATTAATCACGTATACACACGTCTTACGACGGATTGGACTCTTGTATCTTTCTATTGTAAATATTACTAATCACTTCTGTACATACTAACCGTCTTTCCGCGGAATACAACTTATATTCTGATTCTGTTGTTGAGTTAATCATTTATACTTGGCGACGTAACAGTCTCACACCCTGATCTGTCTGCGGAAAACTATATATATATATATATATATATATATATATATATATATATATATATATATATTTGTCTGTGTGTGTTCAAAGCTATTTTTGTAGGGACAAAAGCTAATTATCGAAATAAAAGTGTGTATCTTGATATCACAAGACATTCTAAAACGAAGCAACCGGTTTCGTTCTCGCTCTTCAGAGGCCTCATCGGGAGATTCAAACTTGGAATCAAATAAGAATGCGAAATAAGAGCTGGGAGAAAATAAACACAAATGTAGGGAAAAATATCTATGAAGAGAAAACAAGGAGCTAGAGACAAATAATAGCGAGTCCCAACAAACATTCACACTTTTTACACAGGGAAGGTTTGCAGGGCCCGATATAAAGAAGCTCCCGTACTTTCAGATAAAATCCAGAGTGCCAACCCGACGCAACAGTGAACCAGTCAACACTGGAATTAGCAGCACACACTGTTAATTAACAGGTGCTCACGTATGTCGGAGCCGTAAGTACTTGGGACAATCTCATTCAAGGGTAAGGCTTGATTCCTGATTTTAGTATGAACATGTTGCTTAATTCTCATGTCCAAGCACTGAGTAGTTCTCCCTATGTAGTCGGCGCCGTAACTACAATTATATTTATAAATAACAGTATTTACTTGATGGGAATGGAGAGCATGCTTGCACCCAGAACAAAACGTAGTTCGGGTTTGAAAAACTATACAGACCTCAGCCCAGAAAAAAAAAACAAGCAAAAAAACAAAAAAAAAACAATGAAGGTCATTAGCTGAAATTTGTCTATTTAATCTTTCACAATTAGATCCAATCCAGGAAAACCAAAGATAAACTTTAACTTTACAAGGTTTGATCTTTTCGAACTCCACAATCTTGTCACGGAGGACAGAATGAACAATACTAGGGGGATAAACAAAACTACAAAAAAGCTCCTTAACAACATTAATTTCGTCGTCTAATAATATTTTACTTACGTTTTCTATAACAAAAGTAATCCCAACGAGTATATAACACCGCAAATAACCATAAACTGAGCTGATATAAGTTATTAGCGTCCTATGTACTAGGACGTCCAAAAAAGCTTGTTAAGAATTATAATCCTCCTCAACCGTAAACATCAGAGCTGGATGAATACGATTAAGGAAAAAGAGAAACTGATTAGCCTCAACTTCATTATTAAATAAACAAAACGTATCCTCAACATATCGACAATACAATTGAGGACGAAGTGGATTACTACGTATTCCGTATAGATATTAACCAATGTCGGACCCAAAGGGGAGCTCATTGTAACACCGTCAATTTATCGGTACATAGTATTATCTAAAATAGATTCAACAGACTACTTAGCAAATTTCATTATCTCCACAAATACAGATTCAGAAATACTAGTTGTAGACACATCTTAGCAATACTTAGCTTTACATATCCGGTTAAGAGAAGATATTTTCTTTGAAATTTCGTCCTTCCTCAAAGAGGGCTTTTCAACTTGTACAGCGAGAATATTTGAGGACCTTAGAAGTTATGCGTGGCTTCGTAATCGGAAGCCACAATTTAAACAACCTAAGATACGCAGATGATACAGTGTTGATAGCAGACACAGAAAGGAAACTACAAGACCTCCTACAGAAGGTAGCTGAAGAAAGTAACAAGAAAGGACTAGAAATAAACTGCAAGAAAACCGAATGCATGGTCATCAGTAAAAAGGGAACCCAAAATGCTAAATACAGGACGGGGATACTAGAATAAAACAGGTACAAAAATTTAAATACCTGTGAAGTTTTATATCAGAAGACGGAAAGTGCGACACAGAGATCCGAAGGCGAATGGGCATGGCGAAGGAAGCATTCCAGAAGCTGAGTAAAGTATTAAGAAACAGGACAATTTTGCAATAAAGAAGTGAAGATAGTACTGGATTGCTACGTGCAGTCCGTCCTTCAATATAACAGTGAATGCTGGACAATACCATCAAAGATGAAGGAAAAACTTGATGCAACTCAAATGTAGTTCTACAGAAGGATGCTGCGAATATCATGGAACGAGCATGTGAGCAATGATGAGGTCTTAGAAATGATGGAAACAAGAAGGAAATTAATACTGAGCATCAGGAAGAAACAGCTGAATTTCCTGGGACGTGCAATGAGGAAGGAGGTCTTCGAGAACCTGATACTAACAGGCCAGATAGAGGGAAAAAGAGACAGGGGAACGCAGTGGATAACATATTTGAAGGAGCTAACCAGGTGGATGACGGGACGAGGATTGCATTATGTAACAGGAGAAGGCGTGCTCACAGCCACCAGGGATAGAGAGACGTGGAAAGCGTTGATCGCCTACGTCCTGAAGGTAGAGGGCACATAGAAGAAGAAGTTGGAAACAAAGAACTGCGATAAATCAAATCACAGCAAACGTTAAATGGGATCGGGAAAGTGAAATTTCAATGTGTTCTATATAAGAAGTGTATACACACGCAAGTCACCTCAAGAACTCAATTAATTTGCGAAGTGTAATGCTTATATCGCAGAAGTGGAAGATAGACGACCAATTTTTTCAAACTTCGTCTCAGTTTATTTTTTCTTATTTCATTTCTTTACTTTTTGTGTAAACTTCCTGTGTATGGAATTATTTTTCAGTTAACTTTCGGAATGTGAATGTTTGTCGTGTATTTGCAATAAAATTTTGATTTTAATCGTTGCTGAGGAAGCGAGACTTTCTCTCGCCGAAATGGCCATACAATGGATGTAGTTTTCGGAGATTTATTTGAATATTCAATTTTTTATAATATATAAAAACTTAATTTGATTATTATTATTTATTAGTTTAACATTTCTACGTATTATGTTTTTGAGTGTTTTTTCATCTTGTTTGTAATTATTAGGGGAGGGTGGGGAGAGTTGGCCACAAAATCCTCCTTTTTTATATTTCTTTCACTAGTGTTGAGGTGATTGGTCTTATCAAACTGGAAATTTGCACACATAAACAACACACATTTTTCATGATATGGAACTTGTTTTATTCATGTATCTAAAAAAGAAGTTGAGAACACAATTCCAAACATGTCATGTATGGGGAGAGTTGGCAAGGGCATGGGGAGACTTGACCTCTTCAGTAGGAAGACTTGGGCACAAATGGGGAAAGTTGGTCACATTAAAAGAAAACAGCTTTTTGAGCTCTCAATAACAAAATACAACAAAATGAGCATATTTATTCTTCTGTACATCATTTCTGTCTCATAATAACACCTGGGATCAGCGATATAATGGTCTTCAATACTACACATGAATGACGAAATATAAACACACACACACACACACTAATTACAAATCTGTGCCACAGATGTGTTCTAATTGGTAAATTAGACACACTAATATGAAGGAATGCATGAAAAACAACCACAAATTCATTCAGAACCCAGTCATGTGAAGATATAAAATCAGTATGAACAATGTGGTGAGTTGGCCAGCCTGTGGCCTACTCTCCCCATAAGGAAAATCTGAACACAAAAAATCAGTAAAAATTAACAATGACTGTCACTTTTTAAGAAACATGCTGAAAGCTAGGTTAAATGGACACTCTTTACGGATGAAAAAAAAAAAAAACAAAAAAAACAGAACACTGACAATGTCATCAAAGCTATTATACGTAAAACTGAAAAATTGAAAAACTTACCTTCAAAATGAGTCAATGCTCTCTCTCAGCCATGTGTCAAAGGAAGTAATCAACAGTGGGCCAGTTATTCCTCACTACAGAAGAGTTCTCCAGAAACAAAGCTGAGAATTAGTTTCATATTTGGGTTTTGATTAGGCACAGGGGTGGCCAAACCTCCCCACTGGCCAAGTCTCCCCACCCTCCATTATGCATTTGGTTACAATAGTAGAAGTTAGTAATGTTATGTTTATATAAAAAAATAGACCTTTAGAGCAAATGACACCATAGTCTCTAATAACCTTACAACAACACAAATGAATCCTCTACAGAAAACTACTGTAGTGTATCAATTTACATGCCCGTTCAGAGATTGTATATCTGGTACTCATAAAAAACCCAATACATATATTTGTTTTACTTTAACTACACTCTCCCGTAGAGACTTACATGTCATATTTCTGACCAGAGTTGAATTAAACAACACATCTTAGAAAAACATAACCATGTAGGTAATATTAGACACATTTTAGTCAACAACACAATAATACTCATTAATACACACAGTAAAAAGAACCTTCAGATATTGGAGGCCATCTACATTAAATCAAAACAAAACACACTTAATAAAATCACATTTAAATCTGGTTATAACACATTACATTGCATTTAAATATATGGTTCTGCTATCATTTCGAGCTCTCACGTAGTGTGACATCATAGAACCGCATTTCAAATTTACGAACTGCGTCTGCTATTTGGTAACTATCATTGTTGCTTAGTTAAATTTTATGTCAACACAAGATAAAATCATCTCTGATGGTGGATGGTTTTATGTTAACGTCAGTTTAACTTCTCTGAAGATGGTGTGTGTGAGCCGAAAGCTTAGAACCAACTTTGAAAATTTTCCAAATGTTGGAGAAATTTTGTCTTTATTTTCACCTGAAATTAAAGCAAAAATACGATGTTTAGAACGACTCATAATTAAATATAATGGGCATTTATTGTCTCTTATATTTAACAGTATATGTTTAGAATATATATATATATATATATATATATATATATATTTCGAAGCAAGTTGTGTTAAACATTAGAGACAACATAGTCTTATATATTTTCTTTTGAATTTTTTCATATCTTCTGATTAGACGTGTTATTTCGAAATTATATTTGTATAGAAATTGTCCAAAATTTGTCCTACTACTTACGAACATCATCGTTCATCATCAGGGACTATATTACAATTTAAAAATCAAATATTGCCTTGCAGCATGAAAAGTGTTACATCATTTAAAAAAATAAACGTTATGAAGAATTTTTAAATTCAAAGGCAGTAATAATGTAGGCAACACACACAGGTGAAAATATGGGTTCACGTAAATGCGTGAATTATATGGAATACTTGGTTAACAATTTTGAATGTCGTACAAATACGTTAGAGAATTTGAACTTCGAAGGAACTAATTATGAAAATAATCAAATTACTCAGAGTCAAATAATTATTTTCCTTAATTATATGTCAAATTAACCCTCTAAATACAAGTAAGTACATGTCCAGAAACATATATATATATATATATATATATATATATATATATATATATATATATATATATATATATATATATATTCTAAACATGTACTGTTACATATAAAAGACAATGAATGTCTATTATGGTTAATCATGAGCCGTTCTAAACATCGTATTTTGGCTTTAATTTCAGTTGAAAATAAAGACAAAAATTCTCCAACATTTGTATAATTTTTATTAAGTTTGTTCTAAGCTTTCGGCTCACATGAGCCATCTTCAAAGAGGTTACATGGATATTAACATAAACGCATCCACCATTAGCGACGATTTTATCTTGTGTTGAAGTAAAAATTTGCTAGGAAACGATAACAGTTACCAAAAATAGCAAACGCAGTTCGTAAATTTGTAATGCGGTTCTATGACCTCACACCGCGTGAGAGCTCGAAATGTTAACAGAACCATATATTTAAATGCAATGTAATGTGTTATGAACAGATTTAAACGTGATTTTATTAAGCGTGGGTTGTTTGGATTTAATGTAGATGACCTCCAATATCTGAAGGTTCTTTTTACTTTGTGTACGAGTGAGGATTATTGTGTTGCTGACTAAAATCTCTCTGATATTACCTACATTGCTATGTTTTTTCTAAAAAATGTTGTTTAATTGTACACTGATGAAAGGTGACATGTAAGTCTACGGGAGAGCGTGGTTGTGGTAAAACCAATATATGTAGTGGGTTTATTGTTAGTACCAAAGATACAATCTCTGAACGGGCATGTAAATTGATACGCTATATTGATTTTCTGTAGAGGATTTAGTTGAGTGCTTGTAGGGTTATTACAGTCTATGAGGTCAATTGTTTTGAATTATATAATATATGATGAGTTTAATTTGATTATTATTATTTATTGGTTTAACATTTCTACGTATTATGTTTTTGAGAGTTTTTCATTTTTTGTTTAAATTATTATGTATTTGGTTGCAATAGCATAAGTTAATAGTGTTATGTTTATTTTGATGTACACCATTATTATTAATATTATAAATATTGTTAGAGCTATTGTCAAGTTTGTTGAGATACATTTTAATTTGTTGATCAATAACGGAGTTAGAAAATCCATTATTGACAAGTGTTTTCTCAATGTTGTGTAATTCTTTATAAAATATAGATTTGTGTGCGTTGTATTAAGTTTTTTATAACAGCTAACTTATATCGTTGGGGGCATTACTATTATAATTAAGAAGACACGAGTTTATGCTAGTTGGTTTACTATATAGAGAAGTAGTAAATCTATGTGTGATAGAATCAATGAATTCCTCAAGGAATGGAATTTTGTTATTAATATTAAGTTCTAATGTAAATTTAAGGACGGATTGACTTTAAAATTTGTTTTTAAGTTGTGTAATTTGATCGATATTCTTAGCTAAAATGAAGATGTCATCTATGTATCTTACATATATAGAGGGTTTATTGTTGTCTTTAATTATTTTATTTTCTAAATTTGCTATATAATAATTAGAAAAGAGGGGACCTAAAGGAGATCCCATCGCAATACCATCTATTTGAGTATAAATATTACCTAAGGGATCATGAAAGGGTACTTGTGTGGCGCATACTAATAATAGTTTTTTTTAATATAGTGCGTTTAATATTGATTGATGGGAGAGCAGCATGATTGTATACATCACAGATATTATATAAGGAAATGTATCAAATCCGACATATTTTTAATCTATTTGTTTTAAAGTTGTTTTTTTATGCTACTCATATTTTAGTCAATAATCTGTTTTCATTATTAAACACTATATTTCTTTACATTTAGCGCATTAAATGTTAGAGTAAATGTTCTAATTGCTATCATAATAGCGATTATACAAAAGTTAAATGTTTGAAAATTGCCACCATCACGAAAAATGATATTCCCACTGAATGAAAAAAATTGTTAAACAAACGCTCATTAATAATGCCTTTTCTAGTTTCATTGTCGATAAACAAATTAACCGAGCTTTTAGAAATACTAACATGAATAAAAAAGAAGGTAATACTACCTCAAATAATTCTAAGCATATCAACATTTCGAAAAGCTTTGTGGAAGCATCAATCCCATTATGAGCTAGCTGGAGCGAATAACGATGACAGGAGAACTGGTTGATGGGATGAGGTAGCCATATTGTCTTGTTGGTCACCATGATTGAAATAATATTTTTGGCGGGCATTTGGAAAAATTTTGGCGCAAATACCTGATTGAAGATTACTTATGTTTAAAAACCGTTTTTCTATTTTTTAAGGAACCTAAAAATCACCAAAATAAGTAGGGGTCGTTTGTTCGAATTAAACTGAATAAGATTCGAAGGGTTTTCAAAAGTTTGGAAGGATTAAGACACTTCTACAAAAGATTTAAACTTTTTTTGTTTCGAAAACAATGGACGCTGCTCAGTCAGTAAGGACGTAGACTTATATTAGGTTGACGTTACTCTGAATAATCCAGAAAAATAAAGCCTATAATGAATCTTATGAAATAGTTCTAATGACATCTGAGTTGAATGTTTCTTACGGAGATACTCGAAGAAATCAATAACACAAGCTT
This sequence comes from Ascarosepion bandense, assembly GCA_037127315.1. NCBI lineage: Eukaryota > Metazoa > Mollusca > Cephalopoda > Sepiida > Sepiidae > Ascarosepion > Ascarosepion bandense. Next base: position 230,408 of record JBBBDQ010001348.1, read on the forward strand.
ATCAGAAACCATGAAAAATATGAGAGGAAAAATTCAGAAAATATACCCAAGTCCACGTAAGAAAAACGAATTTTTTCTCAGGGACCGATAGAAGTGAAATAATTTTAAAATGTCCATTATGGAACAAACTTACAGTTGTGGAAGTCCAACCATGTGTGGCAATTTTTTTTTTTTGTTGGCGCCAAAACTTGTCGAAGACGAGAAGACGTTTTGAAGGGACGTTTCTTAAAAAACGTAATGCATTATTTTTTTATTTTTTGTTTCGTATCTCAGACAAATATTCGTTTCTTAATTGACGATGCTGACAGACGAATATTCGTTTCTTAATTGACGATGCTCACAGACGAATATGAGATGAAACAGGATAATTCTGGGATTTTCATGAAGGCGTAGCTCTCTGCTATTTTTTTAAAAGAAGCTTAAATTAGACCGAAATTAGGATAATCTGCTGAAAAATGGGGTGATTCCATATTAAACCAATTGTTAGATGATATCTTTAGACGGTTTCAAAGACTGTAGGTCGAATTTCAAGCTGTGTTTCTCCCTGGTCGAAATTCTCCGGACATTCCATGTGTTGGGGAATGAAACTTACTGTAGAATTTGAGATTTCAACACTCACGTCTGGTTATCATACGTTGGTGTGGGTGCATCAAATGTGTTCAGATATCGGGGTGTCGAATCTGAGTACAAATGTGATCAGACGACGGCGTCAACAAAATGTTGGTGGCCGTCAAATGTGTTCAGACGTCGGGGTTACCAAATGTTGGTGTGTGTTAAGATTCTGGTAACAACTGCAATAATTTGTACATAGTGTTATTCAAAGAAATAAAAGGTATCTACTTGTGTTTTGCAGTTAGTGCGGGTGTGTGAGAGAATTGCTTGATATTGAAAAGCGCGATCCCCACAATAGCGACATGCTATTTCGGGCAGCTGTGACTGCCTTGCTTGGTGTCGCTCGTGAACTGCTCTTAACTGTTTGGGTGTACCACGTGTTTGCTATATATACATCCCGTGAAAAAAACGGGAAAGCAAGATTATCACGTGATTGTCGCGTGTGTATACGTACAATGAGTGAATGTAGTGGAAATACAAGTGATCATAAGTTTAAATCATATAAATTTTAATTCTTATCAGCGTATATATTCATAACAAAAACAATTTTATTACTGACAACTACATTAATTATATTTTAACAATCAACTCGTGAAGATAATTTGGAATAAGATTAGAAGCTTTTGGAAAAAAAAAACTAAAACTAATGACAATACCTAGTGCGACTTTTCTACTGTTTTCAATTATCATACCAGGAAAATTATTCGTGGCCCAGAGAGGTTTAAAAAATAAATTGAAATATGTTTAAAATAATCAATCAAGCGAGCTTACGTCTATATAGAGGTTTTCCCTGCAAAAGATTTACATCATTCTCTAGTCTAATATCATAGCCATTTCTCATTCAAATGATCTGAAATTTTATCAAAATATATAAAATCTGAGTTGATTATGTGGACTTATCTCAATAACACCTCCCAGGAAGATCGATCAGGCGTGTAAAAGATAAAGATAAGGTTTTTTTTTTGTTGTAATGACTACCATATTGACCTGAATTGACAATTTTCTATGGAGCTATGTGAAAGAACAAGCCTAAAAACTCTTCTTCTTAAAATTTTCGAGAAACTTAAGCGAAGAATCAGAGAGGCGCCGAGCCATACTACAGCATATTTGGCGGAGTTACTGACTTGAATGTGCGTAGTTGTGCAGTTGATATCGGCTCGGAACGAGACATCGGGAAGCCGAGTTCGAATTCAAGTCGTATTCCTTGCATTCACTTACGCCCAAATACCCTTGGTAAAGGTATTAATCCGTCTCTTCCCTCCAGTTATTGGTTAAATAACAAGATAGATTGGGTTCTGTAGCCTTGGTCGACAACCAGTCTACCGCAGAAAGCAATGGCAACCTACTGCGGGGAATTCTTCTGACCAGTCATTCATGTCACTTTCGAGACATGATCGCCGAAAGTGTGTATCACGTGTGGCACTTAGTGACTGACTGAATATAATATTTGAAAACATTATTAAGGCTTCTACTGAGCATAAAGTGGGGGATCAGTTTTATATTGCTATGAAGTAATAAACTATCTCCCACTAATGACTACTTAATAATATAACACACCTCTCTCCCCTCTAGCTATGAGTCAAATAACAGGACAAATTGGGTTCTATAGCCTTGTCTGGCAACTAGTCTACCGCAGAAAGCAATGGCAACCTACTGCGGGATAAACTTCTGCCCAGTCAGTCATGTCTCTTTCGACACATGATCGCCCAAGCGTGTATCACGTATGGCACTTAACTGACTGACCGACTTGAAATAAGTTGCGCACCAACTTATTTCAAGTCGGTCAGTCACTTAAGTGCTAAATAATAAATAAATATTTGTTACTTCTCTAAATTTCTGTTTTAGCATCTAATTACTCAAGTTTATCAAGTATGTTAGGCGTTGATTTTATCTGACCCTCTTTTGCTCAATCTGACCTGCAATTAACAGATTTTCCAAGGATTCCTTCCTCATTGCGTGCCTCAGAAATTTCAGTTGCCTCTTCGGGATGTTAATTCTCACAAGCCCATGGTATCCTCAACATCTTCCTGTAGATATGAATTTCTGTTGTTGTTTCAAGTCTGTTTAAACATCTTGGAAGAGATTGTCCAGCATTCGTTGCCATACAGGTGGAGAGATATCATAACATTTCAATTCTCTTTTCTTTGTCACTAACGAAATATTTTATGTTTTTTTTAACTCACATTTCCCATCTGTGGAACTCCCTTTCCGTTACTTAATGATGACGAAATCTTTTATGTCTCTTAATACACAGCTTAGCTTTTGAAATTCATATTTATTCATCCCAATGCGTCTTCGGATCTTAAAATCGCACTTTCTGTCCTCTTTTAAAACACGTTTTAGATATTTATATTTCTGTACTTTTGATTTTTAGTATCCCCGGTTTGTAATTTGCACTTTGACCTCATTCTGTTACAGATGACTATGCATTGTTCCTTTTTATTTTTAATTAGTCTTTTCTTCTTAAATGTAAAACGAGAGATAGCAAACCCGAAATTGAATCACAATGAAATAACCTTCATTAAAATGAGAAATAAGAAAGAAAAATATCAATTCGAAAATATTTATATTTTTCTGACTGTTGTCCTTATCTTTATAGTAATGTTTATGACGTCTTGGCTGTTGTAATCACCGGCCTTCTTCGGGTATTAGCGTTTCCGTACCGAACCTTTACAACATCCAAAACGTCGTAAACATAAAGGTAAGACAACATTTAGAACAATGTACATACTATTCATTTCAGAAGTGTAGACAAATATCATATATATAAAAAGGTTTGTATCATAATTCGTGCGACAAAAAATATCTGAAAAATTCGATTATTTAAATGTAATTCTGAGTCGATCTTCGTATATTCATCTGCAAATATCGCTCTATTTGTCTGTACATTTGTAAACATCTGTTTATTTGACAGTTCATTGGTAAATAATATTCTAGCAGTGTGTTTATCTGAAAATAACTATTTAGCTGTTTGTTCTTTGTTACTTATCTGTCTTGCTGTTTGCTCATCTATAAATATCTGTTGATCTCATTGTGCTCATTAACAAATTCCTCTCCATCTCAGTCTGTAGATCTATAATACTTTTTTTTTATCAAGGTATAAATCTGTAAATACAAGACTGTACTAAACATTATGTTTATATTAAATTGAGATGCGTTATCTAAATCTAATAAACCTAATGTTTACCATGTAGATGACATTTTTGTATCTTTAATAATGAGATTAAAGTTGACCATTCCTTTCATCCCTCAATAAAATGCATCAACCTTTAAAATTTGTTTCTTTTCTGGATGTTTTCGTAAGCAGATATTCCGCCGTTATTTTTTACTTCAGTTTACCGAAAACCGACATTTACTGGTTTTATACTATATGGGATTCTTTTCGTTCCCAAGCACATAAAGTTAGCTTAATTAAGACCCTTATTGAAAGGGCCTTAATGTTTTCTCTTAAATCTAGATGGAGGATGAACTCAGATTTATTAATACCAATCGCTACAACAATGCCTTTTTATTCGGTATTATAAAATATTAGGTTGTCGCAAAAGTTCGTAAACACTTGCGAAATGGGTTTATCTGGTCCAGCACAATCGAGACAAGCGATGGGTTCAGAAGAGGCAAGAGACACCGTCGGTTCCAAAACAAAATCGATTCGGCAAGAAAGTCATGTTGTGCGTTTGGTGGAACTTTGAAGAAATCATGCATTTTGAGTTGGTTCCCAATGGTCGTGCCATCAGTGCCGAACTTTACTGTCAGCAACTTGAGCGCGTTTACAAAGAGTTGAAGCAAAAGTACCCGGCTTTGATCAACCGAAAACGCGCTTTGATGCAGCAGGACAATGCCAAGCCACACACTGCCAGGAAAACCTCCGACAAGTTTGAAGATCTGGACGGCGTTAAGGTTCTGCCACATCCAGCCTACAGTCCTGACTGTGCTCCATCAGATTACGGCCTTTTCCGCTTAATGCACCACTTTCTGAAGGGCCACCGATTCGACTCGTTTGATGAAGTCGAGGAAGCATGTCAAGAATGTAGTTGTGCGTCGAAGACCATAGAGAGAACGACTCAAAAATATGAAGCCAGAATTAAACAATACGTATCTACAAAAATCCGTAATTTGAAGAATTCTTTATCTGACAAGCTGACCAATACATACGGGTCATCTATCGCAGAACGCCTTATAAATAACCATAACTGTGCCGTTAATTTTAGTGTTGACACATTCTCCATCCTTATTTTGTCCCAAACAAATTACCGCCTTAAAGTGTTAGAGGCAATCTATATTCTATCTTTAAAACCTTCATTATGTAAACAGTAAGATCATATTCCAATTCATTTCAAACTAATATTTTTCTCTATGTATTGCTAATTTCTTTTGTAATATAACAATCTGGCTCCACCCGAGGAAGTGATGCAAGCGATGGTGTTTCCCGTCGGTGAAGGGGTCGGCGAAACGACAAGACAGGTGTTTGTGAAATACATCCTGTCGAGGCCGGAGCGGATGTCGTTTGACCTTATTTCCGACAGCGGCGGAAATGACTACGGAGGCAAACAGAACAGGTGTCTCTGGGAATTACGTGGACGTTGCGTGGGCGAGGCAAAACCGGAAGGAAAGTCCCGGTTCTAGAAGACTATATAAAGACCTCGACACACGGATTCGCTAGCAGAGAACGGCCAGTGGAAGCAGAGAAACACCACAGGCAAGACTACACTCCCGTCGGCCCATTCTATGTGCTCTCTCACTCTCCTGTTCTCTATTCCACACGGTTCGTCGTCATTAATAAAATATAACCTTATATTTTTATATATGCGTGTTTGTTGTTTTGTCGTCGTACGGCGATATATAACATACGCAAATTGGTGCCCAGTGACTTGCTGTTTTAAGACAACAACAACAACAAAACAGATAGATACGAGCTTGGTTACCACGGCGACAATTGAAATTCAACGGAATTAAAACTACCAGATAGAAGACGAAAAAAAAAAAGCAACCGGACGCCATCAACGAAAGGTAGGTGACTTTTGATTCGATCTTGTGTGTGTTCTGCTCTTGTTCATAAGTTTATAATAAGTCTAAAAAAAAAAAAAAAAAAAATGGAACAGCATACTTTTGCCGATTTTGTTCAAGGTCTGACCCTAGAATTGAGAAATGTGGCTTGTTCGGTATCGAACACTTTAAGGGGAGAATCATTTTAAAAAATATACAGCCATTAGCATGCAAAGAAGATGGTGGTTATAGTGCTTGGTTGGAGGATATGGAGAGGTATTTTAAAGTTGTGCGCGTGGCAGAAGAAGACAAGTGTCAGGCAGCTCTTCTCACAACAAGGGGAGCTGTTGGACACTATGTATATAGACTAATCTCTAATAACCCACAACTCACATGGAAGGAGTTAAAAACTTCTTTAAAGGACTATTACGGATTGGTTTTAGACCCCGACGCACGGTTAGTCGAATTAGTGAACATTAAGCAGGGTAGAACGGAGGGGTGCAGGACTACATGCAGAGAGTAGTACGCCTAGCGGAGGGCGCATATGTTGGGGTTGACGGGAGGAATGAAGTTGTGACAAAACAAGTTCTAGGATTTTTCATAAAAGGTCTAAGGGATCGGGAAATAAAGATGGCAGTTATGAAGGATGAGCCACAAACACAAGAGGCTGCCTATCAGAAAGCGTTATCTGAGTTGAGATAGAAAATTCGACTCGACGCAAACTCTGAATACGAAGAGGAGCCTATGGAAATTTGCCACTCTCGGAGACGGGTACCGATAGAAGCCGTAAGCCCCGCTAAATCTAATAATAATAATGATAATAATAGGAATAAGAACAATAGAAAAGGTGGTAATAGGGGAACTAAATACAAAACTCGTGAGCGGGAGAGGAACGGGAGAGTTGTTAGGTGTTGGAATTATGGGAAAGAAGGCCACATAGCGAAATTTTGTAGACGCGCCCCGGGAAACGGCAGTGGTCCGTTCGTGCGACGCCCAACGAACGGAACAAGACGGTACCAACGCACATAGTTGGTAATATGGGCGCGCCAAATTCCATCTTTATTAGAATAGAACGTAGACCTTATAGGGCATTGGTAGATACGGGAGCAGAGGTATCGGTTATAAGCTGTAGGTATTTAAAAAATTGCGACTAGGGACTTGAACTGCAAAAGAGGGACATTAAACTTCGAACTGCGAATGGATCCCCGTTATACGTTGAAGGCCTTTGTCGTCTACAGGTCCAGATAGGAAGTAAGTCCATACCCCATGATTTTTTAGTCGTGAAAAATCTCAATAGAAACGTTATACTTGGCCGAGATTGGCTGATGCAGAACGGGGTGAGAATGTATTTCGATTTGGGGGCATTGAAGATTGGTGAAGAATACGTGGCATTAGAGGAGGATGTTCATATTTCCTCTATTGTTAGGTTAGCTCAAAAAGTAACATTAAGACCTCAACACCTGCATGCTTATCTGGGATTAACCAGGCTGAGAAATGGACGTGGCAAAGAATATGAAATCGAACAGTTGAGTAGTGGATATGTTAGCAACTTATGTGGTATATCAGTAGCCAACGCAGTTGTAAAAATGCCAAAGTCTCGTAAGTTTCAGTTGCTGATAATGAATAACACTAACCAGACAATCACTTTGAGACGGGGGTGTCCGCTGGCTAAATTGGAAAGGGCAGGTAATATTACTGAAATTACTATGCCCGATAAACAAAATAATAAAAGTCCTGATGTAGATTTGGAATAGGTACATGTACCGGAGGAATTCAAGCCTGAAATTAACAAATTGCTAAAAAGAAATAGGGACATGTTCGTTAGTGACGACAAGAACCTGGGCAGAACCGATACTGTGGAGATGCGTATCGATACTGGAACGCATGAGCCCATAAGAAAACGCCCATATCGCACACCCCTCAAACAAAGAAAGACAATGGATTCAGCAATCGACGAAATGATGCAGGCAGGTGTAATTGAGAGATCCAATAGCCCGTGGGGTTTTCCAGTAGTTTTAGTAGAGAAGAAAGACGGTGGTAAGAGATTTTGTGTAGACTTTAGAGCACTTAATAAGATTACAAAGAAATATGCTCGACCTCTTCCTGTCATCGATGATATACTGGCATCACTTGGTTCGGTAAGGTACTTTTCGAAGCTTGATTTAAAATCAGGGTACTGGCAAGTTAAGCTTCATGATGATGACAAAGAAAAAAGTGCATTCACCTGCCACAAGGGTCTGTTTCATTTTAATGTTATGCCATTTGGACTTGCAAACGCACCCGGCATCTTCCAGGAATTAATGTCAGTTGTTTTACAGGGACAGGAAGATTTTGCTCTGGCATATTTAGATGATATTCTGATATTTTCAAATACGGTGGAAGATCATTTAAAACATATAGACACAGTCTTGAGTAGTCTACGTAAGCACAACCTTAAACTGAAGCCAGCTAAGTGTGAGTTCTTTAAGAAAGAGACCCAATACCTGGGGTTCAAGATAAGTGAAGAGGGAATACAACCAGACCTCAATAAAGTCAAGGCTATAAAGTCAGTTTCTACTCCAACCACTGTTAGGCAAGTAAGAGTTTTATTGGGATGACCTCATACTATCGCCGCTTTATTAGAAATTTCTCTGATATAGCCGAACCGCTGGTCAATTTGACAAGGAAATATGCACGATTCCAATGGGACGATGCTTGCCAAACCGCTTTCGATACACTAAAAACGAAGCTCGCGGAGATGGTAACACTAGCCTATCCCAACCCAAATAAGGCGTGTAGGTTATATACTGACGCATCCGATCAATCGATTGGCGCATGCCTATCCCAGGTGGTGTACGATAAGGAAAATAGGAAGGATGTAGAAAAACCAATTTATTTATTGTCCCATAAATTAAGTGACACACAAACGAGGTGGTCAACTATAGAGAAAGAGGCTTATGCCATACACTATGCTCTTCAAAAACTGAATCACTACCTGCATGGCGCAACATTCACAATATACACTGATCATAGGCCCCTGGAGCACTTACTTAACTCGCCCATACAAAATAAGAAGATACAGACTTGGGCTCTGAGCATGTCTGGCTACATTTGCAGCATACAGTATCTTAAGGGTAAGGATAATGTTTGCGCGGATCTCTTATCACGCGCTGTTGATGTGAACGAAGACCATATTGCTTCTCCAGTAGATATAGATGATAGAAATTACTTGGTTAGTGTTATAAACTCCAACCTAATGGAGCCGGAAGGATTAGCAGCCCATAAAAATGTCGGAAATTCATCAGAGGCACCCGAACGGCCCACATTGAAAGGAATAGACATAATCAGGGAGCAAGAATCAGACAAAAACATCTTAGACCTGAAGATTAGATTACGAAATGGTAGGGCTACCAAAGCAGAACAGAAGAGATATATAGTAATGGATGAGGTGGTGTGCTATTTGTCTCAACCTGATGATGAACCCCTCATCAGGCTGTATGTACCATCTCACCTTAGAAAAATGGTGCTAGTTCAATACCATGATGACAGTGGCCATATGGGGGTGGATAAGACATTCCACTCAATAAAACAAAAGTATTTCTGGCCTTGTTTACTTAGAGAAATAAATGATTTCGTAGGTAAATGTATCCCGTGTCAGACAAGAAACCTAAAGAGGCAGCAACCCCACATACAGGAATGTGACTTCCCTCCTTTTCCTTTCGCAAAGGTTGCTTTAGAATCCAGTGATTCGGATGACGAATCCGGAGCGGAACAGACCGACTTTCCAGAGCACAAATATCGACACCAACGTGTGGAATCAACGATGAGTCTGATGTTCCATTAATGGAGCGTCGCATCATGACGCGACGTAAAATGGCGAATAAAAACGTGTCAACTATTGATAGTGATGATAGAATCGGTGGTATAAATAATGTTTCATCCACTTTCGAGGATGATTGCTCAAAGTGCGAAACGTCTGGATCTACTCATGTAGATCAGGGTTTTTCTAGGGAATCACCTAGCAGCGAAGATGTCCAAATGAGGCAAACGTCTGTTGGGGCAAAAAGCACGGATAGACCTGCAGATTCCACAGTTGATCGGAACAAAAAGAAAGAACAACTGAAAAGTCTTGTAGACTTATTGGCTGATATGCTATAGGATTGGGAAAGAAAGCAGTGGGAGGATTAACGATAGTTTAAGTGAAATAGTTAGGTCACCTTCCTTATAGCAAAACATGCGGAAGATACAAACTAAGGAATTAAGAGTCACGGGTCCATTTTTTTTTAGACTAAATTAAGATAGATGAAACCTCTAATCCTCCACAAGTAAATTGCATGCGGGTTAACGTTGGAATCAGGGTAATTTTCTTCGTTTTCTATTGAACATTTCTCGGTCAGACTATGAATGATATGTACTGCAGATAATGGCAGTTTTTCTGTGTTCAAACATAGTATGTTTGAAATTAAATTAAATTAAATGAAGTTACATGTGTAACAATAAACTCGAGCGGAAACACGCATGGTGTTGGTCAAAGGTCATTTACTCGATGTCAGTTTAGAAACTGGGGCGCGGTTACCGCCTATGATCATATGGTCGTGCATCGAGGCGTCTACGCGTATGGACAGGGTCGAGAAAGGAAACGAACATTGAAAGTTACAGAAACTTAAAAAAAAAAAAAAAGAACATTATGAAAATTCCACAATGGACACGAACATTGTTGGGTTGCCGATGTAGGCTCCCCTATATATATATATTTTTTTGTTGTTTTGTTTGTTTCGGCGTGCACATGTTTTGTACAATTGTCGGGCTTGTGTGGCATGGGGGGTGGGAGGGTGTTGCGCTTAAAATGTTCTTAGGTGAACATTTTGGAAAATGGGAGGGCGAGGAGTGTAATATAACAATCTGGCCCCACCCGAGGAAGTGATGCAAGCGATGGTGTTTCCCGTCGGTGAAGGGGTCGGCGAAACGACAAGACAGGTGTTTGTGAAATACATCCTGTCGAGGCCGGAGCGGATGTCGTTTGACCTTATTTCCGACAGCGGCGGAAATGACTACGGAGGCAAACAGAACAGGTGTCTCTGGGAATTACGTGGGCGTTGCGTGGGCGAGGCAAAACCGGAAGGAAAGTCCCGGTTCTAGAAGACTATATAAAGACCTCGACACACGGATTCGCCAGCAGAGAACGGCCAGTGGAAGCAGAGGGACACCACAGGCAAAAACTACACTCCCGTCGACCCATTCTATGTGCGCTCTCACTCTCCTGTTCTCTATTCCACACGGTTCGTCGTCATTAATAAAAATATAACCTTATATTTTTATATATGCGTGTTTGTTGTTTTGTCGTCGTACGGCGATATATAACACTTTTACTGGTAATTATTTCTGTATTAATTTCAATTTAGCACTGTAAGGCGAGGTTTGAAAGTGATAAGCAAGCCTGTGTTTCAGGTTTTATTTTTAAATATTATTATCTTCATGAGTAGCCATAAAAATATATTCATATAAATAGGTGTGAGTTTATGACACAGATTTTTCTGACGATCGCAAAGGCGTAAATCCCCGGATCACAAAATCACAGCTATCTATATGAATATGTCAGCTCTATAACTGATATTGAGCGCTTTCAAATAAGTACCTCGCATATATAATATATAAATAATATAATATATATAACAAATTCCATATATATATATATATATATATATATAAACTCATTTATAAATGGAACTTTGTGTGTGTATGTGTGTGCGTGTCTTTGTGTGTGTGTGTGTCTGTCCGTTACCTATAGACTCTAAAACCGCTGAACCGATTTTCTTGAAAATTTACACTGTTGTACTATAAGTGTCTGCGAGTGTTATTAGCTAGGTTTTGTGTCGAGGTACCCCCGATAAATATCGAAAATCGATAATCGAAAAAATAGGTTTATAGAAGTAGTGGTCCGATTTTAATCAAATTTAATACACTCACAGACAAAGACATAAGAAACGATATTCAGACGTTTCAAATTTGCAGTTTTTACAATAGTGCTGAAAATCGATAATATATATAAAATATATAAGGCAAGATGTTTGTGTTTTTGTCTGTCTGTCTGTATGTCCTTAATACAAATCCCCAATTTTTATCCAATTCTCACCAAACTTCACACAAATATTCTTTAGATTGAGTCTGAGCTCCAGGACCATGGATTAGTTTTAAAGCTTTCATTACACCCGAGCAACGCCGGGCTATACTGCTAGTATATATATATTTATAATTATACACACACACACACACACACACACACACACACACACACACACACACACATATATATATATATATATATATATATATCAGACTGGTAGTTTTCTATCTAATATTTGTGCGTTTGAGGCTTTTGTTCGAAACCCAGACAAAGGTAATCCATCACTGTCAGAATTCGCAGACCAGGATACACTCTGGCCAATTGTTCACCATGCTGGTTTTCACCTTTGTATTCTGTAACAATAAGCTTAACTTGCAGAACTCTGTCATTTTCTGTTTTTATTACTCTCAGTTCAAGAGAAAATATATAGGTATTAGCTTTTATTTTATTTATGACACCGCTGATGAGAATAAAAAAAACATTAATCGAAGCATCACTACGTTCGGAAAAGAATCCCTTTGCCTTTCTAATAGGAATAGACAAGTACACGCATACTCAATGAAATACTTTCTTTGGCACAGTAAATAATACGGTCGTTTTTGGAGATCAATATCAAAGGAAAAGTGAAAGCGTGAATCTCAAAGACTTACACAGCCATAAATAATTGCATCCACCGCATTTGCTTGCATTTAGGCACACATGAAACCGAACTGGATTGAAAAAATTAGAAAGTTTCGTTACGGAATAATTTTTATGCCTTTTTCAACACTTTTATGTACCGGTAATATATTTCTTTTCTTTTTTTGCTTTTACTTCCAAACATGTGTCATCACAATTTCAAAGAACCAGAGCGCGGGAAATCGATTCGATTATCGGATTCTCGTCTGTCACTTCTTTGCTTTATGTTCCAAACTCGTGTCTTCTTAGTTTCAAGAAACCAGAACGCGATACTTGTATTCAATTTAGCTTATCGGATTCTGGTCTGTCATTCTTTGGCTACATATGGAGACATGTTTTCTTGTCTTTCACATTCCATTCATCATTATTTCAATTCTGCAGCGAAAGAAACAAAAAGCAACGCGTTTATAATTCACAACTTGTGGAATCAGTTAATGATTCTGTTTCCATGGATTCAGCTTGTACAGGTTTTGCAAGGTCTTACACATTCCTTTTTCGCTAACCGATTTGGAATCGCATTTATGTTCTATAGACACGGATTTTGACACTAAATGGCGAAAGTTAGTGAAAAGCTTGAGGGCAATCTTGAAGATATGTATTCAGAGATAGTAGCTTCTCAAAGAAATATATTAGGGATCCTGATCTCTTTCTTTGTTTTGTTATTTCCTACTGTGGTAAGTGGTTTCTCTGTGACTTTCCTATAAATCGACCAGTTCCTCTGGTTAGTTTTGCTCTTTGGTACCTCAAGTTTTGTAATTTATATAGATTACCAGATGGGAAGTTAGGTTTCATTTTCTTAAATATTAAATAACTAGATGCGTAATTTTGATGGTAATATTTTTCTTCTTTTTGAAAATAATCCCGTGTTTTTTTGTTTTAATTTAACTTTGTTCTTCAAAAATTAAATACGATGTCAATAATTTTGTTCTGTTTTTTCTTTTCTTTTATCGTTCTGATTCCTTAATAATGTCTTTTTTCTTATATTCTCTCATGCTCAGTATCTCTTCGGTCTTAGTGACTCTATTGCCTTTCTTGGGATGAAATGATAAAACAGACATTGCAATAGTATTACTCTTTTGGAATTCATGCGGTAAGCAATGACGAATATTTACTCAAAGGCTAAATCAATCATTAACTACAGCCTGTTATTTTCTTACTTTCTCGGCTTAATAGTGTTTATTTTATTTTATTTTTTCTTTTCATATTCTTCTTCAGTCTGTAACGTAGTGACTTTATTATCTTGCTTAGGTCGATGTTTTTTTTTTTGAGTGACTTTTGATACCACCCGGTAATAAACAGAGTTTTTTTTTTTACCAAACACAAATGTTTGTAAGACTGAAAAAATAAAGTTTTTCTCAGATTTTGTGTCAAGAATTTAATTCAAGTTTTTTTTTATATCCGATTATAAACTCTTTAAATCCACCGAGTATCTAATATTACCTAAATTAAGTTATACAACAGTTGAGATGGATAATTCGAGAACGAAAATCTTTCTATACTTTAGAAAAAGTTTTTTTAATCATTTCACACCAAGCAAGATGGGACCGCCACTAGTGTACAGGGAGTTGCAATGAGAGAAACAACTTTGTACTGGGGTGTTAAAAAAAGGGTTAAAGATGAACGGGATTACAAGAGATAGCAATTGACTTTGCATTTAAAGATTTTTTTGTTGTAGCTATCAGGGAATCAGCGAAATTGAAGAGATTTCTACAGGCAGAAAGTGCGAGATAAGAAACTGTTCAAGTAGAAGTGCTATTAGATTTATCTATTTCAAAATAAAAGGTTGGGACCGTTATCCCAATCTAGTAGCACGTGATTCGGGCATAAGGGAAGAAGTTCGTCAGAGTTTTTGCTATTTAAATATTTCTAGAACTGACAGAAGGAATCAACGCCATTTTGACCAGAAAGTGACTGAATTTGAGATGCTAAGTCAAGATTAATTACATTGAAGAGCTGCCTTTGAATTTTATCGTGAAACTCATGATAAATAACAGGATACTACCAAATATGGCAACGGTATTCAATGCACATTCTTGCGTTGTGGTACAATGGAAATCGGCTCGGAACGAGAAACCGCGGAGCCGAGTTCGAATTCCAGTTGAATCGATTGTATTCACTTACGCGCAAATACACTTGGGAAAGGTATTAATCCGTCTTTTCCTTCCAGTTATGGGTTAAATAGCAGGACAGATTGGGTTCTATAGCCTTGGTCGGGAGCCAGTCTACCGCAGAAAGTAATGGCAGCCCACTGCGGGATAATCTTCTGCCCAGTCAGTTATGTCTATTTCAAGACATAATCGCCCAAAGCGTGTATCACGTATGGCACTTAACTGACTGACCTTGGTCGAACTATTGTCTTCGACATTTTTACCATATTCTTCTTCCATACCTGTCTATATTTCTGAGAGGAGGTATTTTATTTGTATATATTTTTTACATTGCTCGGGTTGTAGTCTGCATCTTTGTTGCCATATATAAGACATTTCTGCTGTTGTACACTTTGACCTTGTTTATGTCATTGCATTTCAAACGCATGGGCCTCTGCCTTTCTTTCATTCTGTTGAGGGTGAGTGAATTGGAAAAGGAGTTATAAAGAAAGCATCAAGAGGGAAGAAGTGAGAGAGTAGTGAATGCGGAACACAGGGAAATTTGTGTTCGATCGGTGGCTTGAGAACCTACTGCTAGATTTTGACTGGTTACTCTCTCTGTTCACTGCTGTTATATCGATTCAGCTTTCTCTACCTAAAGGGGGAAGAGATCTATTATATTATTAAGTATTGATTAGTGGGGGATCAGTTTATAATTTCATAACAATATAAAACTGATACCTAATTTATGTCCAGCAGAAGCGTTAATCATGTTTCCAACTATTATATTCAGTCGGTCAGTTAAGTGCTATACGTGATACACGCTTTGGGCGTGTATCACGTGATACACGTTTTTGTCTTGAAAGAGACATGACTGACTTGGCAGAAGATTATCTCGCAGTGGATTGCCATTACTTTCTGCGGTAGACTAGTTGCCGACCAAGGCTATAGAACCCAATCTATCCTATTATTTAACCCATAACTGGAGGGAAGAGACAGATTAATACCTTTCCCAAGGATATTTGTGCACAAATGATTGCAAGGAATTCAACTGGAATTCGAAACCGGCTCCACGATTTGTCGTTCCCAGTCGATATCCACTGCACCACAACGCACATCGAACAAGGGACTGAGCTTAAGTAAATCGTTAAAAATTAAAACACTGTTTAATTCAATCACAACTTTTATTGTTGTCAGAAATTTAACTGGATGATAGATAAATCAATTATTTTTATCATTTTATAATTCAACTAATGGTAAAAATACATTGGATTTTATTGCGTGTATTGTTAGTTGCAGATGAACTGAAATGTGAAAGTGTACTTGTTCACGACCTACACATGTCTCTAAGAAATCGCATTGGCACTGCAGTGGCCACACCTCGAGTAACGGCATCGATCCGCAGGCTAAATAGTGTGAAGGTAGTCGGAAAGTTTTCTCAAACCGACCAAAAGAGAATTCCTTACACAACCCAACTGTGCCAAGCGGCCGTCGACCAATCACCAGCCTGTAGGTAGGACCTGAGCCTCAAAGGCGGAGAAACTTCTGAAATGAACATACCCAGTGCAAAAGAAACTGGCAAGACATTGTAGTATTTTGCCTGGAACGTCAGCATGAACCACAGGTTAGAGGTGACAACAGAGGTACAATATGTGTTAATTAAATAAGGAGAAATGCATCAATGTTGATGTTACAGAAAATGTCTAAAACACAATTAATGATGCGTCAAACAATTTAACTAGCCAAACATACGATGGAGCAGATGTTATAGCAGGTTAATTGTGTTTGCTTATATTGTTTGTTCTCAAGAACCACTCAAGATCGTCGGTTACTAAATAAGGCAGGGATGATATGTAGGAAGGATAATG
The DNA here is from genome assembly GCA_037127315.1 of Ascarosepion bandense. Classification (NCBI taxonomy): domain Eukaryota; kingdom Metazoa; phylum Mollusca; class Cephalopoda; order Sepiida; family Sepiidae; genus Ascarosepion; species Ascarosepion bandense. The sequence goes on from JBBBDQ010001348.1 coordinate 246,739, forward strand.
TTTAACAAACTCTGAAGACGTTAAATCTGTAGATGATTTGATTTCTCCGGTTTAATAATTGGTTACTTTTTTTTTCTGAATTTGACTATTCTAATTAAACAAACCAACTATTAAACAAGAGAAATTAAATAATCTTTAAATACTGTCATGAAATTCATTAAATTTACCTGTTAAATAGAATTTTAGGTTTAACCCACTCTATCGTAATTGCAGATTCACTCACAGTTAGTGTTGATCATTATTATTTTTTGTGTATTGAGGAAATTGTGGTTAAAATTTGCTATGTATTTGATATACATACCTTTATAGGTGTACAACTGCACTATCTTATGTATGTAATTGAATGTGAATTTGGCTTGTATACTTATGTATATATATGTTCATACTGGAATTAAAACCACCCACTCTATCACACTTATGTATTAATCGCATTTTGGTTGAATTCTTCTCTATATTTTAAATATATTATGTATGTAATTGAGAGTAGTTTTTTGTGTGTATATGTAAATTTTGTCTGCATAATTTTGTACATATAGGTTCATAATAATTTTGGGCATACGCGCGTAGATATACATAATTTATTTGTATGTATGTATAAATTAATACATATTTTTATAAATTATAGTTTAGAACATGTACAAATTTTTATCCACTACAAAGTGTACATTGTGTTTCGACACTGAAATTACAATATCTCATCAGGTGGTGTGGAAAGGAATGGAATGCCTCTTTTCTTATATTTGGCGAGTTGTGTGGGGGATGTTGGTGGGGGTTAGCGACAAGGGAATATGTAGGGATACAGTTGATTAATGAATGTGTCGAGAATTTTGTAGACAGATTTAACAATAGAAGATGGCGTATAGCTTTATGGCCTCATGGCGGGACTTTATTCTTTGGGTTTATTAGAGGGGGAGAGTAAGGAAGTGTAAGGGTGGGAGGAATAAGAATGACCCTATCTTTAATGTTTATTTGTACAACTATACAATGTTTTTGTATTTAACCTCAGTTTTTATAATTAATCTAATTTTGTATATTTAACCTTAATTTTAAATTTCGTAAAACACTTTTTTCTATAAAACTTTAAAATAGATCACAAATTATGGTGGTTAAATTTGATGCAACAGTGTTGTTAATAATATAAAGGTTTATCGTCTCTAAGGCTCCTAGCTTTGGCTTTTGTAGTATTTTTTAGCATGATTGTAAGGTTAGGTCTTTAATGTGTTTACAGTTTACTGTGGTTTCATGCTTCTGGTTTAAAAGTCTGTTGCTATTCGTGTATTTAATGATTTTCATTTTTTCTTGAAGACAAAGGAAACATGGTTCGTTTATTGATTTAGATGTTCTTGCTTGCTTGAGGATTTTACATTTAACTTTACGAGTTTTATTTGCATTCATTATATATATATAAAATAATTTTATTTTAAATCATATATCTTTTTATTCCCTTTTATAAATAATTATGACTTTTTAAGTAAAGGCCTTTTTCTAATACTTCAACGTTTTTGGGAAATTAGGTTTTTGAATTTGTCCAGCGTCTGTAATATTTAAGAAAAATTTTCTTTCTTTTCTTTTCTGTTTCCCTACCTTCCTTCTTTTATCTCTCTTATCTCCCACCTTTTTTCCGTGTTGCTTAAACTTACGTCGATTTAACACGGCTGTCTGTTAATTTTTAGTTACAATTCTCTTTCTTTTTTTTGCGAACCCAGACGATGTCAATTTTTTCTTTTTCTTTTTCTTTTTCTTTTTCTTTATTTTTCCTTTTCCTTTTTATTTTTATTTTTATTTTTATTTTATTTTTATTTTTATTTTCTTTTTAATTTCTTTGCAAATCTATTTAAAAAGGAAAAGTAGACTAATCTTTCTCCAGTTTCTGAAAGGATTTTTCTGTTGCTGAGGTGATGTGTTATCCCCCGTGGGGATCTTAATATCGAAATGGCCATTCAACATCTTTGAATTAATCCTTTATATATATATATATATATATATATATATATATATATATATATATATGCGAGGGCAGGTATTCGGGTCTGCGTGGGTGCTTAGTTTATGCTGACTCATTCTGGTCAATGAAATCGCATGAACTATTTTACCCCTAAGCTTTGTGACTATTAAAAGCTAAATCTAAAAGTTTCTGTTACTTGAAATTCCTTTTCATTGAAAATGTTTGGGATGTTCTGAAGAAATTTAAACCAAATACAATCGCTCTTTAATGACATGGACTTATTCGCTCGTCAAAATAAATTATGGTTTATAATCACGTTAGATGATGTTCTGATTTTTCCTTTATATATATCCGCTGACAGATCTGTTTCGCTGTATCACAGCTCATCAGCACGGTTAGATATCCGATTGCTTTTAACCCAAGATTGAAAACCGACCGAATCGACGTGAGACGGCGATTCTACAACTGAAAGGAAAAACCCTAACCCTAACCCTAACCCAAATATTTATCTCCATGGTTGCATAATTCTAAATGCTGATTGACTATTTTTGACAACCCCAAATGCATGTCCTCCAACTACCACACCCTAATATTCTAAATAACCATGAATTCATATTATAGTTTCAAAAATAAATCCTTTTCACCATTTATTTTAACACACCACCTGAAGAGGAACAGTTCTGTTCCGAGACATGAACATTTTTGTGTAGTGATATTATGTTTTTATAATCCATTGTAATAACAGAATTACAATATATATATTTTTTCAGTGATGCTCACATACTGGTCTATTATTAAACGTCCTATAAATGGTAACAAAGACTCGGACAATAGTCCGAATAATGTAAATACTGTGAATACTACCTCATCTGAGAAATATAGACAAACAGAATGATCTATTATTAAACATCGTACAAATGTCAACAAAGATGAGGACAATAGACTGAATAATGTAAATACTGTAAATACTACCTCTTCTCAGAAATATAGACAAATAGAATGATCTATTATTAAACGTCGCACAAATGGCAACAAAGATGAGGACAATAGTCCGAATAATGTAAATACTATAAATACTACCTCTTCTCAGAAATATAGACAAATAGAATGATCTATTATTAAACGTCGTACAAATGGCAACAAAGATGAGGACAATAGACCGAATAATGTAAATACTGTAAATACTACCTCATCTCAGAAATATAGACAAATAGAATGATCTATTATTAAACGTCGTACAAATGGCAACGAAGATGAAGACAATAGTCCGAATAATCTAAAGACTGTAAATACTACCTCATCTCAGAAATATAGACAAATAGAATGATCTATTATTAAACGCCGTACAAATGGCAACAAAGACGAAGACAATAGACCGAATAATCTAAAGACTGTAAATACTACCTCATCTCAGAAATATAGACAAATAGAATGATCTATTATTAAACGTCGTACAAATGGCAACGAAGATGAAGACAATAGTCCGAATAATCTAAAGACTGTAAATACTACCTCATCTGAGAAATATAGACAAATAGAATGATCTATTATTAAAGGCCGTACAAATGGCAACAAAGATGAAGACAATAGTCCGAATAATCTAAAGACTGTAAATACTACCTCATCTCAGAATTATAGACAAATAGAATGATCTATTATTAAACGTCGTACAAATGGCAACAAAGATGAGGACAATAGACCGAATAATGTAAATACTGTAAATACTACCTCATCTCAGAAATATAGACAAATAGAATGATCTATTATTAAACGTCGTACAAATGGCAACAAAGATGAGGACAATAGACCGAATAATGTAAATACTGTAAATACTACCTCATCTCAGAAATATAGACAAATAGAATGATCTATTATTAAACGTCGTACAAATGGCAACGAAGATGAAGACAATAGTCCGAATAATCTAAAGACTGTAAATACTACCTCATCTCAGAATTATAGACAAATAGAATGATCTATTATTAAACGCCGTACAAATGGCAACAAAGACGAAGACAATAGACCGAATAATCTAAAGACTGTAAATACTACCTCATCTCAGAAATATAGACAAATAGAATGATCTATTATTAAACGTCGTACAAATGGCAACAAAGATGAGGACAATAGACCGAATAATGTAAATACTGTAAATACTACCTCATCTGAGAAATATAGACAAACAGAATGATTTATTATTAAACATCGTACAAATGGCAACAAAGATGAGGACAATAGTCCGAATAATGTAAATACTGTAAATACTACCTCATCTCAGAAATATAGACAAACAGAATGATCTATTATTAAACGTCGTACAAATGGCAACAAAGATGAGGACAATAGTCTGAATAATGTAAATACTGTAAATACTACCTCATCTCAAAAATATAGACAAACAGAATGATCTATTATTAAACGTTGTACAAATGGCAACAAAGATGAGGACAATAGACCGAATAATGTAAATACTGTAAATACTACCTCATCTGAGAAATATAGACAAACAGAATGATTTATTATTAAACATCGTACAAATGGCAACAAAGATGAGGACAATAGACCGAATAATGTAAATACTGTAAATACTACCTCTTCTCAGAAATATAGACAAATAGAATGATCTATTATTAAACGCCCTACAAATGGCAACAAAGATGAGGACAATAGTCCGAATAATGTAAATACTATAAATACGACCTCATCTCAGAAATATAGACAAATAGAATGATCTAATATTAAACGTTTTACAAATGGCAACAAACATAAGGAGAATATTTCGAATAATATAAATACGGTACATGTACCTCATCCCAGAAATATAGGCAAATAATAGAGTTTTTTATATTATAATCCGTATATGCGAAAGGAATTTTTAACTGAAGTGTTATAGAAACTTATACATCGTACGAAGTTTCGGCCGTTGTACGCTGCAGCCTTCTTCATGTGCTATGAATTTTGAACCGAACCCTTTATTACAATCACTGGGGTATATGAACGCCTAATAGCTTTTTTAAGGAGGCATGACCCAGTTCAGATAGACGTTGGTTAGTTCCTGAGATTTGACCCAAAGAGTTTTGAGTTCAACACCAGGCTACAGCAGTGGTGAACAAGTAACATACAGGGTTAGAGGGAGATAACTCCTGACTTCCAGAAGAGACATTAGGCAAGGAATGGAGTTCATATACCCCAGTGATTCTAGAAGGCAAAACGCGTAAACATAACTGTTTTGAATGAAACATTTTTTCTTTTGAATTATTTATATTTTTAGGTCTGTACATGTTTTTTTATGTGTCGACAATATGCGCATGAAATATGATACAAAATACCGACAAAATCTGAAGAAATGTGACAAATAAGATAAAATGTTTCATTCAAAGCAGTTATGATTACGCGTTTTGCCTTTCTGGGATTTAAAAAAACAGCAACAAAGCAATATGTGTGTGCATGTGTACATATAAATAATAGTATTTTTGTGATGTAATGTAGATATCGGCTTAGAATGAGAAATGAGAGAGCCAAGTTAGAATTTCAGACGAATTCTTTTCATTCACCTACGAACAAATATCATTGGGAAAAGTATTAATCCATTTCTTTTACATCCATGAGCAGGACAAATTTGGTTTTATAGCCTTGTTAGACAAGCCATCTACAGCAGAAATACGTCTGAAACTACCTCAGAAAAATCTTCTGCCTAGTCAGTTTCTAATTATGTTTTGCTTTGACCATTTTTGTCATGTACTTTTGCTTTGGAAATAATTCCTTCTGTATTAAAAGTTCTTGAAATGAGCATTTATTTTTGTCCCTACATTCGTTGTTAATGTTTTGCACGTTGTTATTTAGGTCTCTGGCGTTTATTTTTATGTAATTTTCTAAGTTAATAATGCAGCTATAATTCATTTTGATTGAATTTCTATTGAAAATTTTGTTTACTTCCGAGCTTTTGGAAACTGTTTATCAATTAGTTTTAAAAATATTTGTCCTATCTTGGTTGTTACTATTAAGTTAAATGGTATGTTGAACCAGATAATCCTTCCAAGTATTATTCTTTTTATTTATCTGCTTGTTTGGGGTTTGTATTCTAAAATGTTCTTATGGTCAATTCTTTTTAGGGCTTCTTCATAATCTTTTTTTTCTTCTTTTCGTTAAATATCAGGTTGTCTCAAAAGTTCGTATACACTTGCAAATGATTGAAATTGTACTCGCCAAGTAATATAAGGTTACCAAAAACACTTGCAAAAAATTGAAATTTTACTCGCAAAAACAACAAACATTATTGCTGAAAATAAAGACCATCATTTTCCAAAACTTTCTGCTATCGATCTGCAAGCTTTCGGATCTGGTCAAAGTCCCATTCAGCCGGCTTCGAATCAAAGAATCCTTGACACGCTTCCTCGACTTCATGAAACGAGTCTAATCGGCGGCCTATCAGAAAGTGTTGCATTGAGCGGAAAAGGCTGTAATCTGATACAGTCAGGACTGTAGGCTGGATGTGGCAGAAACTCAACGCTGCCAGCTCTTCAGACTTGTCTTTGGTCTTTCTGGCAGTGTATAGCTTGGCATTTTCCTGCTGCATCAAAGCGCACTTTCGGTTGATCAGAGTCAGGTACTTTTGCTTCAACTTTTCGTAGAGCCGCTCAAGTTGCTAACAGTAAAGTTCGGCACTGATGGCACGACCATTCGGAACCAACTCAAAATGCACGATTCCTTCAAATTTCCACCAAACGCACAACATGACTTTCTTACCGAATTGATTTTGTTTTGGAACCGACGGTGTCTCTTGCCCCTTCTGAACCCATCAATTGTCTCGATTGTGCTGGACCAGATAGAACCATTTCGCAACTGTTCACAAATTTATGGGACAACCTAATATTTCTTTGACGAAATTTTTGGTAGCCTGTACTCTATCCCTTTATAGATGTACTTGGTTTTGCTTGTGGGATGGTTAGACCTTGTGTTTACGTACTTCACATTTGTTTGTGCTTTCATACATGGAGAGACACTGACAGTTCGTAGAGTAAATTCTACATTCAAATATATAAAAAAGAATCTGTAAAATGATGGGTCCCGACCTGGAAACTCGATGCCAGCCACTTTCTCAGCGCCTGGAGGTGGCTTCCAACTGACTTTTCTACAAATATTTTTCATGGCTTCTGCTCTGACGAGCTTACCTCACTAATACTCCTTCCACAAGAATTTAATCGAGCAACCAGACTGGCAACAAGGTTCCACCCTTTTACAGCTAAATCATATAAATAATTAGAGTAGTAGATCTATCTATCGCCCGGTTCACACTCCACCCACGTCTATTGAACATTTTAAGAGGCACAGCCCTTGTTCCCTGTTTAGGATGTGGTTTCCGGCTTTCTCTTTTCCAATCTCACTTTGTTTTTTTGTTTTTTTTTTCAATTGGAGTAGATAGATCTATCTATCGCCCGGTTCACACTCCACCCACGTCTACTGAACAGGTTAAGAGACTCCTCCCTTGTTCCCTTTTCAGGATGTGGTTTCCGGCTTTCTCTTTTCCAATCTTCTCCCTATTACGTAGCCCCCTGCACATCAGTGGCGTTACCGCCTTGCTCGGGGTGATACGATTAAAAACAAATGCAGCCACCACTTCAGCTTCCTTTTTCGCATTTTCCGCATCTAGAACTTCCTTTCCGAGTACTTCCTTCCCTGATGGCTACAATCTTCAAGAATGTAAATGCAATGTCAATTCCCATTTCTTGTCCACGTGACTTCAGTTCTTCCCTCGTCCTCTCCCCATCACTTCTTGCATTTTGGTCTTTTTCTTTCACACTTTACCCTCGCAACTGTCTTCACACTTATATTCCCATACTTCTCTTGCCTTTCTCTTCATTCACCTCCTTCTTAGACTTTCACTCGTCTCTCATGTAGACCCCTGCGCACCAGTAGCGTTACCGCCTTGCATGAGATGAAACGATAACAAACGTGCTAATGAAAAAGTACTCAATGCTGTATAACAGAGTAAAATTATATATTAATAAATATACATATTATACTACGTTTTAGGCACGACTTGGATTTTCCTGCGTTATGAAATCACAAAGTGCATATTATATATATATATATATATTATGTCATCCGCAGACAAATCTGTATGGCTGTATCACAGCTCATCAGTACGGGTAGACTCCGATTGCTTATAACCCAGGATTGAAACCCGACCGAATCGTCAGTCGGCGATTCTACGTCTGGGCTATGGGCGTTCGGTAGAAAAAGGCAGACATTTAGCGTGTATATTTTCATTATGCCTACCCAATATATATATATATATATATACATATATATATATATATATATTCAGTTATAATCTGAGATTAAGGACAGGATTGTTAAATAAAAAGAAGACAAATGGAAAATGGTATTTAACTCGGCTACGTTTTTCGTCCTTCGATGGACTTTGTCAAGGAAAAAAAAAAAAAACGTAATGAGCTTTATTTCAAATTACGTATGTATAAACAAACAGTGTTGGCAACTATGAAAACGCTTACAAATCATTCAAAAAGATTAACAGAATATTTTAGTTTTAGAATTCTTTCATGTGTAGTCCAATGTTTTTATCACAGGACGAAACAGGTAGGCGAGTTAAATACAGTCTTCCTCTTGTTTTTTTTTTATTTAACCATATATATATATATATATATATATACTGTCAAATATAACATACTATGTATGTTTGTTATGTTTAAATATGAGCCGTTCTAAACATCCCGTTTTTATTTTAATTTCATTTGAAAATAAAGGCAAAAATTATCCAACATTTAGATATTTTTCTATTATGCTGGTTCTAAGCTTTCGGCTCACATGAGCCATCTTCAGAGAGGTTACAGGGATGTTAACAGAAAGTCATCTACGATCAAAGATGATTTTATCCGGTATTGACATAAAACATTGCTATGCAACGATAACAGTCACCGAATAGCATACGCAGTTCGTAAATTTGTAATGCGGTTCTATGACGTCACACCGCGTGAGTGACCGAAATGTTACAATATGCCTTTATACAATATAATGTGTTATGAGTAGATTGAAACGTGATTTTATTAAATGTGGGTTGATTTTTATTTAATGTAGATAGCCTCCAATATATGAATGTTCTTTGTATTAGTTCTGTGAGTATGTATTATTGGGTATTGAGTAAAATCTGTCTAATATTATATACATGCGTATGTTTTTTCTAATAAATAGATCAGAAAGGTGACAGGTAAATCTATGAGATGGCTTGGTTGTAGTAAAACTAATATTTGTAGTTGGTTTAGTATTAGTACCAGAGTTACCATCTCTGAAAGGACACGTAAATTGATACATTGATTGGTTTTCTGTAGAGGATTTAGTTGTGCGGTTGTAGGGTTATTAGAGACTATGAGGTCAATTGTTTTAATTTTTTTATAATATAGGATGAGCTTAAGCTGATTATTATTATTTATTGGTTTAACATTTGCAGGTATTATATATATATATATATATATATATATATATATATATATATGTTTGTGTGTCTGTGTGAGAGATTTGCATTTGTGTGTGTGTGTGTGCGTGCGTGTGTGCGCACGCGCTTGTTAGTGGCTGGTCACTCGTATTTTAGGTAGCTGGACTTCTATACCAGACGGCTTGCTAAACCCCATTGTAGACGGCTGCTTTGGCACACTTATTTTTATTCAACACCCGCACACATGTGGTCTATACTCTAACTATGCTGAGCGGACCATAGATAGAGTTTCTGGGAGGAAGCGCGTTGTCTGGCGTGAAGAATACTCTCGGTCACAATGACTTGTGAGCTCGTGCTAGCACAACCGTTAATAGATCGCGAAGGATTCCGTTTATCCAATTTCACTCCCAAAACTTTTATCAACTCGTGTTATGGTTTGAATGAACATTTCCAAAAGTGCTGCACGCTGCGATCACTTCCTCCAGGCCTATAACATCAAGATGTCACCTTCCTGAAAATCGACCAAGGTGAGATTTGAAGTCATAGTCGGAAAACGAACGTACCTGGCATTCGACCAAACGCACAATATCTATCTATCTATCTATCTATCTATCTATCTATCTATCTATCTATCTATCTATCTATCCCAATCTGTTCTTTTCTATCTATCTATCTATCTATCTATCTATCTATCTATCTATCTATCTATCTATCTATCTATCCCAATCTGTTCTTTTCTATCTATCTATCTATCTATCTATCTATCTATCTATCTATCTATCTATCCCAATCTGTTCTTTTCTATCTATCTATCTATCTATCTATCTATCTATCTATCTATCTAATCTATCTATCTATCTATCTATCTATCTATCTATCTATCTATCTATCTATCTATCCCAATGTTCCTGTCTATCTATCTATCTATCTATCTATCTATCTATCTATCTATCTATCTATCTATCTATCCCAGTCTGTTCTTTTCTATCTATCTATCTATCTATCTATCTATCTATCTATCTATCTATCTATCTATCTATAATTGAATATATTCATAGTATATATAATTCTTCAGTTTTACGCTATACATATACTAGATGTATACTTGTATGTTCTTGTTACAACCTCGGAGCCAAATTAAATTGAATAGAAATTGCATTGTAATGTGATTATTAACTGTCCACAAGAGAATCTGATGAAAGCAAGGACTCAGATGGAATGTCGATTAGGCGGACTGAGAGAATTTAGTAATGTGTCATTTATTAATTATCAAATTGATTTTCAACTTATTTGAAACCGTCTTATCATTTACATTTACAATCTCTGTAGAAAGATTTCTCGCTGTCCTAAAATCTATCGAAGAAGACAATCTTAATTGATTGAAAACCTTCATCACCTTCCTGAATACCATTTTCCATGAATACGATTTATAAAATTAATCTATCAGTTAGATCCAGCAGCGAATTTCGCTATGAATCAACTTTAAAACATTATTTTCCAAACTACAATTGACTTTTTTTTATGGCAACATTATTTTGTTTCATCCGGATATAATGAACTTTTTCTTTTGTCTGGGCTCAATTAACGCATATTTTATATTACATTAATACTAATCCTCTTAAATTGACTGTCACTTCAATTTGTTACATTTAACTGAACCAAGAGAACGAATGAAGTCAAGTAGATATTTTCGTTAAAACAAAAGACTTTAATTGCGTAATATTTGTATCCTTTTATAGACCGTACCTACTATGTCAAAACATTTCCGCTGACAACTTTTATAATTTTAAGTTTTCATAGATGCATGCCTATCGAGGAGTAGAGAAACTTTAACGTGTTCACATTTTATAGTTGGAAAAAACGAGTTGTAGAAGCATAAGATTCATTCCTTGTTTTGTTTTGTTTTTTTTTTTTGTTTTTTTTTTTTGCAGGTTTCTAAAGCTCTATATAACATACTTGTCGTATTACATTCGCTAATAACTTCAAGGCTATGCAGAAATCGAGGGCTTTTGAGTGGCGCGGTTTGTTCAAGGAAGGAAGATAAAATAGGCAAAATGATATAAGATGTGAGTAGTTCACAGCTCAAACAACGTACGTAAATAACAGAATAATTCAATATGAATAGGGAAACATTAAAATAATTTCAAACAGAGGATTTTGAAAATAGAAAATGGCCAATTTCTTTGACAGATGAGTAGATACAATATCAGCTATAAATTGTATCGGAGCATATGGATTATTCAGAAATGGCTACCAGGGTCATTACTGGTGATGAATCGCATTGCGTCCTATGTGCCCCACAAAATAAACGAGAAAGAACGCAGGGTAAAATAAAGATATTAACTTTGCCTAAAATAAATAAATAAATAAATAAATAAATAAAAATAAAAAATTGCATGTTCTTTGAATAAAACGAAGGAAATATTAACAATTAAGCACCGAAGAAAATTGTTAATCAAGAGGTTGATTTGGAAATCCTGAAAATGTTACAAAAATCAGTTAAAAACATGTCTAAAAAGTAATTTTTCGACCACGATCTTGCTCCTGTGCTGGAAGAGTTAGGTGTTAGTGAATTACTGGAAAATAAAGTAATTACAAAATAGTCTATCCGCTTTACTGGGCAGATCTACTCGAGGGTGACATCCAGTTATTTCTTAATTGAAAAAAAATGCAATTAAAGTATAAAGACGTGCAAAAATTCTGAAACATTCAGTTCCAAGAGTATTTCTAATTTGTTTTTTATAATCTTTTCACCCCAAGCAAGGTATAACTGCCACTGTGGTTCAGAGGGTTACATTAAAAGAGACAAAAAAGTAAAAAAAAGTTACATGGGATATAGAGTAAATGAAAGAAAAATACAGAAATCAAGTATGTAGAAGATCTCAAATAATGTTGCATTTAAACTTTTTGTAATTGTAGCGATTAAGGAAGCAAGCAAACAGAAGGAGCTTCCACAATCGGAACGTGCGAGAAAAGAAACTGTTACAATAGAAGAGGTTACATTTAACTATTTTGACAGTAAAACCGTGGGGCTTTGATGTCAATCTAGCAGCACGCGTACATACATTTGATCGGATTTTGTATTTGACAATATTTCGACTGTCATGCAAGCCGGATTCATCATGGTTTGTGTGTTCAGTTAACCTAAAGATCAAGGGATATCACCTCTGTACTAGTCTCATGTAGTTGCTGCTAACCCATGCGTTCAAGTACATACTACCAAGTTTAGGGATTGAACTCACAATTAGTAATCACCAAATAAAATACCCAATCCAGCAACTGTACTTTAAGCCAGTAACTAGACCGTGAAACAGTTCTGAGTGACGACATTGGCGCATTAAATCTATCCTGCCTGCTCATGCTTGAGTGCACCCACGGGTTTGCTATTTTAAAAACATATTATATTTATCTCTAGGATATTATTTGTTTGACAATTTTACTATTATTTTTTGCAATAACATATTTTAAGTTAAGCGTCAATGGGGGAAATTAATGTAAATTATTTCCTTTGAAAGAGAGCCAAGAAGAGTTATTTCATAGCAAATATGGACGAACATTGTGTTGAATCCAACATTGAAGTCAACAAAACATTCTAAGGGGATATACTTAAAAAAATTAATTGCATTCATTTACGCGCAAATACCCTTGGGAAAGGTATTAATCCGTATCTTCCTTCCAGTTATGGGTTAAATAACATAATAGATTGAGTTCTACAGTCTTGGCTGGCAACCAATCTACCGCAGAAAGCAATGACAACCTACTGCAGGATATTCTTCTGCCCAGTCAGTCATGTCTCGAAAGAGACATGATTGCGCAAGCGTGTTTCACGTATGGCACTTAACTGACTGACTAAATATAATAGTTGAAAACCTGATTAAGGCTTCTACTGGACATAAAGTAGGGGATCAGTTTTATATTGTTATGAAGTAATAAACTGATCCCCCACCAATTACTACTTAATAATATAATACATCTCTTCCCTCTTTAGATATGAGTCAAATAATAGGACTGATTGGGTTCTATAGCCTTGGCTGGCAACCAATCTACTGCAGAAAGCAATGGCAACCTACTGCAGGATAATCTTTCACGTATGGCACTTAACAGACTGATACTTAAATAAAATGACACGAAAACTGCCTATGAACAAATTACCTCAGAATTTATTAACAGCGGGCCAAATGTTCCACAGAAATTCCAATTCTCTTTAATCTTTTCTTGTTTAGGTGGATAATCGGTCCCCCATGCCTTGAAAGAAGATCTAAGCTTCCTTTTGGAAAATAGGCGAGACTCATATTATTGAAATGAACAAAAGTTTCTTATCCGATTTCTATGTGGCGAATAAAAATTAATTCGTTTTGTAATCTGCATCCAAAAACCCGTAATCAATAAGCCTTCATGCCCTTTCTCGAATGTTTCTCTATTATTAATAACCTCATAATTCAAGTATTAGTGGATGCAACCATCAGCAATTTATACGAGAAAGCGTATCAACAATGTGTAAGCAGAACCGACCTTCACAGGTGGAATGGAAGTCTGGAAGTCAGAGGAAAACAACACAATACAAAGGTGCAGTTTACTAAATAAAGACTTTCTAAGCCCGACCAATCGTAGGATATTGTGAGAGGATGAAAGTTTCTTTCGGTTAGTATATAAAAATTGTTTACGTAAATGAATTGCTTAAGAAAAATGTATTACAGAATGGTGTGGGCCATATGTGTGGCCGTACTCATTAAAGACATTGAAGGTACGTGATAACGTCGAATGCAACATTTATGTTACTAATATTGGGTCTTTTTGTTTTATTATACACGACACATTTTGAAAACTGCATAAGTATTGATCGAAATTGAAGACTGTATAAGTATTGAGCATTTCCTGATTTTCATCTATATCATGCACACACAAATATATATATGTGTGTATGAGTATGTGTTTTGAGTTTGAGTTTGCTTAATGGCATATCAACCTATGTGGGTCATTTAATGCCAAAATGGTGGGGTTTTAAATTATTTTTTTAAATGTTCGCTGAGACTGAGAAGGTTGATTTAGTCAGACTTAATGTTTTTTTTTTTTTGCTTTTATTCTTTTTTGTTTTAGAAAACTGAAAATGTCTTTTTGTTTTGAATTAAAAACTGTTTTGCTGAGAATTATTCTTTCATTCAAAAATGTCTTTTGGTAATAACTTTTCTTCAAAAATGTATATTTTTCTTTAAAAGCCTATTTCTATGTATATAGAAAAGTGTATTTTTATACGTTCATGGTGTTTTGACCCCAGGTAGACGGGTTAATTATTAACCCATAGATGGGATCCTAACAGAAGTTACGACTATGGGTCAGGATGGACCTGAGAAAAACAACAATTAAGAGGTGGTTCCATGCTCCTCACAACCTCCCAATCAGAGGTCTTGCTGCCGGATGCAGTTTACCGTCAGGTCCAGGACTCACATATGTGTAAGTATGCTTATTACAAAGTCTGGTGAACAGATATAAGGGTAGATCTAAACCGACTGAGATTGATCGGTTGATTGACAGAATTATATCCCGTATATTTTGTAAATATGACCTGTTTTCTTCAACTTTATGTGTCCTGTTATTTCAGGTCATAAGTGATCGTGGATTTCCCCATTGCCCGGTGTCTGTTTGCTCTTCACATTTTTCATCTTGGTTTCTCTTCCAAACATCGTCTGCCGTGCACTTTCACAAGACCATCAAGTATAATGTGCGCTGATTCCCTTTGTCTCTACTTCCCTCTATCAGTCCTCTGAGTGTCAGATTCTCCAAGCTCTCCTTCCTCATTACGTATCCCAGAATCATCAGTTTTCTCTTCCTGATGACAAGTATAATTTTTCCCTTTGTTTTTTGCATTCTTTCTAAAACCAATCGCTACTCAAATTTTGTGTCGATATATATGTATATATTTCCATATATAGTCTCTAATAACCCTACAAGCACTAAACTAAATTCTCTACAAAAAACAATATAGTGTACCATTTTACATGCCCGTTCAGAGATTGTATCTCTGGTACTAATAAAAAAAACCCAGTACATATATTGGTTTTACTACAACCACGCTCTCCCGTAGACTTACATGTCACCTTTCTGATCAGAGTACAATTAAACATGTAGGTAATATCAGACAGCTTTTAGTCAATAATACAATAATCCTTACTCATACACACAGTAAAAAGAACTTTCAGATAATGGAGGCCATGTACATCAAATCCAAACAGCCCACACTTAATAAAATGACTATTAAATCTGGCCATAACACATTACATTGCATTTGACTACATGGTTCTGTTGTCATTTCGCGCTATCACGCGGTGTGACGTCATAGAACTGCATTGCAAATTTGTTAACTGCGTTTGTTATTTTTGGCAACTATTGCCGTTGCCTAGCGAAGATTTATGTCAACACAAAATAAAATCGTCGCTGATGGTGGATGTTATTGTGTTACCGTCTTAATAATCTGTCTGAAGAAGGCTCATGTGAGCCGAAAGCTTAGAACCAAATTAATAAAAAATTGTCCAAATGTTGGAGAATTTTTGTCTATTTTCAACTGAAATTAAAGCAAAAATACGATGTTTAGAACGGCTCATGATTAAACATAATAGATATTCGTTGTCTCTTATATTTAACAGTATATGTTTAGAAAATTATTTGATGCCTCGATACACTAAATATACATACATACATATATATATATATACATATATATATATATACTACCCACCATAATTATTAGGCCACACCGCTGTTTAAAAAATAATGATGTATTTCATAATATGTTTTAGTAATTATTGCCAAATGCATTATTGTAAATGAAAATAAACTGTTTTTTTTTGTTGATATTGCACAAAAACGTGCATCAAATGAATTTATAAATATTTCATAATTACCTATATTGCAGTTTCATCAATGGAAATATGAAGAAAATTTAGGGTGATTCGGATGAGCTCATCTTTGCTTCCTTGCCTTGTAAAATTTTGCAAAGTAATAATAACAAAACATTTCTATTTTCATTTAGAATTATCCACTTGGCAATAAACACTAAAAATATTATGAAATATACCATTTCTTTTAAATAACTGGGGTGGCCTAATAATTGTGTGTGTGTGTGTGTGTGTGTGTGTGTGTGTATGTGTGTGCGTGTTTATTACAGAGGAAAATAGATAAATATGTAGATCTCAACGACTGAGATAGATCAGTAGATAGATGGACTTTTATACATTATATTTCGTGAAAAATCTCCGAAATCACTCTCAAATATTGGGTGTCGTCTTATTCTACAATTGTAAAAGTCATCTTCTTCTGTGTGCCCTGTCCTTTCAGGACGTAGGTGATCATTGTTTTCCACGTCTCCCCATCCCTAGTGGCTCTTAGTACGTCTCCTCCTGTTACACTACGCAACCCCCGTTCTGTCATTCACCTGCTCAGGCCCTTCAAATATGCTATTCACTGTCTTCCTCTGTCTCTTTTTCCCTCTATCTGGCCTGTCAGTATCAGGTTCTCCAAGCCCTCCTTCCTCATTGCATGTCTCAGGAAGTTTACTTCTTGATGCTCACTATTCATTTTATTTTCGTTGCCATTCTTTCCAGCACCTCATAATTGCACACATGCTCGGTTCATGGTATCCGCAGCATCCTTCTGTAGAACCACATTTCCGCTGCTTCAAGTTTTTCCTTCATCTTCGATGGTATTGTCCAACACTCTCTGCCGTATTGAAGAACGGACATCACATAGCAATCTAGCACTCTCTTTGTTTATAATGAAAATTTCCTGTTTCTTAATACTTTACTCAGCTTCTGGAACGCGTCCTTCGCTATGCCAATTCGCCTTCGGATCTCTGTGTCGCAATTTCCGTCCTCTGTAGGAACACTTCCTAGGTTTTTAAAAACTTTAAATTCTGAATGAAGCTGATCGATTCGTTTGTGGTCCTGGGTATGACAGTAAACTGCATCCGGCAGCAAGGCTTCTGATTGGAGGAACAGGGAACTACCTCTTAATTGCTGTTGTTACCAGGTTCACTCTGACCCGGAGTGGTAGCACCTGTTAGGAACCCAGCTATGGACAAATTTTTTACCCCCAAACTGGGAACAAAACATTATGAAAATATAAAAATACACTTTTATAGAAAGAAAAATGTTACCAACAATACATTTTTATAGAAAAAAATTATCAGCAAAACATGTTTTGAATACAAAACTAGAAACATTTTCAGTTTTCTAAAATAAAAAAAGAATAAAAAAATATCATTAAAATCTGACTAAATCAATCTTTAAACCGATCTTTAAAAAAAGTTTGTTTGTTTTTGAGGCTTAACGACCTATCAATCCTTATGAGAAGAGCAGAAAAAGCTGAGTAGCTTAATCATAAAATCTATTCCAACTCAACACTTGACTCGCCTAGAGTACCCACACCTGACTTGCCACCCAGAATTGAGGTCTGAGTAATGTCTATATTACCACGCTTGTAATATCTAACATTATTCAAGATTGACTCTCACAAAGCAAGTGGACATGATGGAATTCCATTCATCGCCCTTCTTGAGAAAGAGTTTGCAACAGGAAATGTCTAGCCACCCTTGTAGACAGGCATACTAGTATTGGTATGATTATACAAATATGATTAGGGCAGCCGTTTACTATTCCAACCGGCCGATATTAGATTTCTGAACTTTCTAGAACTAAAGGTAGCCATATTGCGTGTATGTCTAGACACTTTATTTCAAATTTGTTCTTTAATTTGATCACCGGATTCTTTGTTTCTTGAAATAGTCAGAAATCTATTTTAATGTTTTTTTTATTTGATCATGACGTTTTTAGATGTTTTAATAAAGTATTTGTTTACTGCGATTAAGTGTCGTCTGCATGTATTAATCTGACATGACATTGTTAAAATAATTCAAGTAAGCAAGAGCATTTTATGCTCATCGACCAATGAAACACACACCGATCGACTGAAATAGCTGTTATTCTTATGAAATAAGAATAGATATTTTTATCTGAATTTAAGAGCAATCATGGTTTTCTTTTGCATTCTTTTTTTTTTTTTAAAGAACATAGATATCCAATGAGATAACTGGCTTTAGTTAGCATATAGTCTTTTTTTAAAATATGGGACAGTATTAATTGATTTCAAACAATGGATAAGTAGAACATATACGGTTCTACACGCTCGATACATGCATCTACCGATCTAGTCAGACTTAAGTCTTAGAGGGAATGCTCACTTATCAAGTCACAAATGCGTTCACAATCAAAATTTAAATCTGAATTTACGTTAATTAATTTCGAAATCTGGTTTGGTGCGGGTAGTAAAGCTACAGTAAATATTATATGTGCCTTCATTCAATTAATTTATATTAATACTAGCAGTATAACCCGGCGTTGCTCGGGTGTAATGAAAGCTTTAAAATTAATCCATGGTTTTGGAGCTCACAATCTTTGGACGTTGGCACGAAAGACTAAAAAGCAATAGTTGTTTCCAGTTAAAGCGAAACCGTAGACTGAAAGAAAAATGAATGGATGTAAGTCAAATTTTGATTTCCTGGTATCGATATCAAATAAGATTTTTTCGTCGTTAACTGAATTTTGAAGGCTAAATATGTCCTCTGAGTAAATGGTATCATGGCTGAGACTAAGAACTACAATTATACTTACTTAGAGCCAAACCCGAAGCAAAAACTAAAATAAAAGGGCTGAAAAAATACAGACATACAGGCAGATAAACAGACACACACAAAAAATCTTGCCTTTTATATATATATACATTATCGATTTTCTGCACTATTGTAAGAACTGCAACCTTGAAACTTCTGAATATCGTTTCTTATGTCTTTGTCTATGAGTGTATCAATTTTGATAAAAATCGGACTATTCCTTCTATAACCCGATTTGTTCGATTATCGATTTTCGATATTTATCGGGTGTATCTCGACACAAAACCTAGCTAAGAACACTCGCTGACGCTTATAGTACAACTTTGTAAATTTTCAACAAAATCCGTTCAGCCGTTTCGGAGTCTATAGTTATCAGGCACACACACACAGACACACACACACAGACAAAGTTCCATTTATAAATAAGTTTAGATTTCTATTTTAAATGTAAAGTGGATATTTTATTATTCCATTCTTCATCTCTAATATGCACATTCTATGTGCGTTGTGGCGCAGTGGATATAGGCTCGAAACGAGAGATCGGAGAGCCGAGTTCAAATTCCAGTTGAATTCATTGCATTCCTTTACGAGCAAATACCCTTGGGAAAGGTATTAATCCGTCTCGTCCTCCAGTTATGGGTTAAATAATAGGACAGATTGGGTTCTATAGCCTTGGTCGGCAACCAGTCTACCGCAGGAAGCAATGGCAACTTACTGCGGGATAATCTTCTGCCCAGTCAGTCTTGTCTCTTTCGAGACATGATCGCCCAAGCGTGGATCACATATGGCACTTAACTGAATGAATTGCCAACAACCAATCTTCTGATGAAAACCTTTCTGATGAATCTTTTTAACATAAAACCAGTAAACTGTCGGGAGTTCGGTTAAGAAAGACACAAGGCCAAACAAAAGAAACATTAACCAGCTCCCTACGCTTCAAAGCCAGTGAAGTTACTAGGACATAAGGGGCATAAACATTACTAATGAACAGGAAGATAAAAGAGTAATCAGATGGACAGCAGATAGCGATTAAAATAGCATATAACATTTTGCAGAATAAACTGAGCCGGAACGGAACCGGAAGTTCGTTCATTGTTTTTATTTTTTAAAACAGTAAATTAATCAAACATAAGTGATCCATATTTAGTGTTTCATTTCTGCAATATCGATATACATTTAAAAATAATTTCTGGGTATTATGCTGATATTTGTTATTATGTAGATGTCATTATCTCTCCCTTAATACGCCAATAATGTCTCTAATTTTCATGAGGTTTATCAATGGAACAGATAGCGAAACACAGGTTCAGCAGGTATTAACAATAACTGCCATCACAGGGATCAGTTTCGAACTGTAAAGGCCCAAGACCCAGGAAATTACGTTAAGGGGTAGTTTATATACATAGACAGAAAAGATAACAGCTAACTAGACTGAACAGATTAAAATTCTAGTGATCAAGGAAACGTTCTCTTGGGAATCCATTCCACAGGTAATTGATTCGTGGAAAGAAGCTTCTCGAGCTAATTTACCCTCCATTCGGATGGAATGGAGGTAGTTTTTTAATAAGTAAGTGGTAAGGTGGTCTGTAACGGTGAGGGCTGACACATTTGAATGCAATAGGTTCACCCACTTTCCATGGAGGTACCGTGAGAGCAGTTGGAAGATTGCCGCATTGCGCCTTTAAAAGAGTGGTTAGAATGTGGAAAAGAACCCTCCAGTTATGGGTTAAATAATAGAACAGATTGTGTTTTATAGCCTTAGATAGCAACCAATCTAACGCAAAAAGCAATGGTAACCTACTTCGTGATAATCTTCTGCCCAATCAGTCATGTCTTGAAAGAGACATGATCGCCAAAATCGTGTATCACGTATGGCACTTAACTGTCTGAATCTTTTATGACACGGAGCCTGATTTTGAGTCAGTATGGGATCTGATTTCTGGGATTTAGTGTAGCTAGTTTAGTTTTTGAAACATTTAAAATAACGATCTATTTTTTCTGCAATGTAAGGATGCCAGAAACACACAACGTTTGTCTGTAGGTTGGTAATCAAAATATAAATAAATGTTGACCCAGCAGGTGCTAGATAAAAATTACAAGCTGGTCGTTCGGCTTTTGAATTATAGTAAACTTGTAAGTATATACAAAAAATGGACACCTGCTGATGATCAGGGTATTTTTCGAATCTTAGTGTCCAAAATAACATCAATGAAGTTGAGATAAATATTTCAAATGACAAAATTAGATTGAGTTAACCAAAAACAACAACGAATGATCTGACCTTCTTACAACAGCATCTGAGTGGATATTATAACTAGTGAACTGTCTAAACTCTTACTAAAAATTACATCACTCAGAAACAAAAGTTCTGGAGAAATTCTAAAACACTACCAGCGTAATTAATATTAACTAGAAAGAGCAGTCAAAGATTGCAAACCATCGCCAAGGTGATGCCAACATCAACCCAGCAAGAGATGGTTATTAAAATGAGAACAAATAACTGCTATGAGATTAAAACAAATTTTCTTCAATTCATCGACAAAATTTTTTTTTTTTTATATTGGTTAGAACTGAAAAGCTGCAGCAACCCTAAGGCAAAGATGATTCAGTGACAAGATAAAAAAGAGGTTACAGCCTATTCGACGTCGGAACTTTATTATAGATAACTCTTTCGTCCAATTTTCGAATTCTATTTAGTATATTCTTAATACTGAATATATTACAAAAATATAAAAAAGATAAAATCCATCAATCATTATTTGTATTTATTTATGATAATGCAATACATGTAATTAAAGTAATAAATGACTATATCAATTTTTTAAAAAATTATATTCATTTTTGACATATTAATGATCTCCCTGATTCCATAAGAGCCCAAATAGGTTTGTACGCCGATGACACCACAGTTTACTCTCGCCTCCTACAAAAATCTGGTGTAGGCGTCAAAGTTAACCTCGCAGCCTAGATTGAAAAAGACCTCCAATCCATATTGGACTGGGGTAAGAAATGGCTAGTAAATTTTAATGCTTCTAAAACGAAGCTACTCTCAATTAACCATCATCGTCAATCTCACATACCTCCCATTAGCATGGACCAGGCTTGCCTCCCAGAGAGTAAATCATTACGCCTCCTTGGTCTCACATCTCAGCGGACCTCAAATGGAATGACTATATCGAATCCATTGCTAAATCCGCTGCTATGAAAGTCGGTTCTCTGTGTAGGGCTCGGAAGTTTTTTCCGTCTAAATCTATCCTGCACATTTATAAATCTACCATCCGCCCGTGCATTGAATACTGCTGCCATATCTGGTCGGGTGCCCCTGCTGTTCTCCTCGGGCTTCTCGATAAGGTTCGGAGGAGGGTGTGTAATGTGATAGATACCGACTTGTCAGACCGCTTGCAGTCTCACTCCCACCGGCGCGACGTGGCTTCCCTGTGTCTCTTCTATAAATACTTTCACGGCTTCTGCTCCGATGAACTTAGATCACTGCCCCCTAAATACGAATTTGCACGAGATGCTAGATTAGCAACTAGATCCCACCCTTTTACAGTAAAACCGATAAAATGCAACCGCAACTTCTACTCCAACATTTTCTTTTCTCGCACTTCCCGACTGTGGAATTCTCTTCCACACGATTGCTTCCCCGACGGCTACAATCTCTAGGAGTTTAAATGTAAAGTCAATAGACACCTCCTAACACACTAACCTGCTCCCATTCTATCAAACACTCTTCCCATCTGCCCAACCCTCATCCTCGTTATCCTTAATCATCTGTCACCTTCCTCCTGACATTCCCTATGTCTAACCACTCCTTCTCTTTACCTTCCCCTATGTAGCCCCATGCGCAATAGTGGCAGTGGAATGTCTTGCTTGGGGTGAGATGATTAAAAAAAATTATTGAATCTGTTTCTAACTCTTTCATTGACATTCAATCATTCTGCTACACCTGGTATCTTCTGCCGCCTCACCGGCTACTCTTTTTCGCCTCACCTGCTATAAATTTGTGATGCATTATTTGGACACTACTAATCTATAATGCTGATCCTTTTCAAGTTTCGAGGATGCAACATTCAAAAAAAATTGTATGGATTTGGGAAGAGAAAAATCAAACTTATTTGACAGATCTAAAGATATTTCTGTGCTCTGTATGCGAGGTTGGAATCTGTAACCCATAATCTTTCACTCGATCGCGAATATTTGTCTGCGATTCTTCAGCCTAATATACATTATTAGCAGAATTTGTGTCACGAAGAATCTGTTTGGTTTACGATTCTCTGCTTACATCATTTAGTCAGCATCGTGATTTGTCATTGGGAATTCCACTACGTGGACATTTTAACATTTGCAAACTCAATCCTGCTTTTATCAATTACACATAGAAAAAAAGTTAATCTTGGTATTTATTTAGGGATATGAAAGGACTTTTAGAAAGCAATAAATATTAATTTAACTGCTTTTAGAATCCTGAAATTATTATTGTTATGAATTTTGGGACTAGGACTCATGATTATTTATATTATTTACACGCAGGGTACATTCAACAGGCCTGGGTGATCTATGGTCCAAGGGATATTCGGTCTAGTACTAGTATTATGTATTCGTTGCTCACTTCAGTAACACACAATCCTGCTTATGGATTAAATCACAATTAAAATTCACGAAATGCAAGAACCATCACTTTAATTCAGCAAATAGACAGTGTGACAATTTTGAGTAACGACACTGGAAACTTAAAACTATCCTAACTGCTGTTGACTGTTGTGGATATATGATAGGCTTAGCTATACTCGCAGATATTCTGTTTTTCTTTTTATCCTGCGACTGCGATATGCGTTGTGGTACAGTGGATATCAGCTCGGAACGAGAAATCGGGGAGACGAGTTCGAATTCCAGCTGAATCCATTGTATTCACTTACGCGCAAATACCCTTGGGAAAGGTATTAATACGTCTCTTCCTTCCAGTTATGGGTTAAATAGCAGGACAGATTGGGTTCTATAGCGTTGATCGCAACCAGTCTACCGCAGAAAGCAATGGCAACCTATAATATTCTGCCCAGTCAGTCATGTCTCGAAAGAGACATGACCGCCCAAACGTGTATCACGTATGGCACTTAACTGACTGACTTACTGTTGAGACATTGCTGAAATATTTGAAAATATCATAGCAAATGTGGACGACCGTTGTTTCAAATCAAATACTGAAGCAAAGAAACTGTTCTCAGAAATGCTGGGGAAAATATTTCTGTCAGCAAACCACTTTAGAGTTTATAAGCGTGAGCCAAAAATATAAAGATATATATATATACTCCTCGATTCTCTTTAATGTTTTCTGGTTTGGCCGGCTACTAGGTAATCCATCGGCATTCTCTTTCCCGAGAGGAAATGTAAGCTTTCCCCGAGAAAATAGTTTCCTCTCCACTTTCTGGAGCCTTTGTAGAAATTATTTTTTAATCTAGATCCAAGTATCCGGAATCAATAGACCTGCGTGCCCTTTACCTAATGTTTCTCAATTATTGATAACCTCATAATTCAAGTAATACCAGTAGTCGCAATCATAAGCAATTTGAACCAGTAAGCAGAACTGACCTGTGGTGATACCGACCGAGCAAAAACGAGGGACCGTATGTTTGCCCTTTACCGACCAGAAAGCAAATGACCAAAACTTGTCGGTGCTCATCCGAGTTCGCGCAGATGTTCCGGTTGAAAAATAAAAATTAATCAAATATCAAATTTCCATTTCGCGAGCCTACGCGAATTTTATTTATCAGCCAATGGGAAGCCCAGAATCAAATACAAGTGTGAAATCCCAAACGAGCAGCTTTGATCCAAAAAGCAGATATAAAAAGCGGAAACAGAAAGCACCCAGCAGACAGACCGACGGTAACAGGCGAGAGTAATTGATATCTCCCTTGACCAAGTCAAGTGAATACTATGCTCTTCCCTTCACCTCTCTTTCCTTCTCCCCTGTCTCAAAAACTAATTACCGACCTACGGAGCAACTACTTCAAAGACATTTCTCACTTAAACGCTCCCCACATTCCTAAACCTTAAATGTCTTTCAGCTTATTATTTGCCATGAACATTTTAACCTACGTTGGACATATATTCAAGTATTACTTTAATTGTAAAACATTAATTGATATGTGTTTATATATAAATGTTTTATTTTCAACTCAATTTGTTTTCTTGATTTTATAATCATTTTATGACTTATAGTGGGCTATCTACCACAAGGCCAAAATTCCGTCAACTTACAACAAGAAAAATAATAGATAAGCAACCCGTTATTGACCTTCACAGACGGATCGGATGGATGGTTGTGAAAAAGACAAAGCTACAGGTTAACTAAGGAAGACCTTCCTTAGTCGACAAGCCATAGCACATTGTGGGATGATGAAATACTTTTTCGGTTAGTATGCAAAAATTGTTCAACTCAATAAATTGTAAATTTTGTAGAAATATGTATTGCAGAATGGTTTTGGCCAGACGTGTAGTTGTACGCATTCGATTAAAGACACTAGTTAACTCTCAAGTCCAACATTCATGTTACCAATGTGGGCCCTTTGTGTTATTAATACATGCCACATTTAAAAACTCTATAAATATTGATCTGAATTAAAAATTGTTTAAATATTAAACATTTTCAGATTTTCAGCTGTATCATATGCAATGAATATATATATATATATATATATATATATATATATTACAACCTTGCTATTTGGTAAGGTAACCTCCACTGGGGATTAAAGCCAACGAGAACTCAATGTTAAGATTTAACAAAGTATTATAATCTAAACTTATTCATAAATAGAACTTTGTCTGTGTGTGTCTGTCACTGTGTGTATGTTTGTGTCCGTTGCCTATAGACTCCGAAACGGCTGAACGGATTTTCTTGAAAATTTACACAGTTGTACTATATGTGTCTACGAGTGTACTTAGCTAGGAATTGTGTCGAGGTACCCCCGATAAATATCGAAAATCGATAATCGAAAAAATCGGGTTATAGAAGGAATAGTCCGATTTTAATCAAATTTGATACACTCATAGACAAAGACATAAGAATCGATATTCATATGTTTCAAGTTTCAATAGTGCAGAAAACCGATAATATATATAGATATAAAAGATAAGATGTTTGTGTGTGTGTGTCTGTTTATCTGCCTGTATGTCCGTATTTTTCTCATCCCTTTTATTTTAGCTTTTGATTTGAGTTTGGCTCTAAGTAGGTATAATTGTAGTTCTTAGTCTCAGATATGATACCATTTACTCAGAGGACTTATTTGGCCTTCAAATTTCAGTTTACGACGAAAAAAGTCTATTTGATATCGATACCAAGAAATCAAAATTTGACTGACATCCATTCAATTTCCTTTCAGTCTGCAGCTTCGCTTTAACTGGAAACAACTGCTGCTTTTTAGTATTTCGGGCCAACGTCCAAAGAGTCTCAGCCCCATGACCATGGATTAGTTTTAAAGCTTTCATTACACTCGAGCAACGCCGGCCTATACGGCTAGTAATGAACATAGGTGGAATGTTTCTTATAATCCATATATTTCACGGCTCTCGACTGCTCCATGGACCGAATTCATACAACAATGAATGGCCTAATATTATCCAGAAATAAGTCAAGTAAAAAAGAAAGAAGAAAAAGAAAAAAGAAAAGAAGAAATAGGAGTGCAGATGTTGACTTACCAGTGTTAGATATTAGCGTCAATAATGTCTAGACGAAGAGACGGCATTGGCCTAGATTTAAAAAGACTGTATCTATAAGAATCTGTAAATCTTGAGTTGGAGTTTACTTGTCTATTTTTAGACGCATGACATAAAAAATTAAAATCAAAATAAGGGTTAAATTTTTGCGAGAAAAAAAGAATAGTTTTTCGTATTAATTCTAACCGTAATAATAATATCAATATATTATGACATAAAACGTTGGTATTAATAAAAACATGTCAATAAAGAAACTAACATTTAAAAATATTAAAATAATAAAAGAAAAAAATTAACTATACTCATAATAAGGGCAAAATACTACAATAATTGATAAAAAATATATATTTCGTAAGACCTATTAAAATAATGTTACATTGAAAAAATACTATTATATTAAAACTATAAGTAAAAACAAAAAATATAATAATAATAAAACAATAATAGTAAAAACAATAATCGTAAAGTAAACATGATAACAATAATGAAAAAATATTGGGGGTATAAAGTCTTTAACAAGAAATTCTAGAGTTTTTTCAAATCAAACTTTAACTTTGATTAGGTTATGGAATCCTGTACCTATTTTTATGTCTACATTAAAAAAATGAGTTCGTTTCTTTGGTTTAAATATTCATTATGATTTCTATATTTACTTATAGCTATTTTTCCTCCAAGCGTAGATTGCATCTGTCCCTGAAGTTGTTGGGGGTTTGAGCATGTTTGATCATCCTGCATTTAATTTGTGGTGTGAATCCTTTAATTTCCAGTATATATGTGTGCCTGCATGTTTGCGTGTTTGCCTTTATTACAGAAAAAGGTAGATAGATAAATGGATAGATATGAACCGACTGAGATAGATCAGTAGACAAACAGATGATATTTCGTATAATGAAGTTTCTTTTTCTTCTTTATGTAGCGTGTTAATTCAGGACGTAGACAATCGTGGGTTTCCACTTACCCCGATGTATTCTAAAAAAATACATAAAATAAATCGACAAAATTTGTGTATATTATTTAATGAAACATGCATCAATATGTATATATATATATATATATAGAGAGAGAGAGAGAGAGAAAGAGAGAGGTAGAGAGAGAGTGAGAGAGATGAGTGTGTTTGTTAGTAAGTCGTTGTGTGTTTGAGTATGTGTGTGTGTTTTTGTGTTTGCATGTATTTGTTGCAGAGGAAGATAGAAAAATGTGTAGACCTTACTGATTGAGATAGATCATTAGACAAATCTTTATACCGGATATTTCACAAAAAAAGATATATAAATCCACGAAATCCCTCTTGAAAATTGTGCTTTGTCTCATTCTACAATTGTTGGAAAAAAATAAGAAACCTTAAGTCTTAAGTGATGTTGCTCTATTCGTTGGCTTCTTTAATAACTTTCTATTTAAACTTTCTTCGGTTTGCTGGTGGATCCATGATTGATATCGTTTTAAGATGATAAAAAATTTCAACAAGGCTAGACAGAAGTTAAGAAAATATAATAGTAGTAGCCTCCGTTGGTCAGGGTTTACCATGGGTAGCATCCTAGTTGTCTGCTTGGCTGGAGAATTGGGGTCTGTGACTGTAGAAACCGATGCGGGTGTGACAGTCTTTGTTGCAGAGGCTGCATTTATGTTTTGTTTCTGGTCTGTCGGAGATGTCATTTTGCTTCCCGTGAACCTGACTCTCCATGGCGACTTGTGTTAGTTGCTCCTCCCTTGATTTAAGTTGTTGGGTCAGAGTTCCTCTCTATTTGAACCAGTTGAATGCTAGGCTCTCTCATGACTCTGTGTTGAGGCCCACAGCTTTCATATCACATTTAATGATGTCACGATACCATAGTTGTGGTCACCCAGTGGGTCTTCCTTTTTTATCTTACATTATAGACTGAATTATTAAATATTAGAATGCACCAAAAGACTCTTCTCAAAATAGTATCTTTTTTCTTTTACTAAATGTTCACTTGTTATAAGGCCTAAGAGCCACTCAAGACAGAAGGATTACTAAATGGGATTGTTGCATGGGCAGCCAGAAGTTATATTTTGCATTAGTAGTAATAGGCCTCCGTTGGTCAGGGTTGACCATGGGTAGCATCCTAGTTGTCTGCTTGACTGGAGCATCAGCGTCTGTGACTGTAGAAACCAATGCGGAAGTGACAGTCTTCGTTGCAGAGGCTCTATTTATGTTTTGTTTCTGGTCTGTCGGAGATGTCATTTTGCTTCCTGTGAACCTGCCTCTCCATGGCGACTTGTGTTAGTTGCTCCTCCCTTGATTTAAGTTGTTGGGTCAGAATTCCTCTCTATTTGAACCAGTTGAATGCTTCGCTCTCCCCTGACAGCGTGTTGGTGCCCACAGCTTTTATAACGCGTTTTCTGATGTCCCGATACCGCAGTATTGACCGCCCAGTGGGTCTTCTTCCAGAGGCCAGATCACCATACGGGAGGTCTTTTAAAATGCGGTAGAATAAAAGAAACTATTGCATAGACTATTTGTAATTCTTAGATATCAGAAAAGAAGAGGTGAAAGAAAAAAAAACGAGTATTCGTAAGGGGTGACGTAATGCAACTTAAACAAAAGAATGATCTTTTTTTCTTTTGAGATTGATGTGGGGAAAACATGTGACAGAATCGTTTTTAGTTTGTTTATTGTTAATTTCTACGAATGAACTAAGCAACAACATTTCCACTAACAGCATCTTTCAGTCAGTTGAGTGCCATACGTGATACACGCTTGCGCGATCATGTATCGAAAGAGACATGACTGACTGGGCAGTAGATTATTCCACAGTAATAGTTTGTCATTGCTTTCTGCGGTAGACTGGTTGCCGACCAACCCAGTCTGTCCTGTTATTTGACCCATAACTGGAAGGAATAGGCGGATTAATACCTTTTCCAAGGGTATTTGCGCGTAAGTTAATGCAATGAATTCAGCTGGAATTCGCACTCGGCTCCCCGATTTCTCGTTCCGAGCCGATATCCACTGTACCACAACGCACATTCAACAGCATCTTCACACAGCCAATATGCAGTTGCTTTATGCTACAGGTTTAAGATAAATTCAAGAAAACTTCCTAAATTTCTTCATTTCGTCTGATATAAAAATTGCAATATACGCGGAAATATGTCGTCATATTATATTTTTTTTAATTTTCTGCAGGCGGGTTATTTTTTATTATTTTCTCGACTGCGTAGTTATATTAGGATCAGTTGTGAAACGTCTGTGAGAAAAAGAGGACCATGTCGCAAAAAATACCGACAGGATTCTGTTAAATGCATGCTCTGTTGCTTGGCAGTCACACCGGCATCTCCTACACAAAGATTTCAGAGTAAGGGTTTCAATCTGAAGAGTGTGCAGAGGATTCAAAAAGACCTGGGTGAGGATAATTGTGATTATGAATTCGTTTGGAGTAATTAGGAGTAATGGAAATATAATGCCTCAACTCATCGTCCCAGATGACCAGCGACTCACTACGGAAGCCTATATTAGGTAGTCAGTTATGTGCGTTGTGGTGCAGTGGATATCGACTCAAGCGATAAATCGGGGAGCCGAGTTCGAATTCCAGTTGAATTCCTCGCATTCACTTACGCACAAATACCCTTGGGAAAGGTATTAATCCGTCTCTTCCTTTCAGTTATGGATTAAATAACAGGACAGATTGGGTTCTATAGCCTTAGCTGGCAACCAGTCTATCACAAAAATCAATGGCAACCTACTGCGGGATAATCTTCTGCCCAGTCAGTCATGTCTCTTTCGAGACATGATCGCCCAAAGCGTGTATCATGTATGGCACAACTGACTGAATATAATAGCTGAAAACATGATTAATGCTTCTATTTGGCATAAATGGGGGGTCAGATTTATATTGTTATGAAGTAATAAACTGATCCCCCACTAATTACTACATTATAATACAATACATCCCCCCCCAGCTATGAGTCAAATAACATGACAGATTGGGTTCTATAGCCTTGGCTGGCAACCAGTCTACCAGAGAAATCAATGGCAACCTACTGCGGGATAATCTTCAGCCCAATCAGTCATGTTTCTTTCGAGACATGATCGCCCAAAGCGTCTATCACATATGGCACTTAACTGACTGACTGATATTAGGTACCTATAGAGAGAGTAGTAGTGTATTAGACGAAATGGCTGACTCTTGGAAAACCATCGGTCTGGCAACATGTCTATAAATCAGAAGCGGAAGAACATTATCATGGCTGTCTGGAAATTTCTGCAACTACATCTGGCCATCTATCTTCGCAGAGATTTGCAAGTCCATTGATTATTACGAATGTGTCGCAGTTGTTGGTCTCTCGCATTTGAATGAGAAACCATTTGAACTTCTTGTAAGACCAAAGATGCTCTGAAATCAAGGATTATGGTTGCATTCAATAAATTAAAAAGGAAACCCTCTAGAATAGCTGAAAGTTAATCTGATGTCGTCTTGAGGCTTTGGTTGAAGCGAATGGCGATTTTATTGATTAATTTACTTTTTAGTATTCTAAGATATTTTTGTGTAATTTTGATAATATATCTGGTAAAATGAGATGTCAGTGTTATCCACACACGCACACACACATTCATACGGGCCTAACTAATAAAAAACAATTTTTAGAAAAAAAATCGAATTTATTCATCAACATAGTCTCCTTTTATGTTGTTACACTGATTCCATCGCTTCTCAAACAATTTGGTACGTTTTTTGTAGAACGATTTGTCTTCGGCCTCAAAATACGCCTCAGTTTCCGATATCATTTCGTCAGTGGATCCAAATCTTTTTCCCTGGAGCATACTTTTGAAGTTTGCGAACAGCCACTAGTCGCCGAAGGGAGCATATCTGAAGAATAGGGTGAATGAGGAAGAAATTCGAAGTGCAATTCATGTAGTTTTGCTATCGTTGCTCGCAACTTGTGACGCGATTCGTTATCTTAGTGAAATATCACTTCTTCTTTATTTGTGTAGGTTTTTTATTTTATTTTATTTTATTTTTTGTCGATTTCTTCCCTCAAACGCTTCAATAATGCTAGATAATATTCGCATTTGTTGGTTATTGTTTTCTCAAGGTAATGGGCGAACAAAATACCTTGTGCATCCCAAAATACGGGGGCAAAATCTTGCCTGCTAATGTTTGCGTCTTTGGTCGCTTTGGACAGCTTTTATCTGCTGCTGTCCAGACAGCTGGCTGCCGATTTGAATCCGGAGTGGAGTGGTAGATCCATGCTTTCTTCTTGTGTTACATATTTACGAACAAACTCCTTCTTGTTGCGTTCAAACAGTTGCAAACAACGCTCTGAATCGTCGTTGCGGGTTTTTTTTTATCGATTGTGAGCAAATGTGACTCCCATTTTGAACACAGCTTTCTCATAGACAAATATTCATGCAAAATGGTGAATACGCCGCCTTCCGATATGCTCAACTCCCTTGTTATCTCGCGCAAATTTAATTTGTGGATATTTTTGATGTCTTTCGGGACAACTGCCGGTTTTAGGCAACTTGAGTATTCAGTATCTTTGTGTCTGTACGATCGCGTTTAAAGTGAGAATAACACCTCTTATTCCGACGGAGCAAAGACCGAATAACATTTATATACCCATTGCTTTTGTTGAACAGTATTTTTTCCATCAGAAAGCAATGTTTTATCAAGAGATTTCTTTTGCATTGTTTTGAAAATTAGCTACAGTAACTTCACTTAAATAACTGTAATTTGTAAACTACTAAGCCGAATAGGCAAAAAATTTGTCATGTGCCATTTGAAGGTTAGTACTTTTTAAAAATTATATGGATTTTTTATTAGTGGCACCATCCATATGTATATGTCCGACCCGAGACTTATTGAAAGACTCCACGGCTACTAGCACTGAGGGTATGTATTGGATTTGTTGCTATTCTAACGGAGCTAAAGAATATAGAGTGAAGGCGCTTGGCACAGATTGACCTTGAACATTGTTGGCCATACCTAATAATTAATAACGTTCCCTTTGATTTTTTTTAAAGCATTTCTTGTCATAAATGTGCGTAGAGTTAAGTCACCTTACAACGGTACTGAGATTCCATGAGTCACCATGTCTTCTGCTGTATTAATCAAAATACAGCTGTGACCATATTGTTTTCGTAAACACTTCTATTACTTTTCCCTCGGTATCTTCCGATTCGGAATGGGTCGTTAATATTTCAGTATTTAACGTTGGGCATTACCAAAATATTTGAGATTTTAGCAAAATTGCACTGGTCTTAAATAAAAATACTCAGAAAAAATAATAGATGATAAGCAGAGAAAATGATTTATATGACCCATACTTCGGACTTATTACCTGATTTGAAGAAAAAAAACAATGCTTCATCAGTAAGCTGCTAGAAATCTTAATGAAACCTGCTTTGCTTTTGTTTTACGGATTCATCATTTTGAAATATTTGTTCCCGTGCGTTCACTGCAGTTAACGATCGTGGAATCTGATCAATAACTGGCCAGTTGCAAGGTAGGTGATCGTTTGAGAATGTGAGTGCCGTAAGCATGGATTGTCCCCCCCCCGGCGGTGAAATCGATAATGATTCAGAAATGATTATCGGAGGGCCAAATATAACTTCTGTTTCGGTTCATTATATTCGCTTACACGCAATTTAGAAAAGTATGGAAACTTATCCCCCAACCTACGGATTAATTAGTAACACTTTTGTCACTAAAACTTTATGTGAAAAAATTCTTACAATCTAAAAATATATTCTGGATTTAAATATCCAGTAAATGGTTGCTAAACTGTAGAATATAACAGAATTTAATTAAAATTTATGCATTTTTCGACTACTTTAAAAATGTATCTAAATTTCGGTAATTTTAAATGTTTTATTCTTAAAGAAGAATTGTTACTACTTCTGAATATAAATTTAAAACAATGACGTAAATGACAAAAGACAGGAAAGAAGTCAAATGAAAAACAGAGCTAGATAATATCACAAATGTTTCTTCAGAAAGCAACTAAATTTATTAATTCTAATATATCTAAAAGGAACAAAAATGAATACTTAATGTTAAAAAATTGATTACACATATTCTCAGTCTATGTCTGAAATTATTTGTAAGTTTTTTTCTGAATTTACTAAGACAAGTCATGCCGTTGTTAATTTTTAATATGATTAATTATTTTCGTTCCTTTTGTGTTTTCTTACAAGTTTTTTTTTTCTTTTCCATATGCTTACAGTTTAATTTCACAAAAATATTATGAAACTTGTATCCGGATATCCAATACGCAAGAAAAACACCTGCGTCCACACAAAAACGTACACACAAACATCAACGCACATACACCAGGGACACACACACACACACACACACACACACACACACACATATATATATATATATATATATATATATATATATATATATAAGTGTTGGTTTGTGTAAGCCATGTCATAGCAATGTGTATAAGTATATATAACTTCGAAGATAAGATATGAGAATAGAACGCCTTCAAATATATAAAAAGAGGTATTCATATATATATATGTATATATAAATATATGTATTTATGTGTGCGTGTGTGTGTGTGGTTGTACATATAGTGATTATCATATGTATGTCATGATTGTGTAGTACATGATATTGCTAATCGTGCTATTGAAATAGGAGATTATATATATGTATCGAACCCACGTCTATTGAACAGGTGAAGAGGCTCATTCTTTGTTTCCTGTTTAGGATGTGGTTTCCGGTTTTTCTCTTTTCCAATCTTTTCACTCTTACGTAGCCCCCTGCGCATCAGTGGCGTTACCGCCTTGCTTGGGGTGATATGATTAAAAACAAACAAATATAAGAGACAATGAATGTCTATTATGTTTAATCATGAGCCGTTCTAAACGTCGTATTTTGGCTTTAATTTCAGTTGAAAATAAAGACAAAGATTCTCCAACATTTGGATAATTTTTTATTAAGTTAATTCTAAGCTTTCGGCTCACATGAGCCATTTTCAGAGGGGTTATTAAGACGGTAACACAATAACATCCACCATCACCGACGATTTTATTTTGCAGTGCGTTTCTATGACGTCACACCGCGTGATAGCTCGAAATGACAACAGAACCATGTATTCAAATGTTATGTGTTATAACCAGATTTAAATGTGAGTTTATTAAGTGTGTGTTGTTTGGATTTAATGTAGATGGCCTCCAATATCTGAAGGTTCTTGTTACTGTTTGTATGAGTGAGGATTATTGTATTGTTGACTAAAATCTGTTTGATATTACCTACATGTTTGTGTTTTACTGAGAAATGTTGTTTAATTGATCAGAGACTGGGGAGAAGGAGGAGGGAGGTGGTTAACGGACATGTTGAAAATTTTAGAAACAAGTCTAACTGTAGAAGATAATGTATGGTCCTTTACAGCCTTTTATGACCAGGCCTTTGAGTTTAACAAAGAGGAAGAAGTAATAAAATGTATATGGGGTTGGAGAGAATAGGATAGCATGGGGTAAGAATAAAGAAAAATGGGTAGTGGATAAACATATCTGTATTAGTAAAGTATAAAGCTACAAATCTTTTGGCGTTCCATGAAAGAATGGGTAAATCATATACATAGGCTTTGAAGTTATTAAAAGTTTTTTATATATATATATATGTATATATATATATATGTATATTTTTTTATATATATCTACTACTCCCAATTCTGATTTCTCATTTTCTCTACCTAACTTATCTCTCACACCAAATTTCCAAATATAAGGAAAAGAATTTTCCATTTCCTGTCACACTACCTGATGAGACGTTGGCCTTTCAATGTCGAAACAAAATGTACACTTTGTAATAGACTATAATTTTGACATGTTCTAAACTATAATTTATAATAAATATCTATAGCTCTATTTTCATATTGAGCACTGTTTTAAATGTTTTGCACGTTGTTAATATTTTCTTCGTTCTTTATTCACTTGGATATATATATATATATATATATATATATATATATATATATATATATATATATATTGTTGGGACGCCCGCGCCTATTCGGCTATAATGGACTATTCCATTACTATGTAAAGTAATGGTGGCATCTAAGTAAGTGAGTGTGCCGACCAGCCGATCGACAAGTCAGTCGTAGACTTCCGGTGACGACCCGGAAGTACCCATTGCTCATACTACGTCTTACGACGGTTGAGACGATTAACCCTTATTCTTGTCTTGGATACTAATAACCTTTGTAAATACTATTTTCACGGAATACAACAATTAACCTATTCCTGTTGTTGAGTTATTTATTCTTACTCACGACATAACATATATATATATATATATATATATATATATATATATATATATATATATATAATGTCCTATCAGCAATTTGAAACAGTACACTTATTAAAAATTTTAAAGCAAAAACCGACCTTTACAGATGGAATCGACGGCTATGAAATGCGAAAATATCACAAGACAAAGCAACAGATTACCAAAGAAAGACTTTCGATACCCAACAAGTCATAAGACATTGTTAAATGATGAAATACCCGTTTTGTTAGTATGAAAAATCGTGTACCTGAATGAATTGCAAAATTGTATTTGCCATATGTGTCGTCGTACGCATCCGATTAAAAACATGTGTTAAATGTCAAGAGTAACATTCATGTCATTGATATTGGGTTTTCATTTTATTGATACATGACAAATTTTGAAAACTTTTAGCTGGACCATACACAAATGTGTTTGTGCACGTATCTGCGTGTATTTATTACAGAGGAAAATAAATAAAAACTTATATCTGACTATACTGACATGGATCGGTAGATATACAGATTCTATACCGTATATTTCGTAAAAATAACAATTAAAATACCCAAAACTTTCTTTAAAAAATTTATAAATTCAGTCAGTCAATCAACTGCCTCACGTGACACACGCTTTGAGCGATCATGTCTCGAAAGAGATATGACTGACTGGGCAGAGGATTATCTCGCAATAGGTTGCCATTGCTTTCTGTGGTAGACTGGCTGCCAGCCAAGGCTAGAGAACATAATCTGTCCTATTGTTTAACCCATAACTGGAGGGAAGAGACGGATTAATACCTTTCCCAAAGTTATTTGTGCGCAAGTGAATGCAAGGAATTCACCTGGAATTCGAACTCGGCTCCCCGATTTGTTGTTCAGAGTCGATATCCACTGCACCAACAATGCACATAAATTCAATAACTTTCTATTTAGACCTCAGTTCATACTTTCTTCGTTTTGCTTGTGGCTCCATGATTGATATGAGTTTAATAAAAAAAAAACAACTTGATTAGACAGAAGTTAGGAACAGACTGAATAAAGAAAAAACTAGTACACAGTCAATTCGTAACTGTTTAGATGTGGAAAGTGAAGAGGAGAAAGAAGAAGTATTAGTATTCGTAAGGGATGATGCATGAAACGTGAAACAAAAGAATCACATGAGATAGAATAGGTTGTTTTTGTTTATTTCGTTCATTTTGAATTTCAATGATACATTAAATGACAACATTTCTAGTAACACCATCTTTATATAATAAATATGAAGCAGCATTTGACTTCTTCTTCTTCTATGTGCTCTATCCCTTCAGGACGTAGGCGATCATGGATCTCCACGTCTCCCTATCCCTTGTGGTTCTTAGTATGTTTGCTCCTGTTGCTCCTGGCAACCCCCGTTCCGTCATCCACCTGATCAGTCCCTGCAAATATGTTATCCGCTGCCTTCCTCTGTCTCTCCTTCCTTCTATCTGTCCAGTCAGTATCAGGTTCTCCAGGCTCTCCTTCCTCATTGCATGTCCCAGGAACTTCAGTTGTCTCTTCCTGATGCTCAGCATCAATTTCCTTTTTGTTGCCATTCTTTCTAACACCTCGTCGTTGCTTGTATGCTCAGTCCACGATATCCGTAGCATCTTTCTGTAGAACCACATTTCGGCCGCTTCCAGTTTTGTCCTCATTTTCGATGATATTGTCCAGCATTCACTGCCGTATTGAAGAACTGACATCACGTAGCAGTCTAGCACTCTTTTCTTCGTTTCTATTGAGATTTTCCTGTGTGTTAGTATTTTGCTCATCTTCTGGAACGCGTCCTTTGCTATGCCAATTCGCCTTCGGATCTCCGTGTCGCACTTTCCATCTCCTCTTAGAACACTTCCTAGGTACTTAAATTTTTGTACTTGATTGATTCTGTTATCCCCCACCTGTATTTGGCATTTTGGGTTGTATCTTTTGCTGATGACCATGCACTCAGTTTTCTTAAAGGGTATAGAATAAATTCATCCCAACTTTCTATATTTCTTGAATTCGTTTTATATAAAGGTCTCAATATATGTAGAAATATAAGAAGATTAATAAATTGTCGTCATATTTTTAATTTCGCTAATGTCTGTTAGGAGTTGCGTTATGGCGCAATGGATATCCGCTCGGAACGAGAAGTCGGGGAACCGAGTTCAAATTCCAGTTGCATTCACTTACGCGCAAATACCCTTGGGAAAGGTATTAATCCGTTTCTTCCCTCCAGTTATGGGTTAAATAATAGAACAGTTTGGGTTCTATAGCCTACTGCGAGATAATCTTCTGCTCAGTCAGTCATGTCTCTTTTGAGACATGATCGCCCAAGCGTGTTTCACGTATGGCACTTAACTGACTGTTATTGAAGATGCAGTATAGTAGGTCTGTTTGGGATCCGTCTTTAAGAAAAAGAGCACCACGTCATAATTCACCACACCAGAAATTTGAAAACGGCATACTCTACTATTTGGCATTCGCAACGGAATCCTCAATACAAACATTTCGGAGTTTTATAGTGTCAATCTAAGCACAGTACAGAGGATTCGAAAGGAGTTAAATGGTTATTATGAATGTGTTTGGAATGATCACGAGTGATGGAGACGTAATACCTCCATTCATCGTCCCAAATGGCCAGAGACTCAATATAGATGCCTACATCAACTGCCTTGAGGATGCAGTGGTGTACTGGGTCAATATGAGGACTCCTGGAATATCCTATGTCTGGCAAAAGGACTCTGAACCCTGACACACAAGCAGGAGGACCATGTCATGGTTGTCAGTCAATTTCTGCGACGACATCACCCCTTAGATATGGCGCTCTCATTCTTCGTTGATTATTATCTATAGGTGTAAATTTCATCTCGAGAGCAACAAAACTTCTTGAAACACCAATAATACACTGAAGGCAACAAGTAATCCAACATTCATCATATAAAACAGGGAGACCCTCTAGAATAATTGAAGTATATTCTGAAGTTGTCTGGAGCCTGTGAATCAAGGAGATGGCGATGCCGTTGACTAAATTTACGTTTTAGTATTTCAAGATACGTGTGTGCAATTTTGATAATATATCTATTAAAATGACATGTCAGTATAATATTTATTTTTGCGTTTAGACGATAATTTATTGCACACACACACACACACACACACACACACACATATATATATATATATATATATTGTAATGGTTGTTACAATGTTTTATAAATTCATAGTATCACTACACAAAAATTTTCACGTTTCGAAGCTGCTATGTGCGCTTCTCATGAAAATTAAATGGTAAAAACTGTTTATTTATTATTATAAATATATTATTATTTTATTATTGTTATATAAATATATTATTATTATATTATTATGATATATTACGTAAACAATCACATAATTTACTGGAAGATTCCACTGTTAACATTTCTGATAATATGTATAAGGGCTGCTAATATTCTAACGGACTTCAAGGACACAGAGATAATCTGCTGACCTCAAGGACGCAGAGTGAAGTCGATGAGCTCAAGAACGCAGAATGAAGTCACTGTGCTCATTAACGCGGAGTGAAGTCGCTGAGCACAAGAACGCAGAGTGAAGTCGCTGAGCTCAAGAACGCAGAGTGAAGTTGCTGACCTCAAGGAATCAGAGTGAAGTCGTTGAGCTCAAGAACGAAGAGTGAAGTCGCTGAGCTCAAGAACGCAGAGTGAAGTCGCTGAGCTCAAGCACTCAAAGTGAAGCCGCTGAGCTCAAAGACTCAGAGTAAATCCGCTAAGCTTGAGGACTCAGAGGGAGGCTGCTGACCTTAAAGTGTCAAAGTAAAGCTTGTTGACACGAACTGACCTTGAATACCGCAGGCATAGACACTAATTTAGAACGATCCCTCTCTCTCTTCCTTTGTTCATAGCGTTGCCTGACAGGAAAGTGTGAATAGTGTAGTCGTCTTAGAACACTACAAAGTTTCATTCAGTCTCCATGGTTTTCGCTGTAATAACCCCAATGCAGCTGTGACCACATTGTTTTCGTGAACAATTTAATATTTCTCCGACAGCATCTTCCAATGTGGAATGGATCGTAAATATTTCAGTATTTAACGAGAGCATCGCCAAAATACCTGGGATTTAAGCAAAGTTAAAATACTCTGTAAAAAGTGACAGAAAAACAGACAATAGATAATAAATAGAGAAAATGAACTATACGACCCATATATCGTACTCATTTTCATATCTGACAACAATAAAGCTTTATCAGGGAGCTGCTAGGAATCGTAATTGATCCCTTTTTTGCGTTTGATGTACGGACTCATTATGTTGAAACATTAGTTCCCGTACGATCACAGCAGGTAATTATTGTCGAATTTGATTATTAAATGGCCAAATGCTAGATAGATGATAGTTTAAAGTTTAAAAATACAAGGTGCCGTAAGCTTAGATGTCCTGTAGGTGAAATGGATGATGGTTTGGAATTGATTATCGGAGTGCCAAATTTGACTGCCATTTCCGTTTGATATAATTGCAGAAGCATAATTAGGAAAGGCATGAAAACACAACCCCGGTTTCTGGTTTAATTAGTAAGTCTTTTATGTATAAAATATTCTTAGGAGAAACAATTTTTTACAATGTAAAATTATATTTTGGATTTGAATAACCTGCAAAATTGATAAGATATAGAAGACGAATCAATGCCAATCAAATTGTGTGTTTTCCGGCTGTTTTAAAAAGTTCTCTAAATTTTAGTAATTTAAAATGGTTTCTTCTTAAAGAAATGTTACACGTTCTGAATAGAAACTTTAAACAATAACGTATATGACAAACGGCAGAGAAGATGTTAAATAAAACATACAGTTTGATAAGATCACAAATGTTTACTCAGAAAACAGGTAAATTTATGGATTTTAATATATCTAAAAGGAACAAAAATGAATAATTAATAAAAAATTGAAGACTAATATTCTGAGCTCATGTCTGAAATTATTTGGAAGTTTTTTCTGAATTTAATAAGTCACGTCATGCCGTTGTTAATTTTTAATATGATTAATTTTTTTTGTTCCTTTTTTATATTCTTTGGATTTTCCTAATTTTAATTTGCTTATAGTTTATGTTTCAAATGTAATTTTAGACATTTATCCGCATACCGTATGCGAATGAAACACACAGACACAGACACACACATACACACACACACACACACACACACACATGTATATATATATATATATATATATATATATATATATATATATAAAGAAAGTTAAGGCAGACACATTATTTCATGATAAATCGGAAGTTTGGGTCAATTTCAGGTCAACCATCATCAGCCTTAATTTTTCTTATATTTGCTCTATATGTATTTATATACATATATATTTAGAGCTCTCTTAGAGAGTTATCCTACCACTGTATGTACAGGATACTCCTTTGGATTCTTCTATACCCACACTGCATGCTGATATATATATATATATATATATATATATATATATATATATTACTGGACATAATTATTAGCCCACCCCAGTATTTTTAGAAAAATGAATGTATTTCATACTAATTTTTAGTATTTATTGCCAAGTGAATAATTGTAAATGAAAATAGAATGGTTCTTTTGTTAATACTGCACAATAACCTATGCATCAAATGAATTTATAAATATTTAATAATTACCTATATTGCAGTTTCATCAATGAAAGAATGAAGAACATTTAGGGTGATTCGGACAAGTTCATCTTTGCTTCTATGACTTGTAAAATTTTTCAAAGTAATAATAACACGAGAACCATTCTATTTTCATTTAAAATTATCCATTTGAAAATAAATACTAAAAATAGTATGAAATACATTATTTCTTTAAAAAAATACTAGAATGGCCTAACAATTATGACCGGTATATATATATATAAATTAATTGTACATTGCGACACAGAAATTTCTATGTTTCGAGATAGATTCTCATCATCAGGCAAAGTTGCTGTTGATTGTGCAGATGATTTACATTTAAATGA
This sequence comes from Ascarosepion bandense, assembly GCA_037127315.1. Classification (NCBI taxonomy): domain Eukaryota; kingdom Metazoa; phylum Mollusca; class Cephalopoda; order Sepiida; family Sepiidae; genus Ascarosepion; species Ascarosepion bandense. Next base: position 288,756 of record JBBBDQ010001348.1, read on the forward strand.
CCAAAACCTTTGATTTGCTGTGTATGTATGTGAGAAAATTTACATGAGTGTTTCTTTTGGCTAATCAGAGTGGAGATTCTTTTTGGGATTTGTCCCCAAAGATTACATAGTAACAAATTTTTTCTCTTTTTTATTTTTTTATTTTTTCCTTCCTCATACATTAATATATTAATTGTATTAAGCTCTGTAATACTCATTATATTGAGCACTGTCCATAATAAAATAAACGCCAGGGCACTGAAAATAATAAAACCTTGAGTCCTCTTCACCTGGAATTATATATATATATATATATATATATATATATATATATATATATATATCCGAGTGAATAAGGAAAGAAGAAAAAAAAATTTACAACGTACAAAATATTAATTTAAAACAGTGTTCGATATATAATATATAGAGCTGTGAATATTTATTATGAATTATATTTTAGAACATGTACAATTTTTTTATTTATCCACTACAAATCGTACATTTGTTTCGACACTGAAACCTCAATGTCTCATCAGGTGGTGTGGCTAGGAATGGAAAGCCTCTTTTCTTATAATTGGTGAGTTTTGTGTGGGATGTTGGTGGGGGTTAGTGACAAGGTAACAAATCTCGTGTATTGACCGTTAGAATTTTGAAGAAAATGGTGTGGGTAGTGAATATATTTGATTAACGGACAATTCACAAGACTTATTCACTAATCACTAACCCCCACCAACATCCCACACACAACTCACCAAATATAAGAAAAGAGGCTTTCCATTCCTAACCATACCACGTGAGGAGACACTGTAGTTTCAATGTCGAAACAACGGTACGATTTGTAGTGCATATATAAAAAATTTGTACATGTTCTGAAATATATATATATATATATATATATATATATATATATATATATATATTTTCTTAATCATTTCACCCCAAGCAAGGCATTTCACTGCCACTATTGTTACATAAGGGAAGGTGATGAGAAATAGTGGTTGACTATAGGAAATATCAAAAGGAGGGTGATAGACGGGTAAGCATATAGATGGGAAGAGTGTTTGAGAGAATGTATGCGAGTTAGTGTGTTAGATGTCTACTGACCTTACATTTAAACTCCTGGAGATTGTAGCTGTCGGGGAAGCAAGTATGTGGAAGGGAATTCCACAGGTGGGAAGTGCGAGAAAAGAAGCTGTGTAGTAGAAAATGCGGTTACATTTTATCGGTTTCACTGTAAAAGGTGGGACCTAATTGGTAATCTAGTCTCTCGTGCAAATTCGTACCTACGGGACACCAGTGATCTAAGTTCATCGAAGCAGAAGCCGTGAAAGTATTTATAGAAGAGGCACAGAGATGCCACTTCAGGCCAATGACAGAGTGACTTCAGCCCGTCTTCCAAGTCGGTATCGATCACATTACAGGGTCTCCGTTGTATTATGTCAAGAACCCAGAGGAGAATAGCAAGGGCACTCGACCAGAAATGGCAGCACTATTCAATACAAGGGCGGATGGTAGATTTATATATGTGCAGGATAAATTCAGACTGGAAAAACTTCCGGGCCCTGCACAGTGAACCAACTTTCATAGCAGCGGATTTAGCAATGGATTCGATATAGTCATTCCACTTGAGGTCCGCTGAGTGTGTGAGGCCAAGAGGATATATATATATATATATATATATATATATATATATATTATGGACTCTCCCATCGATTTCGATGTATGAGGGTCTAACCTTAGTAAGACATCCAAACAAAGATTTGTTTAAAGTGGTGAAGGCATTGTGTAGTACCATCCACACTTTTTGGAACTGCTGATAACAAACAATCGGTGCAGAAATCTGCCACAGATTGCATGAACAGCAGACCTCAATTATTTAACCCATAATTGGAGGGAACGGACGGATTAATACCTTTCCCAAGGGTACTTGTGCGCAAGTGAATACAGTGTGCTCGACTGGAATTGGAACTCGGCTCATCGATTTCCCCCTCCATGCCGACATCCACCGCACCACAACACACATCCGTGAACGCTAACAGCCCCTGGTATTCCCAAGTGGTCACCCACCTAAGTACTGACCAGGCTCAACTTCGGTGATCGAGCGGGAGCCGGTGTATTCAACGTATATGAGTGTTGCTTTTTATAAGCCATTCCACCGTGGTGTGTGTAGATAATTATAATTAACTTCAAAGTTAAAATATAAAAAGTATGACATATATAAATGAAAAAAGCAATGATGGATAAATATACCACGAGCGTTTTTCGATTGTATACGTGTTTAAGGAACTACTTTTCTGTACAAACCTCTGAAGACTATATTTTTAATTATATTTTTTTCGCCTTTTTTTTCTTAGTTTTCTCATATGTCATTCACATATGAAACATTTATTTATTGAAAGTTTTCAGTAAATTTCACTCTTTTGTAATTACATCAATTTCAAGATAACCCGAGAATGCCTTTTGGGAGATTCATTCGCTTCTAAGATGTACAAAATATCTCAAATTAATTTACAACTTAAAAAGTGACATTCTTCATTTTTCCCAAGTCGACAGACCTCGTTCAATATTTGATGCAAAAACAATGAATAGCAATTTGAAGACATTTCATTTTCAATTATCACTGCTTTTTTGTATTATTGACATTTTTTATATTATTGATATTTTTACTATTATTTTTTAAGCCGTTTTGAAAATTTTAGTGTGGACAATGATGTCTATTTCTTTACTGAGAAAATACCAGTTTAGTTTTCACGCTTCATTGAAATAACAATAAATTTATATATATATATATATATATATATATATATATATATATATATATATATTTTACATGGGTAGAAAAAGAAATTCAAAGATATATTACTGTTAATTTTTCTTTCTTCAAAAATGTATTGTTGGTTATATTTTTCTTATAATTTTCAGTTAAAAATGTATTGTTGTTTTTTTTTCATAATTTTGAAAGAAAAGTTTGGTTCGTTTTCTTTTACGGTATATAAACCTCAATATAAACGAACCAAACGTTTCTTTCATTTGAAAGGACATTTTCAAGAATACAAAACCAGAAGATATCTTGAATTAAAAAAGCAAGTTTTTCAACCAAATCTAACTAAATAAACCTTCTCACTGTAACCGAACATTTAAAAATAAAATAAAATAAAAATAAAATAAATAGTTTTCACACTTCATTGAAATAACAATAAATTTATATATATATATATATATATATATATATATATATATATAGAGAGAGAGAGATTTTTTAAATGGGTAGAAAAAGAAATGTTACTGGAAGTTGTATTTTAGGTTTTCTAATTTAATAATAGATTTTTAAAACTACTATCTATGAGTAAATGGGCTGGAAGGTTTAAGTCAGAATTAGGATTAAACAATTATGGTATACTTAGTTATATTGTATTAAGAACAACAATGGCTTTAATTACAGGTGAAAATGAAGATGGCTCATGTAGGCCGAAAACTTAAAGCCAACTTAATAAAAATGTGTTCAAATGTTGTAGGATGTTTGTCTTTATTTTCACCTGAATTAAATTTTGGATCATGTATCGTTTACATCTTCGCCTTGTAGGCTACGGCTTCAGAATACGCCTTCTGCACGTCATACCCAGGTCACCCAATGAGGGCCCCTGTGTATGACGGTAAACTTTATCTGGTTCCTGCATCTAATGGGGAAACTTTAAAAGCTTGAAACTACCTTTTAATTACTGTTGTTCCCGGATCCATCCTAACCCGGGGTGCTAGCACCTGGTAATAGCCTGGCTAGGAACATATAGTTAACCTTCAAACTTGGGTCACAACACTATGAAAGTAAAAATATATATTTTATAGTGAAAATTCTAGCAATACTTTTTTGAGAAGAAAGCATTACCAGCAATACATTTTTGAAGCAAAATTATGAAAAAAACCAACAATACATTTTTAATTGAAAATTAGAAGAAAAATATAACCAGGTATACATTTTTGAAGAAAGAAAAATTAACAGTAATATATCATTGAATATACATCTGACTCGCGACAAAACACACTTTACAAAAATACGTCATTTAAACTTGAACCAAAAAATGATTCCTTTCAAATAATACATTTTTTATTCAGAAGAATCTATTGTAAAAATCTTGTCGGGATTAAATAACCTATTGAGGTTTATATACCGTAAAAGAAAACGAACCAAACGTTTCTTTCATTTGAAAGGACATTTTCAAGAATACAAAACTAGAAGATATCTTGAATTAAAAAAAGCAAGTTTTTCAACCAAATCTAATTAAACATTCTCACATTTAAAAATAAAATAAAAATACCTTAAAAGCCCACATTTTTGGCATTAAATAACCCACAGATTTGATATGCCGTTAAACAAACCTCAAACACTTCTCCATCTGCGAAACAATTGCCCAGTAATCAGACATATTCGAGAATTGATATTATATCATTTTTCTTTTAATTGTAATATTTTGAAAATCATGTTTCAAAATGTGGCTCTAGTTTTCCATGATATCTTATTTTTCAGTCGTCTATTAAAACACCAGACTGGTCATTCTTTACTTAATTTGTAGCGTGAGCACTCATAATTATTTATGATATCTACACCAGGATTTCTCCGATAATTAAATTGTTAGACATGCTTTGATTTTGATATCTCCATACTACAGCTTTCAATTTTCTTGCTACTAATGTTTAGGCGTTTCCTTCTACATTTCCTCATTATTTTTCTACCAAATACTGCCGATTCTTTTGGTGTCTGCTATCAAACCTTGTACCTGCTATAAAACCATCTGCCTTCTTTATGTCTTTAAGATTGTTCCAAACAATAAAATCTTCTTGTAAGACTTCTAATTCTCTAAGTATCTCCTCGCTATATATCCGGAGATAAGTAAATATTTATATTTGGTTATTCGCCTTACTTAAAAGTAAACCGTTATTAGGTTAAAACTTTTCAATTTAAAAATATTTTATCGATTTAAAGGATTGATATTCAGGTTATTTGATATAAATCAGACATGTTGAATGAATTTAGTTTTAGGCAAATATCTTCTTCTTCTATGTGCCCTGTCCCTTCAGGACGTAGGCGATCATGGTTCTCCACGTCTCCCTATCCCTTTTGGCTCCTACTATGCTTGCTTCTGTTACTCCTGGCAACCCTCGTTCCGTCATCCACCTGCTCAGGCCCTTCAAATATGTTATCCGCTGCCTTCCTCTGTTTCTCTTTCCTTCTATCTGGCCAGTCAGTATCAGGTTCTTCAAGCTCTCCTTCCTCACTGCATGTCCCACGAACTTCAGTTGTCTCTTCCTGATGCTCAGTATTAATTTCCTTTTTGTTGCCATTCTTTCCAACACCTCATCGTTGCTTGCATGCTCAGTCCACGATATCCGCAGCATCCTTCTGTAGAACCACATTTCCGCTGCTTCCAGTTTTGTCCTCATATCTGATGATATTGTCCAGCATTCACTGCCGTATTGAAGAACTGAATTCATATAGCAATCCAGCACTCTTTTCTTTGTTTAGAACGGGTTCCAGAAGCCGAGTAAAGTACTAACACACAGGCAAATATATCTTGCTTAAACTTAGTAAGAACTACTCAGTCCTTGTGTAGTATATTACTTTGAGCAGTAAAAATATTATTGATAAAAATTTATCCCAGCTGTGGACGGCAGGGACGGAGTCCAACAACAAAGGCTTGAAAGGCAATAACCGACAAATGTGTGACTGATATCAAAAGCAAAAAATCAAAGTGAGAGCCAATAAAAATAAAATTGATAAAATTATATTCTAGTTTGGATTGTGGCGACGAAGTGTAACAAAAAAGGCTTGAAAAGCATTGGCCGACAAAGATATGATTGACGTTAATGAAGCGACAACGCGAAAAAGCAAAAATGCGTAGGAATTTTGGGGTTATATAAGTCAAGGCTTTCTGAAGAGAAAAATCAGAAAACACACTCACCCACACACACACACACACACACACACACACACACAGAGAGAGAGAGAGAGAGAGTTAATAACGCTCGTTAACAACTCTCCAACAGTTCCTGCGTGACGCGATCTCTCTCCGGCTACTTCTACTCCACACAAGCGACACCGACGAAGAATAAAATATAATTTTATACGTTTATATATTTATACGGTCTTGTTTGTCGTTGTCTGTACAGACTATCGTCATCGTTGAAGAACTAGGCATTATATAACAGTATCCCTTTCCAAAAATAAGAGGACCTTACAAACACCGTCCAAAAGGATGTTTGATTGACTGATTCGTTTTCTACTGCTTATAAATTCTTTAAATCCATAAAATACTTTTAGACTGTTAACTTCTTTATGTGATAATAATAATTAGCGACCCGATTCTAAATATTTAACCTATAGTTGGGGGTGAAGAGGTGGATTCGTATTTTTCCAAGCGTATTTGCATGCAAGTCAATATAACGAACCCAACGAGAATTGAAACGGAGCTTACCAATTAACGATTCCATGTCATTAATCATCCTGGTTTACAGTACCTAATATTTCCAAATTGTCTCCCATCTAGGTGCTGAGCAAGCTCGACGTTGCTTAACTTTGATGATAGTACTGAAACCGGTGTTTCAACGTGAAGTAGTCGTAAGCTTCTGTTCAAAAGACATCTGCCAAATTCAGTCGGGGATTTTGTGGTTCCCATACCAGTTTGATTACATTAATTCCATAGTTATTTGTATATAATACGCAAACTTAATATTTAGCTTTTGATGTTCGAAAAAAAGATATCTCATGTATAATACGAACCGTCTTTTTGGGGATTTAAGGTTTGAAATATAATTTCATCCAGAATTTATCGACTAAAAATTAAAAGCAATATGTAGCTGATATTGTTTATTGTTTATAGAGTATTTTTAATAGATGAACGAACTTGTGCCACAATTCTTCAAGAAGCCCGAGCTTACAAAGAATAAATAATTACTCAAAAAGATACACACACATCTTCGGTAGTAACGAAGACGCCATCTTTTTTTTTTTTAGATGACCCTAGGTGACGACAGCATTGAATAGGAAAAAGATATCTACCTGATGAGTAAGACAGATGAAAATGCCGTTGGAGGCAAAGAAAAGCGCGCTGAACTGTTTTATGATATCGGTCGTCTTATATGGGAATGAAGGGTTACTAATTTCCACATAGAGTCAAGAGAAATATGGATTCCTATTAGGATTTTGAGAAGCCATGGACTGAACTTATCAGAAACGAGGAAGTATTAAGAAAAATGGAAGCAAAGAGGACAGTTTTACGTTGAACGAGAAAAAAAAATTAAATATCTAAAGTACAGAAAGCTTTGGGAATTTGACACTGACAAGTCATATTGAATGAAAAAGATCCATATGAAAGGAAAGAATGTATTTCCTAATGAGCTTGTTTAATTGATTAACAGAATAGGGATAAAGAGAGATAAAAAATAAAACTAATGTCAGTTAAGTGCCATACTTTAAACACGCTTTGGGCGATCATGTCTCAAAAGAGACATGACTGACTGAGCATATGATTATCCAGCAGTAGGTTGCAGTTGCTTTCTGCGGTAGACTGGTTGCCAACCAGTGCTATAGAACCCAAATCTGTCCTATTATCTGACTCATAGCTAGTGGGGAAGAGATCTATTATATCATTAAGTAGTATTTAGTTTGTGATCAGTTTATTACTTCAAAATAATATAAAATTGATCACCCACTTTATGAGTAGTGGAAGCCTTAATCATATTTCCAACTATTATATTCAGTCAGTTAAGTGCCATACGTAATACTCGCTTTAGGCGATCATGTCTCTTTCGAGACATGACTGACTAGGGCAGAGTATTATCCCGCGGTAGGTATCCATTGCTTTCTGCGGGAGACTGGTTGCCAGCCAAGGCTATAGAACCAACTATCTCTTATTATTTAACCCATAACTGAAGGAAACAGACGGATTAATACATTTTCCAATGGTATTTGTGCGTAAGTGAATGCAACGAGTAGAGTTGCAAAAACAAAAGAAAAATTAACGAAAACAATTTTTTATACTTCTTAGATTAGGTATTATTTACATTATTTACATTCTTCGTGATATTGTCCTTATCTTTCTTGCCATGTTTAAGACATTTCGGCCGTTACACGTTACGTCCTTTTTCAGGATCTAATACTTTCGAACCAAACTCTTTATTTCGATCACCGGGACATAAGCATTGGTTAGTTCCAGTGACTTTACCCAAAGAACTGAGTGTTCATTACCAGGCTACAGCAGCCGTACAGAAATAAATTAGTGAGTTAAGCTAAAGGGAGATAACTACATTCTTATCGGAATTAGCATCGCACCTGAAATGTTAATAATATATCGCAGTGATCGAAATGAAATATATGGTTCGAAATTCCTAGTACCGAAACGTCGTAAGTGTGTTCAATAAGATGAGGACAATTGTCCGAACAATTTAAATAATTTAAAAACATAGAAGAAAATTAATACCAAATTTTAAATTATACTTTTTACAATTAATGCCGAATTTTGTGGCAGATTTAAATATTTTTGTCCGAAATCATTGCTGTCCTTGATTACGTTTCCTAGTAGTTATTTCATTCTGCCTTCGGAAACTGTTAGCAACAAAATACCTTCTACGAAGCGTATGGTTTATAGTGCTTTCGCCTGATAAAAAAAAATCAAGGTAGGTTTCTGTTGTGGAACCCATACTCACCTCAACATGAACTAACCCACTGCCTTATTAATAGGTGTGTGATAGCAGTAAGGGTGTGAGGAGTGAGGAGAACATACCAGCATCGCTGTGCACACGAGCTACTATTGACACTGTCAGCACTCTGCCTTCGGGTAGAGGGCACTCTCTGCTTCCGAGCAGAGAGCAATAACCCAGTCGTGGTTCCGCCGAAGGGTAGAAGCACGACTGGGCAAAAATAGACAGACATTTTTTGGCCGGGCCATATAGCCCGGAAATCCCAGTTATAACTGACCATGTGTCAAATGTTACCCTTACTGGGAGGGACAGCTAAATATAGAGTGCGGTCTCTGCTCGAAAGCAGAGAGCACTAACCCAGTGGTGGTTCCGCCGAAGGGTAGAATCACAACTGGGGAAAAATAGACAGATATTTTTGGCCTGGATATATGGCAAGGAAGACCCACATTAAAATGACCTGGTGTCACATCTAGCCTTGCGTGGGAAGGTTGGTAAATACCGAGGAGTGAAAACAAACCAGCAGCACTGTGCACATGTGCTACTATTGACACTGTCAGCCCTTTGCCTTCGGGTAGAGAGCGCTCTCTGCTTCCGAGCAGAGAGCTCTAACCCAGTCGTGATTCCGCCGAAGGGTAGAATCACGACTGGAGAAAGATAGACATATATTTTTGGCCGGGTTATATGGCCTGGAAGACCCACATTAAAAAGACCTTGTGTCACATTTCGCCTTCAGTGAGAAGGTGACTAAATACCGTAGCACTGTGCGCTTGACCGCAATCTACTACCAAGGACTGTACTGAATTCATAAGCTCTACTTATTTGTACCTTCTTCTTTGTAACCTTCTCTGTAAATACATCTTTCTTTAACCTACACCTCGTGTCCCGTGTTATATTTCCGTGGACCCATTTATGACCGCAGTCTACTACCAAGGACTGTACTGAATTCATAAGCTCTACTTATTTGTACCTTCTTCTTTGTAACCTTCTCTGTAAATACATCTTTCTTTAACCTACACCTCGTGTCCCGTGTTATATTTCCGTGGACCCATTTATGACCGCAGTCTACTACCAAGGACTATACTGGATTCGTAAGCTCTACTTTCTCTACCTTCTTCTTTGTAACCTTCTCTGTAAAGACATCTTTCTTTAACCTACACCCCGTGTCCCGTGTTATATTTCAGTGGACCCATTTATGACCGCAGTCTACTACCAAGGACTGTACTGAATTCATAAGCTCTACTTATTTGTACTTTCTTCTTTGTAACCTTCTCTGTAAATACATCTTTCTTTAACCTACACCTCGTGTCCCGTGTTATATTTCCGTGGACCCACTTTTGGCTCCACATCACTTTCCTATTCGTCTGAGAATCTTTTACGTACAAGGGTTAAATAATTGTTCGCGGAAAATAAAAAAAAATCACCCTTATCTTCCTATTCCTATACCTATAAAATGCTTTATTCCCTGTACACTTAACGGATTATCTGAATATATTTCCAAGTAGATCAAACTACAATATTTCAAGAGCTGTATAAAACTTTATTAAATATATATTTTTATTTGTTGTAGATTTGTGGTTACTTAATATGGTAGGAGTAGGTGGTAAATCCCGCATTCATTTCGTTGATATATTTAATAATGGTAAAAGAAAATAAAGACAAAAGAAAAACTGTATTTTAAATCGCCTACGCGTTTCGTCTTGTGATGGACTTTATCAAGGCAAAAAGACGAAATGAGCTTTATTCTAAATAACGTATCTATAAACAAACAGTGTTGGCAACCACAAAGACGCTCACAAATCATTTCAAAAGATTAACACAATATTTTAGTTTTTAAAATTCCTTCATGTGTAGTGTAAAGTCTCGAAAGAAAGAAAGAAAGAAAGAAAGAAAGAAAGAAAGAAAGGCACATAATATATGCAACCACAACAAAAGAAAAACTGTTGTCAATAATAATCTAAACAATAACAAATACATCATACTACCAACCAACTCCATTGTATCTAATATCCAAAACAATCTATCTCATATAAAAAATACATACATAGTAACAACTACTTTGAAGACTATTATGGATATTATCAGATCTAAAAATAACGGAAATCAAAATGACGAACAAGCAGGTGTATACCGAATAAATTGCCGGGATTGTTCCTCCATCTACATCGGAGAAACAAGTAGAAATCTAAAAAAATGTATATATGAACACAGAAAAGACGTCACTAATAATAATCTTACAAATGCATTAGTGATTCACAGAAATAAATTCAACCACAATTTCGATTTTAAAATGCCACACTAATAAAAAGAGTAAACAATTTATTCAGAAGAAAAGTTCTCGAGAGCGCCGCTATCCAATACTACCAAAACATCAATTTGCGCCCCGGATTTTCCCAATCTCACCTTTACTGATGGAAATTATACTAAAACAGACTAACATACATAATAAAAAGTTCCAAGAAAACGGTTGAATTCCCTTCATTTTAACATCTCGTGACTTTGCACAACACACTTCTATCTGTCCTGTGAGTATTAGGTTCTCCAGGCCATCTTTCGTCATTATGTATCCCAGAAACTTCAGCTGTTTCCTACTGAAGCTCAGTACGAGTTTTCTTCTGGTTTGCATCCTCTCTAACATTTCATCGTCGCTCACATGTTCGGTCCATGTTATCCTCAGCAGCCTTCTGTAGAAACAAATACTTTTGTAAATTACGTGCTTTGATCTGTCGGCTACAGGGTACATTGATGACTAGTTGAATAATGCCTTTTCTTGGTTATCGACGAACTCTGTAGCCGATAGGTCAAAGCACATCAGATTTAATGATGGTTTCGACTGGAGAACGTAGGTTCAATTCCTGAGGAAGACCACATATTATTTCTCTGACATAAAAATCTGTCGGATCAAAGAATAAAACGCCCATCTCTATTCTTTAAAAAATTGTTTGTTTACGTTGTAGTGAATAAGAAATTAAGAATTAAAATCAAATTCACAATGATATGTGAAATTCTGGTTTTTCCCAAATAGAAAAAGAACTGACCGTGTGTTAAAGAAAAAGTCGAAACCAGATTTTGCAAATGTGTGTTAAATTGATTTTTGACTAATGGGAACGACTTGCAAGACTTGAGGACCTCGCGAGTCAGTGCGAAAAATCTAATGACAATAAAAGGGCCCCTATCAGCGGCAGTCAGTCAGATGGAAGCAGCGAGAAAAGCAAAACTAAAATGTAACTTCAACTTCAAATCGACCCGGAGATAAGATCAGGTCACAACTTGTTCTCTTTCTCCTTCTTTTTTCGTGTGTACTAATTCCTTTTACTTTTTCTTCTCCATCCAAAGCATTCCTACTGAATACATGCATACATTCGCATATTCTCTTTCAACATTTACTAGTATTAATATTTTTTACAAATCTTGATAACTTTATCATTGAACACGAACTCTATTCTTAATTTCTTAATAATGTTTCTATTTACACATTAAATTCTACAAATGGTGTTATTCTTTCCTTTTAATAAATTTAATTTTTAAAATTTTATATTTTATTCTTACATTATTCAATCACTAATTTCACATTCCAACCTGGTACCAACTAATCTTCTGATGAAAACCTTCTGATAATCCCGATGAACATTATTCTGAATAAAACTTGTAAGCTGTGGGGAGTTTGGTTAAGTTTGACACAAGGCCGAATCAAAGGAACATTAACCAACTCCCTAGAGCTACAGTGGCAACCCCCGACGTACAAAGAAAACCCACCTCATAGCTTTAACATCAGGATACAGAACTGAGCAGGTGTGTTTTATTTCAATTTGGAGAAAAATATGTTTTTAAAGGCAGTGTTTAGATTTGCTTGGCTGTTGATGCACACCGGGGCCGAGAGGACATAGATCGTCAGAATCAAATGGCGTTTACCTTCACCTTTGGGAACACGGGTTCGAATCCTGCCGTAGGACGCATTTTTCTCTAAGCTGTAAGCGTTGTCCTTCACACATTCATTGGCTTTATTATTTTTTACTTTTTTATGAGTTCTTGGGAAAGATAGGGACGTTACCAGCTCCATTGAATTGAGATCAAATTTCTTCCTCTTTTAAACATGATGCTATCCAATGCTAAACAACCCACTCTAATATTCTATTTTACCAAAATATGGGCGGAGGGGAGGATGGAGAATAGACTCTATTTTGATTGTCTCTACATACACTGTTTACCGTACAAATAATCATTGAGTTTTATATATCCACTAAAAATAATATATAAACTAATGCAATGAATTAGAACTCGGATCTCCAAATTTTTATTCTGAGTCAATATTCATTGCACCAAAGCACGCCTCTGTATCTACTAAAAATAAAGTTTAAATATGACGGTATCACAATGCGTTTTGTATAATAAAGAAAGATAAAGAAATTTAAATCCGGCTCTAGGCGTTCAAACCAAATTAAATCTGCATAATAATAATAATAATAATAATAATAATAATAATAATAATAATAATAAAAAGACCGTTACCCAACGTGCCGGGCAACTTTGGGTGGACTTTTGGACCCGTGCGTCACTCGTGGGAAAAACATGAAAAATACAAATAGAAATAAAAAGTCCAGTATGGATCTTCCAGTGGATAAACAGGGAGCCCGTCCTTCAGGAGGGAACTTACCTGAGGTCGAAAAATCTGCCATAGGAACAAACTCCTACACAAAGAATGAATCTTCAGGTCCCCACAACCAGGATAATCCTAACGATGGTCCTGAAAATTCACCAGCTAGATCTACAACCGTATATTTAAAGAAAGAAAAAATAAAATGGTCTCGTGAGGAGTACAAAGTCGTTATGACTGCATTTCATGAAGCGTTACTCAAACCTCAAAAAAACGTGACTCGCCAAACATATGACATTTGGCGTGAAAAAGTTGGTCAAGCAAATAGAAAGTATATTGACGAAAATAAATTAGCCAATGTACGTAGGTACATTATTCGTAATAACCGACTGACAGAGGCTGAAATCGATGAAATTAAAAGAATTGTAACAAGAAGAGACGAATCAACAAAATATGAAAAGAAACCGGAATCAGAAATAAAAAGTAATAACATCAAACAAGCCACAGGTCATAATGTAGAAACCGTGAAACACGCAAATCACTGCGAAGATAATGCTGTAAGTTTAAAAGTGCTGGAAATGTGTGATCTGAGTCAGTTAAAAGACAAAAATAAAACGAGTTCAGAACACATCGAAGATAATTATTTAACTGAAAATAAGAACAATATACAGGAAGCCAAGATGGAAATAAAAAACCATCTAAGTCAAATAAAAAATATTACAATGGAGGAACGTGAACAGCTCCCAAAATTACAACCAACAAAACATAACCTCCGTACTATTAAACTCTACAATGCAGCACTGAAATCAATACTGGATGAAGACCCTCATACAAATCTTAACGAAATAATATATGCATCAGCAACAGCAGCAACAAAAAAATTGAATATCAAAATAAAAACAAGGCAGTCTCGTAGACGTGAAGATCCACCTTGGAAAAGAAAAATAGAAAAAGAAATCGAACAACTTAGAAGTGAATTATCAATACTGGATGAACTGAGTAGAGGAATAAATGTAAGAACTAGGAAAAGCAGAAGAGCCGAAAGAAAATATAACATCAGGAATGAAAATGAAGTCTTATCAAATAAAGAAAAAATAAAGCAAAAAATCCAACTGAAGGCTCAAAGAATAAGACGCTATGAGAAAAGAGCAAGATTTTACAGACAAAACAAGATTTTTCAGACTGATACAAAAAGATTTTACAGGGAAATAGGTAAAAAAAGAATTGAAGTGACAGTACCCCCCAGAATGGAAGAAGTCACACAGTTCTGGGAAAATATATGGGCTTGCCCTAAAGAACTTAGCAAGGAAGTACATTGGATTACGCAAGAGATAGAACGAATGAAAAATAAACCCGAACAGACATGGTCTGGAATTACAGAAGATGATTTAAATTTGCACTAAAAAAGCACACAATTGGAAATTCCCAGGTATAGATAAAATTCCTAACTTTTGGCTATATTATTTAAATGCAGCACATAAAAAAACTAGCCAAAGAACTTCAAGAAATGGTTGACGATCCCACTAAAATTCCTGCATGGATGACCAAAGGAATTACATTTCATCTACCCAAGAATGGTGACACAAACAACCCGAAAAACTACAGACCAATTACATGTCTTCCGACAACATATAAACTATTAACATCTATTTTAACAAAACAGACATATTTATTCTTAGAAAGAAATGACATGATACCGCTTGAACAAAAAGGGTGCAAACGTGGCTGTTATGGTTGTAAAGACCAATTGCTGATTAACAAAATGATCCTGGAAAACTGCTACAGTACAAAGAAAAATCTTAGTACAGCCTGGATAGATTATCGAAAGGCATTCGATAGTGTGCCACATTCCTGGATTTTAAAGACTTTAAATATATACAAGATATCGCCAGTCATCATCAATTTCATCAAACAGTGCATGTCTATATGGAAAACAACCCTTTACCTCAATCATATAAATGGAACCTATAAGTCTGATGAAATAAACATCAAAAGAGGTATATTTCAAGGTGATTCTTTATCTCCCTTACTATTCTGCATATCATTAATAGCACTAACCAGTCAACTTAATAAGACAGAATGTGGTTATAAAATAGGACAAAATAAAATAAGCCATCTATTTTACATGGATGACTTGAAGTTATATGCTAAGAATGATAATGAGCTGGAAGGTCTTCTGCAAAAAACTGTAAAATGCTTCAGCGAAGACATTGGAATGAAATTTAATTTGAATAAATGTGCTAAAGCTACAGTTTTACGTGGATCAATACAAGAAACATCCTCAATTAGCCTAGACCCTGCTGTAACAATAAAAGAATTGAAACCAGAAGAAGCTTACAAATACCTAGGTGTAAATGAGAGCGAAAACATTCACCATAAAAAAATGAAAGAAATAGTGCGTAAAGAGTGCTATAGAAGGCTACGAATGATATTAAAAACTGAATTAAATTCACAGAACAGAGTTATGGCCATTAATAGCCTTGCAATCCCAGTTGTCCAATATAGCTTTAACATCTTAAACTGGACTCTAAACGACATCAGGCGAAAGGATGCTAAAACAAGAAAGCTTCTTTCTAAGCATAAGATGCATCATCCAAATGCTGATGTAGACCGCCTATGCATACCCCGTAAAGAAGGTGGAAGAGGTCTTATTCAGCTGGAATTGTCATACAAGACAACAACTATTGGCTTACTAACATACATAGAAACAACAAAGGATTGGATGATACAATTAGTAAGGCAACATGAAGAAAGAAAGAAAAAATATTCAATAATAAAAGAAGGCAGTAAATACAAACAAGATTTACAGTTAGAAGATTCTGTAGAAAAGCAGAACGGAAGCCAAGAGCCGGCTATTGCGGTAAAGAATATGAAAATGAAAGCCAAAGATAAAGCTCTTGAACAGATGAAACAGCGCTGGCAAGACAAACCTCTGCATGGCCAATATCCAGTACGTGCCAATAAATCCAATGTTGACAAAGTTAATACTCATCGATGGTTACGTGCATCTGGATTAAAGTCTGAAACTGAAGGCTTTATTCTTGCAGCGCAAGACCAAAGTCTTTTCACGAGAAACTTTCAGGCAAATATTATGCATAATAATATGGATCCAAAATGCAGGTTTTGTGATAAATACCAAGAAACAATAGACCACCTAATCTCAGGCTGTTCTGTGCTTGCCCCAAATGAATATAAAAATCGCCACGATAGAGATGGACAATATTTACATTGGGCAATGTGCAAACATTATGGAAAAGCTGTAAACAAACACTGGTATGAACATCACCCAGCACCGGTTACAGAAATAGAAGATGTAACCATTCTATGTGATTACACCATCTACGCAGACAGAAAAATTGAAGCAAACAGGCCAGACATTATTGTTAAAAACCAGAAGGAGAAAACTTGTCTATTAATTGATATGGCTTGTCCAGCGGATTGTAACATAGCAATCAAGGAATTTGAAAAACTGTCAAAATATAAAGACCTGGAAATTGAAATAGAAAAAATGTGGAAATTGAAAACAAGAGTTGTGCCAGTGATAGTAGGTGCACTTGGAATTATAAAAAATGGAACAAAACAACACATTGAAAGAATCCCTGGAAACCCCAGCTTAAGAGATATACAAAAAATTGTCTTATTAAGTACAGCCCACACACTAAGGAAAACTTTATCTATGTAATGCTGGGGATGATAGGGAAGATAGAAAAACATGAAATGGAGCCATAACAACACGCCACTACCTGCCTTAGGTCTCCCCGCAGACTTGGTTGGTAGTGAGACCAAAGCAGAAATCGAAATATGACGAAAAATAACATAATAATAAATGCAATCCTAATCGCCATCTACTGCACTCCTGATAACTCTTTGTTTATTCTACACATCATTCATGTCGTTATTTCTAATTCTTATACACTAGATTTGTATCTAACCCGCTACATGTTTGTGTCGGGTAGGGACTAAAATCATCTCTCAGTTGCGTCTCTGTCCTCAAAGACAGAGTTCGGCTCAGTTGTAGCTCCATCGGCGAGGACAGCGTGGCAACTGAGAAAAATGACAGTTGTAGATGCCCGGTCCCGGGGAACAGTGTCCCACGGCGGCACCACCCCATTGCAGTGGAGGGGTGGACCAGGCTTTTGAGGGGACTGGGGAATTTTTGTCCCTCCCCGCCCGTACACGGTCGGGTCCCCACCTTAAAAAGACCTTGTGTTACATCTCGCAGCAGAATAATCCTGACAACTTGAAACTATGCTCTCGTATAAATCTGAAGATGACATTCTGATCTTGAAATATTAATGAATAATAAATAGGTAATGCCCAACACCTTCTTTACCTTCCTTTATTATACTAAACGCATTGTGATAGCCTTCATATATCTACTGATCTCGAAATATTAATGAATAATAAATAGGTAATACCCAACACCTTTTTTACCTTCCTTTATTATACTAAACGCATTGTGATAGCCTTCAAATACCTACTGACCTCGAAATATTAATGAATAATAAATAGGTAATACCCAACACCTTCTTTACCTTCCTTTATTATACTAAACGCATTGTGATAGCCTTCAAATACCTACTGACCTCGAAATATTAATGAATAATAAATAGGTAATACCCAACACCTTCTTTACCTTCCTTTATTATACTAAACACATTGTGATAGCCTTCAAATACCTACTGACCTCGAAATATTAATGAATAATAAATAGGTAATACCCAACACCTTCTTTTCCTTCCTTTATTATACTAAACGCATTGTGAGAGCCTTCATATATCTACTGATCTCGAAATATTAATGAATAATAAATAGGTAATACCCAATATATTCTTTACCTTCCTTTATTATACTAAACGCATTGTGATCGCCTTCAAATACCTACTGACCTCGAAATATTAATGAATAATAAATAGGTAATACCCAACACCTTCTTTACCTTCCTTTATTATACTAAACGCATTGTGATAGCCCTCAAATACCTACTGACCTCGAAATATTAATGAATAATAAATAGGTAATACCCAACACCTTCTTTTCCTTCCTTTTATTATACTAAACGCATTGTGATAGCCTTCAAATACCTACTGATCTTGAAATATTAATGAATAATAAATAGGTAATACCCAACACCTTCTTTTCCTTCCTTTATTATACTAAACGCATTGTGAGAGCCTTCATATATCTACTGATCTCGAAATATTAATGAATAATAAATAGGTAATACCCAACACCTTCTTTACCTTCCTTTATTATACTAAACGCATTGTGAGAGCCTTCAAATACCTACTGATCTCGAAATATTAATGAATAATAAATAGGTAATACCCAACACCTTCTTTACCTTCCTTTATTATACTAAACGCATTGTGATCGCCTTCAAATACCTACTGATCTCGAAATATTAATGAATAATAAATAGGTAATACCCAACACCTTCTTTACTTTCCTTTATTATACTAAACGCATTGTGAGAGCCTTCAAATACCTACTGATCTCGAAATATTAATGAATAATGAATAGGTAATACCCAACACCTTCTTTACTTTCCTTTATTATACTAAACGCATTGTGATCGCCTTCAAATACCTACTGATCTCGAAATATTAATGAATAATAAATAGGTAATGCCCAACACCTTCTTTACCTTCCTTTATTATACTAAACGCATTGTGATAGCCTTCATATATCTACTGATCTCGAAATATTAATGAATAATAAATAGGTAATACCCAACACCTTCTTTACCTTCCTTTATTATACTAAACGCATTGTGATAGCCTTCAAATACCTACTGATCTCGAAATATTAATGAATAATAAATAGGTAATACCCAACACCTTCTTTACCTTCCTTTATTATACTAAACGCATTGTGATAGCCTTCAAATACCTCCCCATACACCTTATATACAGAATGCTTGTAGGAATAAAATTAAATGACGAAATAAAATAAAAAAACACTAAATAAAATAAAAATACAAAATAAAATAAAAACTACGAAATAAAATAAAAATACAAAATAAAATAAAAATACAAAATAAAATAAAAATACAAAATAAAATAACCATAAAGATCTCGCAGGAGTCCTCTGACAGGAAAGACAGATTACGCATGTGCAGAAAGAGAGGTTTCCTGGCGCCAAAAATAAACTCTACCTCTTTTTCTGTTGGACTTTGAATGATAAAGACGTGCCGACTGTTCGGGAAGGAATTTCTCCAACAAGTAGACCTTGGAATCAAAGAATAAAATCACCGTTTAAACTGTCCCTCTAGTGTCTCTGTATCTTTCCTTTTTTTCTTTGCCTATTTATTTCAGAGACGAAAGCTTTTCAACAAGTTTTCGATGTTTAGGTGAAAGAACCAATTCAGCAGTAATAGCCGTAACATCTATATGCTTCAAACAAATTACAAAACTCTCCTAAAATTTAAGGTACAAATATCTGTAGAATTAATAAAAAAACGACAACTCTATTCTTTAGAAATAGATTTGTTTACGGTAAGATACGAAAATGAGCAGATATATTTTTCAAGAGTCAGACAAAAACCTCTATTGAAAGACACTTTTCAATTTTTACGAAATCCACAAATATTTTGAGTGTCATCTAAGAGTTTTGTAATTACTTGTTATTAGTTAGCACTTCGATGTGCAGCAATGAAATCAATTTTCTCTGCACGTCCTCCGTGATCCAGGTTCATACTTTTCAGACATTTTAATATCCTGTTCACATTGAATATTTGCTTTTAGTTTACCTGTGTTAATGAGAAAATCTTGTGACTTACGATCAAATCGATATTTCCCAGAATCGGTTCCATTTAGTTAACCTATCGAACAAAGTAATTGGCTATTAGCATTTTTATTTTGCCGTGTGCATAGAACGACACCCAACACCAGACGAATAACATTTCTTGCACATGAATCGATGGACATTATTTACAGCAGAAATGACTATAATTTCTTAATACTCAGTTTCTTTGCAGGATTAAAATTTGGATCATATGCCTTATATTTAAATTTAATTTCATTCTGCTTTTAATAAAATTTAAATATTATGTTTAGAAAATAGAAATAGTTAATTGATCATTATATTTGCTGATATGTTTCGAAAAACCTCTCTAAGACAAATATTGGATTTTAAATAGAATTTTAAATGTGTTTACATTTTTGTATACAATAGTTGCTCGATGATTCAATTAGTGACAAAAAATAGTAATGCCTAAAAACTACATTTATAAACGGAAATTACTTTTCCTTTTCATACGGATTCGTTTCATGCTATCATCTCTCAGGCAGAACCGAAATTTATCTTAAAAATTGGAATTACAAATATTTAGAATTTTTTCTTCGGAATTTTATATAAAGTTTGTAGCGATACCTAGTTTATTTATTTATCTCCAAGTCAAAGTGAAAGCCTTTTTGTCTATCAAATAGTTCATAAATATGCGAGATTTTGTGTTTATAAATATGTTCTAATAAGGCTTATTGAATTTGTTAAATATGATTGTAAGTCAAGTATAATCTTCTCCTTCATCATATATTTTGGACAAGAGTGCGAATAATTTTTGACATTCACTCGTATATGTTTCATTATACGTTGTTATTTTTAATCTTGATAATTCCATACAGAAAAGTCACTAAGATGTGTGTATGAATATTTACCCTGCCCCCCCCAATGGAGCGAGATGTGACACAAGGTCTTTCTTAAATGGGGACCCGACCGTGTACGGGCAGAGGGATAAAAATTCCTTAGTCCCCTCAAACGCCTGGTTCACCCCTCCGCTGCAATGGGATGGCGCGACCGCGGGACACTATTCCCCGGTTCCGGGCATCTATCAGTGTAATTTTTCTCAGAAGCAAGCCTGTTCGCGCGGACGCAGCTACAACTGAGCCGAACACTGCCTTCGAGGATAGAGACGCAACTGAGAGATAATTTTAGTCCCCACCCGACACAAAAATGTGGCGGGTTAAGTATATAACTAGTGGGAACGTCGGGAACGCAAGGGAATTTCACAGGCAGGAATTGCGAGAAAAGAAGCTGAGTGAGTAGAATTTCCGTTTACATTTTATTGGTTTCACAGTAAAAGGGTGAGACTTAGTTGTTATTTTGTGGCTGGGGTGAATTAGAAATAACAGCATGAATGATGTGTAGAATGAACAAAGAGTTATCAGGAGTGCAGTAGATGGCGATTAGGATTGCATTTATTATTATTATTATTATTATTATTTTGCAGATTTAATTTGGTTTGAAAGCCTAGGGCGGGAAGGAAAATTAACAGGTGAGCAATGAGAGAATTGAAACTGTCAGATTACAATTTACGGTTAAGTATAAATTAATGAGACCCCTACGAAAGTATAGTATTTTTTTATAATCATATCACTCCAAGTAAGGCATTTTACTACCACTGGTGTGCAAGGGAGTTACATAAAAGGAAAGTTATGAGAAAGAGTGACAGGTTATAGGGAGTGTCAGGAAGTGGGTAAGAGAAGGATGAGAATACTGATGAGAGTGAAGCGGATGGGGAAAGGAGCATGAAAGAGAGGATGCAGGTTAGTGAGATAGGAGATGACTATTGACTTTACATTTGAATTCTTTTAGATTGTAGCTGCCGGGCTATCTATCTATCTATCTATCTATTTTTTTATAATCATATCGCTGCAAGCAAGTCATTTTACTGCCACTGGTGCGCAGGGGTTTCCATACGAGGAAAGTTATGAGAAAGTGTGACAGGTTATAGGGAGTGTCAGGAAGTGAGTAAGAAAAAGAAGGAAATACTGATGAGAGTAAAGTGGACGGAGAAAAAAGGATGAGAGAGAGAGAGAGAGAGAGAGAGAGAGAGGATGCAGGTTAGTGAGATAGGAGATGATTATTGACTTTACATTTAAATTCTTGGAGATTGTAACTATCGGGAACGCAAGGGAATTCCACAGGCAAGAATTGCGAGAAAAGAAGCTGAGTGAGTAGAATTTGCGTTTACATTTTATTGGTTTCACAGTAAAAGGGTGAGACTTAGTTGTTATTTTGTGGTTAGGGTGAATTTATATATAGGGGCACCAGTGAGCTAAGTTCATCGGAGCAGAAGCCGTGAAAGTATTTGTAAAAGAGACATCGGGAGGCCACATTCAGCCGGTGAGTTGTATCTGAGCCGCCAAGTTGGGATCTATCACATTACAGGTTCTCCGTTGGATTTTGTCAAGGACACCTAGATGGATAGCAAGAGCACCCGACCACATATGGCAGCAGTATTCATTGCACGGGCGGATGGTAGATTTATACATGTGCAGGATTGTTTCAGGCGGAAAAAAATTTTCTGGCCCTACAAAGAAAACCGATTTTCTTAGCAGCGGGTTTAGCTATGGATTCTATATAGTCTCTCCACTTTAGATCTGTTGCGATAGTTAAGACGAGGATGCGCAGTGTTTTGCTTTCAGGGAGACTAGATGATCCATGCTAATGGCGGTTAGGAGCGATTGTCTGTGATGGTTAATAGATCAGTCAGTTAAGTGCCATACGTGATACACGCTTGGGCGATCATGTCCCGAAAGAGACAAGACTGACTGGGCAGGGAATTATCCCGCAGTAGGTTGTTATTGCTCTCTGCGGTAGACTGGTTACCAACCAAGGCTATAGAACCCAATCTGTCCTATTATTTAACCCATAACTGGAAGGAAGAAACGGATTAATACCTTTCCCAAGGGCATTTGTGCGTAAGTGAATGCAAGGAATTCAACTGGAATTCGAACTAGGCACCCAGATTTGTCGTTCCAAGTCGGTATCCGCTGCACCACAACGCACATCTGGTTAATAGATACTGCACTTAAATTTAAAAAAAGAATAAGCAACACAGCGAAGAGATCACCTGAACTATTACCATGAATGTATTTATGGAAAAGTCAGAAGGAGCAACCTTACGGAGGTGGAAAAGTGACGGGAGACGAGATGCTAGATCAGGACCGATAATAATACAAATTCTTGCTTGGATTTTCTCAAGATGTTCTAGATAGATAGCAGGGGCACTGGACGATATGTGGCGGCAGTGTTTTAAGCATGAATAAATGGCAGACTTATAGATACATGATAGATTCTGGATAGAACGACTGCTTCGCACGACATCGTGAACTAACTTTCTTCGCAGTTGACATAGCAATTGAATCATTTCATGTCAGCCGAGAACGTTCCCATAAAGAGGTGAAACGTGTGACCCCGCATTCTGAGCTAATAACAGAAGGCAGAGCATAATAATAGAGAACAATTTACCTTTTAAGGGTTTTAACTTTAGAAATAACAAATTACCAGTAAATAACAGACGGAAGTTCGTTTCGAACATCAACTACAATTTTGTTCATGAAATTGATCAGACGTAGTAGAAAGACAGGAGTAAATGTTTGCGTCATCAGCATAGATACCAAGTTGAGCGAGGATGTCATCTTGAATATCATTCAGTTAGTTAAGTGCCATACGTGAAACACGCTTGGGAGATCATATCTCGAAAGTGACATGACTGACTGGGCACAAGATTATCCCGCAGTAGGTTGCCAATGGTTTCTGCGGTAGACTGGTTGCTGACCAAGGCTATAGAACCCAATCTGTCCTGTTATTTACTCATAACTATAAGGAGAAGAGATAGATTATATTATTATAATTAGTGGGGGATCAGTTTATTACTTTATAACAATATATAACCGATCCCCCACTTTATGCCCAGTAGGAGTTTTAATTATGTTTCCAACTATTATATTCAGTCAGTCAGTTAAGTGCCATACGTGATACACACTTTGGGCGATCATGGTTCGAAACAGACATGACTGACTGGGCAGAAGATTATCCTGCGGTAGGTTGCCATTGCTTTCTGCGGTAGACTGGTTGCCGACCAAGGCTATAGAACCCAATCTTTCCTGTTATTCAACTCATAACTGGAAGGGATAGACGCATTAATACCTTTCCCAAGGTTATTTGTGCGTAAGTGAAAGCAATGAATTCAGCTGGAATTCGAACTCGGCTCCCCGATTTCTCGTTCCGAGCCGATATCCAATGCACCACAACGCACATCCTGGAATATCATTACTGAAAGTTAAAATCATAGTTGGACCCAGTGTAGAGTCTTAGGACACGTCCGTATTAGGGCAAAAGTATCTAGAAGAGTGAGCGTCAAGTATAATTTTCATTTCACATTTGATTTGAAAGACTGTATCATTTCAAAATTTTTTTCAGAGACACTATAACTTTTCAGTTTGTGGAAAAGACCTGCATGCCAAAACCTGTCGAAATAGTATTTACATTATTCGGACTATTGTCCTCATCTTTGTTGCCATTTGTATGACGTTTCAGCCGTTTTACGCTCCGGCCTTTTTCAGGTGCTAGAAATTTCGAACAGAACCTTTTATTACAATTACTTGGGTGTAGTTCTCATTCCTTGCGTATCAGCAATGCACACTAAAAAAAGGTCGGAGCGTACAATGGCCGAAACGTAGTACAAATTAAAACAAAAATGAGGATAATAATCCGAATAATATAAATACTGTAAATATACATTAGTGATTGTAATAAAGGGTTCGGTTCGAAATTCCTAACACCTGAAGAAGGCCGGAGCGTACAACGGCCGAAACGCCGTACAAATTACAACAAAGATGAGGACAATAGTCAGCAAAATGTAAATACTGTAAATATACCCCAGTGATTTTAATAAATGTCTCGGTTCGAAATTCTTAGCATCTGAAGAAGGCCTGTGCTACAATGGTCGAAACGTCTTACAAATGGCAACAAAGATAAGGACAAAAGTCCGAATATTGTAAAAACTGTAAATATACCCCAGTGATTGTAATAACGGGTTCGGCTTGAAATTCTTAAGAA
Organism: Ascarosepion bandense; assembly: GCA_037127315.1. Lineage (NCBI taxonomy): Eukaryota > Metazoa > Mollusca > Cephalopoda > Sepiida > Sepiidae > Ascarosepion > Ascarosepion bandense. Next base: position 313,864 of record JBBBDQ010001348.1, read on the forward strand.
TTCCGAAGAAGGCCTGAGCGTACAACGGCCGAATGGTCGTACAAATTGCAACAACGATGAGGACAACAGTCCAAATAGTGTAAATACTGTACTCATCTCAGAAATATAGACAAATACCTGCCGAAATCTTTCGTGATGTCGAATGTTATAGCGCTGGTTTCATCATTCTTGTTTAGAGCTTGATATGCTTTTTCCTCAATTATCGTCAGAAGATCAGCAGTTTACCTGAATAAATTGAAAAAAGATGCCTTGCAATGTTAGTTGCTTCATGAATTCAGCACTGAAGAGTGGCTTTAAAAGTTTTAATTATAGAAGGCGAATAGTTGACAGCAGCGGATTGGCCACCCGAGTTCTTAACAACTGGAACTATAGATGAGGACATTCAGCAAGCAGGAAACCAAGATGGGGCGAAGCACTTGACTAAACTTATTTATGACTGAAACTTTGTGTGTGCGTGTGTGACTCAGTGTGTGTCCGTTGCCTATAGAATCCGAAACGGCTGAACAGATTTTCTTGAATATTTACACAGTTGTACTATAAGCGTCTGCTTGTGTTCTTAGCTAGGTTTTGTGTCGAGGTACCCCCGATAAATATCGAAAATAGATAATCGAAAAAATCGTGTTATAGAAGGAGTGGTCCGATTTTAATCAAATTTGATAAACTCATAGCAAAGACATAAGAAACGATATTCAGATGTTTCGAGGTTGCAGTTCTTACACTAGTGCAGAAAATCGATAATATACATAAATAAAAGGCAAGATGTTTGTGTGTGTGTCTGTTTATCTGCCTGTATGTCTGTATTTTTTCAGCCCTTTTATTTTAGTTTCTGCTTCGGGTTTGGCTCTAAGTAGGTATAATTGTAGTTCTTACTCTCAGCCATGATAGCATTTACTCCGAGGACTTATTTAGCCTTCAAAATTCAGTTTACGACGAAAAAAACTGATATGATCGAGATACCATAAAATCAATATTTGACTTACATCCATTCATTTTTCTTTCCGTCTACGGTTTTACTTTAACTGGAAACAACTCTTGCTTTTTAGTGCCAACGTCCAAAGAGTCTGAGCTTCAGGACCATAGATTAGTTTTAAAGCTTTCATTATATCCTAGCAAAGCCGGGCTATAATGCTAGTAAAATTTAAAAAGAACTGGAACCGTTTCGGAAGCACACTTCTTCATGACTATTACAGGAATTCCATCAGGTTCACAAGATTTTGGGGGAACCAGGTTAGAGATTACCTCAGAAACATAGAAGGGGTTATAGACACATCATCCAATAAACTCTAGGTAGAAACTTCGGCAGAGACAATTGATACGAATCAAGAGTGGAATGTAAGAAGAGTTCCTGGGGAAAACTTTGGTATTTCTTAGCAATTAATTTGAAGAGAGCAGGAATAGATTATTTGTATTTATTTAATATATTATTACAGAGCTGCCAGTCATCACAAGAGCCAATGTTGTTAGATGCAATACGGCGCCTCATTCTTTCAGCAAACAGAGACTTATCTCCTTCAAGGACACGTTGACATTTATTACGAGAAACCACGAATAGGTGTCTGTTGTGACTGGGGTTTTCACTATGTTAGAGTTGAGAATAGTGTTCCCTGTGGGCTATGGCAACAGATCGTGTTGGTGTGAACCATGGAGAAGATGGAGGATTCACCTGGTATTTCCGAGAAAGAATGAATGCATCCATATTAGCTTTGACACAAGAGAAATATACTTCGCCACAATTCCCAAACGGAAAGTTTAATTTCACTCCGTGTTATAGAAAAAGACCTATTCAGCATGCTCTTAATAGAAAGACGTCTTATCAAGTGGAGGTTCCTATTTACAGTATTTACATTCTTCAGACTATTGTCCTCATCTTTGTTGTCATTTGTACGACATTTCGGCCGTTGTACGCTCAGGCCTTCTTCAAGTACTAGGTTTTTTAAACCGAAACCTTTATTAAAATCACCGGGATATATCATCCTCATTCCTTGCGTAAAGCCCCGATTAGAAATCATGGGTTACCTTCATCTCACTAGTCATGTTACTTGTTCACCACTGCTGTAGAATGTTATTGAACTCACAATTCTAAGAGTCAATTCAGGTGGTAACCAACGTCTATATCCACTGGATTATGTGTTCTTAAAGACACATAACCTCGTGGTGAACAAATAACTTTCAGGGTTAGAGAGAAATAGCGCATGATTTCTAATCAAGGCTTAAGGCAAGAAATAAGGATGATGTACCCCACAGATTGTAATAAAGGGTTCTGTTCGAAATTCTAATACCTGAAGAAAGCCGGAGAGAACAACGGCCAAAACGTCGAACAAATGGCAACAAAGATGAGGACAATAGTCCGAATAATGTAAATACTGTAAATACTAGCGCATCTCAGAAATATAGACAAATAAAATGATATATTATTAAGCGTCATATAAAAGGGCAATAAAGATGAGGACAATAGTCCGAATAATGTAAATACTGTAAATACTAACTCATCTCAGAAATATAGACAAATAGAATGACCTATTATTAAACGTCGTACAAATGGCAACAAAGATGAGGACAATAGTCCGAATAATGTAAATACTGTTAATACTACTTCATCTCAGAAATAAAAGACAAATAAAATTATCTATTATTAAAAGTCCTATAAATGACAAAAAAAAATGAAAACCCTAGTCCGAATAATGTAAATACTGTAAATACTACCTCATCTCAGAAATATCTAAACTTATTTATAAATGAAACTTTGTCTGTGTGTGTGTGTGTGTGTGTGTGTGTGTGTGTGTGTGTGTATCCGTTACCTATAGACTCCGAAACGACTGAACCGTTTTTCTTGAAAATTTACGCAGTTGTACTATAAGTGTCTGCGAGTGTTCTTAGCTAGGTTTTGTGTTGAGGATTTGTATAAAAGACATACAGATAGATAAACAGACACACATACACAAACATCTTTGCTTTGATAATATATATATATATATATATTATCAATTGCACTATTGTAAGAACTGCAACCTTGAAACTTCTAAATATAGTTTCTGATGTCTTTATCTATGAGTGTATCAAATTTGATTAAAATCGGACCACTTCTTCTATAAACCGATTTTTTCGATTATCGGTTTTTGACATTTATCGGGGGTACCTCGACACAAAACCTAGCCAAGAACACTCGCAGACGCTTATTGTGCAACTGTGTAAAATTTCAAGAAAATCGGTTCAGCAGTTTCGGAATCTATAGGCAACGGACACACACACACACACTGACACACACACGCGCACACACAAAGTTCCATTTATAAATAAGTTTAGATTAGATAATACGAAAGTATTCGATTATACCTGGATCAATATATGAATGTCTATAAAAGAAAAGACATACTAAATTCCCTATTTAATTGATGTAATAACAGAAAATTGGTCCTAGCTAAAGAACGTTGTGTCTAATTTAATATGCATCGTTCAAGTTGTATCTCGGGAAAACCCATGCATATATCTTCTTCTGCGTGTCTTGTCCTTTCAGGGCGTAGGTGATTGATCATGGCTTTCCACGTCTCCCTATCCCTGGTGGCTCTTACCACATTTCTCTTGTAGCAACTCGCAGCACCCGTTCTGTCATCCACCTGTTTAGGCGCTTCAAGTACGTTATCCACTGCTTTCCTCTGTCTCTCTTCCTCTCTATCTGGCCTGTTAGTATCGGGTTCGCCAAGCCCTCTTTCTTCATTGCATGTCCCAGGGACTTTTGTTGTTTCTTTCTGATGCTCAATATTAATTTCTTTTTCGTTTCCATCATTTCAAAAACTTCATCAGTGCTCACATGCTCGATCCATGATATTCTCAGCATCCTTCTGTAGAAGCACATCTCAGTTGCTTCAATTTTTTTCTTCATCTTTGATGATATTGTCCAGCATTCACTTCCATATTGAAGAACTAACAACACATAGCAAACCAGTACTCTTTAGTTTGTTTCTAGCGAAATTTTCCTGTCTTTTAATACTCTACTCAGCTTCTGGAACTTTCTATCATCTGTTAAAACACTTCCTAGTTATTAAAATTGTTGTACCTTGATTTTAGTATCTCAATCTGTATTTGGCCTTTCGGGCTGCTCTTTTTGCCGATGACCTGGCATAATATCTAAGATCCTCAAACTAGCCTCGTTGTACCAGTTGAATAGCTCCGGTGAAAAGACGCATATCTACGAAGCTCGAATTTTAGAATTTTACTGTTCTAAAAAGTGAGTTCATTAATATTTAAAATATTATTTATTTCTAGATATAAAATGCACTTAATTATGTTTAGGAACTTTCATTTCATTGAAGAAATTAAAGATGAAAATGTATATTGAAATAATTTATTACATTTAAAACGCCCCCTTTGATTAACTTCAGAAAATTTATAACTTTTAGTTCATGAATATGTATAAAATACATTCAGAAAATTTTGTTGTATTGAAAGTGCGAAGAATCAAATATTCGTTCATAGACAATCGCACTAATCTCCTATTAGCATGGACCAGGCTTGCCTCCCAGAGAGTAAAACACTACGCCTCCTTGGCCTCACAATCTCAGCGAACCTCAAGTGGAATGACTATATCGAATCCATTGCTAAATCCGCTGCTATGAAAGTCGGTTCTCTGTGCAAGGCCCCGAAGGTCTTTCTGTCCGAATCTATCCTGCACATATATAAATCTACCATCCACCCGTGCATTGAATACTGCTGCCACATCTGATCAGGTGCCCCTGCTATTCTCCTCGGGGTTCTTGGCAAAGTAGAACGAAAAATCTGTAATGTGATCGATACCGACTTGACAGACCGGCTGCAGTCTCTCTCTCACCGGTGCGACGTGGCTTCCCTGTGTGTCTTCTATAAATACTTTCACGGATTCTGCTCCGATGAACTTAGATCACTGGTGCCCCCTAGGTTCGAATTTGCACGAGATACTAGATTAGCAACTAGATCCCACCCTTTTACAGTGAAACCGATAAAATGCAACGGCAACTTCTACTGCAACAGTTTCTTTTCTCGCACTTCCCGACTGTGGAATTCCCTTCCACAAGACTGCTTCCCCAACGGCTACAATCTCCAGGAGTTTAAATGTAAGGTCAGTAGACACCTCCTAACACACTAACTTGCATCCATTCTTTCAAACACTCTTCCCATCGACCCAACCCCCAGCCTCGGTATCCTTACCCATCTATCACTCTCCTTCAGACATTTCCTATATCTAAACACTCTTTCTCTTTACCTTCTCCTATATAACCCCATGCGCAATAGTGGTAGTGGGATGCCTTGGTTGGGGTCAAATGATTTCAAAAAATGTCAGTGTTGGTGTTTTAAATTGATAGATCAGTCAGTAAAGCTCCATATGTAATATACGCTTGGCCAGAATATTTTCACAAAGTAAGTTGCTATTACTTTCAATAGTAGACTGGTTGCTAACCAAGGCTACAGAAACCACTCTGCGATGTTAATTGAATCATAGATTGAGGGGAGGGATGTATTAATACCTTTCCCAAGATCATTTGTGCGTAAGTGAATACAGTGAATTAAACTGGATTGGGAAAGTTTAGTAATTTACTTAAAGCACTGTGTATATTAGGTGTATGGTTAGGTCTTGAAGGCTGTCGCAATGCGTTTAGTAAAATAAAGGAAGGTAAAGAAGTTGTTGAGTGTTACCTATTTATTATACATTAATATTTTAAGATCAAAATATCATCTTCAGAATAGTAGGAGAGCTTGTTTTTCTATTCCGTGCCTTTCAACGATTGGTCATTGTTGGTTGCTACTGGTTTCATTAATTGTAGTGAATGTATGTGTATAAGTGTGTTGGAGTATGTATGTGTTTATGGTGTATATATGTGCGATTGATAGTTGGTGCCTTTTTACGGTCTGATTATATCATTCGGCTTTAATATATGGTTTATCTAAGTATGCGTTGACCTGAGTGATTGTTTGACTTTTGCCAATGAAGTAGAGGGCTTTCTTTTATGACTGGTGATATATCTGTCTGCTTTAATTGGGGGCATGTTTATTGTTACATATTATTTAAACTGGGATTCGTACTCGACTCTCCGAATTCTCGTTCCGTGCCGACATCCACTATACCATAATGTACATCCACACGTTGATAGTTATTTTCCTATCATATAAATACTTTATTATATGCAGTAGATGGGATGTTTCATCTGATCACTACAAAATTAAGTCTAGAGTAAACTAATATATCAAAATAAACAGTGCGTCTTATCTCTTATTTTATGCCTCTACCTTGAGCGGTTCATAAAAATCATAGAGTGTGAGCATTTTAAAATAAAAAAATAAATTAAATTTCTTTGTATTGTGCAAAATATTTTAAATTAATTTGAAACAAAAATTTTGTTCATCACCTACACCCATGTGCAAATTATTAGAAACAACTGTTTTAGTTTTCTTTCTTTCGCCATACGGTCAGTTTTAAACCCACTGGAATGACAGGGTGTAATCGATTTCTATTTTCACCTCAGATTAGGTCATTTGTAGTGGTGTGCATTTATGTAACTCTATTTTCAGGGTGTATTTTGCAATCTGTTTGGCCTTAAAAATATTACGTCAGCCGTAATGTCATCAGATATTTATTACACCCAAACACTATTGTCTAGATTGTTGATTGGTTGCCCTAGGTCTAATTTATATGATGGACGCTACTTCAAATAAGTAAAAATTATAACACTATAAAAAAAAAACACTGGTATGCCTTACAGAGAGTCGCAGATATATTATCTAGACCGTCGATTAGTTGACCTTCGGCCGATGTCTTTGATGGACGTTACTTCAAGTAAACGTACAAAAATTTTAACTCTGAAAACAATCACTGGTATACCTTACAGAGAGATCGCATATGTCGTTGGTGGCAACCTTTCAACTGCCAGTCGTGTCATATGTGCAAAGGAACAATCTAGATCAATCATCCCAAAACGTAAAAGAAAATGCGGTCGGAAGAGAAAAATAATGTTAAGAGATGACGTTTACGTGATCAGGGAAAGTGTGAAAGATTCCTAGCAGATATTCGTTTTGTTTCGGTTAATTTGCACAAAGGTGTATCTATCTATCTATCTATCTATCTATCTATCTATCTATCTATCTATCTATCTATCTATCTATCTATCTATCTATCTCAGTCTGTCCGTATCTATCTATCTATCTATCTATCTATCTATCTATCTATCTATCTATCTATCTATCTATCTATCTTAGTCTGCTCATTATCTATCTATCTATCTATCTATCTATCTATCTATCTATCTATCTATCTATCTATCTATCTAAGTTCAAAAAGTGAAAGTAAATGCTATCGGAAAAGAAATAAACGCCGAGAGACGACGTATACATGATCAGGGAAAGTGTGAAAGATCCTAAGACGTTATTCGTTTTGTTTCACTTAATTTGCACATGAGTGTAAATGAAATAATACTTGAGCATTATCTGTTGCCAGTTACGCTTTTGGAATAAAATACCTATTGAAATATACATAATAATATGTAACATTTATTACCCACTTTTTCTTTAATTTATTGATATATTTCAAGATGTTTACTCATATGAAAATATTGATATTTAAATGGATTATCTCTTATTTTGTCAAGCCTCATTTATACTTGAATGTAAATTTAAAATCTGTGTTGGGTCTTATATTTTTAAAAATATGTTTTTTGTTTTGTTTTTTGTTTTTTTTTAAATAAAGCGAATAACTGGCAACGTATATTCCTCCGGCGATAGAAAAATTGACAGCTTCAAACGTGTTGTCAGTCAAGATTTCTAACATGTTTTTAATAAAGACATTTTCTTTCACATTTAAGGCGAACGTGACTCTCCTCATTTTCCAAATTTATTAAGTTTTAAATGTTATGCATTCTAGAGAAAAAAGGCTTACGGCCATATTATGATGAAACTTCGGTTCTCGTACAATCAAAAAATTAAGCAACGTTGAGTCGGGTTAGTAACAATAGTGATTGCATGGGAATATTAATATTTGTTTGCATGTAATGACTAACGGCACAGGTTTGGGAATTTGGAGAGCTGAGTTTCGATTCCAGATAGGTTCGTTAAATTCACTTGTGCATAAATAACATTAAAAAGGTTATGAAATCTTCTCCTTCAAGATATGGTTAAATTAGTAGGCCCGATATCAATAAATCATTATTAACGCTAAAATGATTTCTAATGTCCAGCTTCAGATAACTCGAAAAAGTTGATTGTCCCTAAAAGCTAAATAGTCAATCTTGGTTAGCTGTTAGCTCTTCGTACGTATGAAAATTAGAATTTTTAAACTAGTACTGGAGAAAAGTAGATGTAGTCAAGATGTCAGGTAAGGATCCATTAATTATAAAGTGTTCTTTCGATTTTTCAAGAATCTCACAAAATCGAATCTTACTAACAAATAACACGGTTATCAGTAAAAGACCACAACAAGCAGTTAATCTTTGGCTATTTCTGTTACCTCTTCCAAGGTATGATAATAGATTTTTTTTAGATTGGTTGAGAAGAGATGGGGATGTGCGTTGTGGTGCAATGGATATCGACTCGGAACGACAAATCGGGGAGCCAAGTTCGAAATCCAGTTGAATTCCTCGCATTCACTAACGCACAAATACCAATAGAAAAGGTATTAATCTGTCTCTTCACTCCATTTATGGGTTAAATAATAGGACAGATTGGATCATATAGTCTAGGTTGAAAACCAGTCTATCGCAGAAAGCAATGGCAAATTACTACTAGATAATCTTCTGTCCAGTCAGTCATGTCTCTTTCGAGACATGATCGCCTAAAGCGTTTCTCACGTATGGCTCTTAACTGACTGACTGAATATAGTAGTTGAAAATATGATTAAGGCTAATTCTAGTTATAAAGTGGGGGATCAGTTTTATATTGTTATGAAGTAATAAACTGATCCCCCACTAATTACTACTTAATAATATAATACATCACTTCCCCCTCTAGCTATGAGTCAAATAATAGAACAGATTGAGTTCTGTAGCCTTGGCTGGCAATTATTCTACCGTAAAAAGCAATGGCAACCTACTGCTGGATAATCTTCTGCTCAGTCAGTCATATATCAAAAGAGACATGATCGCTCAAAATGTGTGTCACGTATGGCACTTACCTGACTGACTGAATATAATAGTTGAAAACATGATTAAGGCTTTTACTGGGCATAAAGTGGGGGTTCAGTTTTATATTGCTATGAAGTAATAAACTGGTCCCCAACTTATTATTATTTAATAATATAATACATTACTTCCCCCTCAAGCTATGAGTCAAATAATAGGACAGATTGGGTTCTATAGACATGGCTGACAACCAGTCTACTGCAAAAAGCAATGCAACCTACTGCGGGATAATCTTCAGTCAGTCATGTCTTTTTTAGACATGATCGCCCAAAGCGTGTATCATGTATTACACTTAACTGACTGACTGAGAAGAGACTGGGTGTAGCCAACATGCCAGATCACTGTTAAGTATTATTTGGATTTTTTTTAAATTTCAAAAAACGAATCTAACTAACAAATCACACAAAATTGTTGGTTATCTTTAAAAAACAACAATCAACGAATTTTGGTAATGATAATTGTTACCGTTTCTGTTTTATGAAAATCAGTTTGTTTCCTTTTTTTCTTTTTACATCAAAGGAAGCACTGATTTATCTTCCCAAATCCAAGACACGAAGGTGAAATTTTTATATTTTGCTTTTGCATATTTGTTCAAAAGGTTCTTCTTCTTCTATGTGCCCTCTCCCTTCAGGACGTAGGCGATCATGGTTTTCCACGTCTCCCTATCCCTAGTGGCTCTTAGTATGTTTGCTCCTGTTACTCCTGGCAACCCTGGTTCCGTCATCCACCTGATCAGGTCCTGCAAATATGTTACCCGCTGCCTTCCTGTGTCTCTTTTTCCTTCTATCTGGCCTGTCAGTATCAGGTTCTCCAAGCTCTCCTTCCTCATTGCGTGTCCCAGGAACTTCAGTTGTCTCTTCCTGATGCTCAGTATTAATTTCCTTTTTGTTGCCATTCTTTCCAACACCTCAACTTTGCTTGTATGCTCAGTCCACGATATCCGTTGCATCCTTCTGTAGAACCACACTTCAGCCGCTTCCAGTTTTGTCCTCATTTTCGATGATATTGTCCAGCATTCACTGCCGTATTAAAGAACTGACATCACGTAGCAGTCTAGCACTCTTTTCTTCGTTTCTAGTGAAATTTTCCTGTGTGTTAGTACTTTACTCAGTTTCTGGAACGCGTCCTTTGCCATGCCAATTCGCCTTCGGATCTCCGTGTCGCACTTTCCATCTTCTATTAGAACACTTCCTGGGTATTTAAATGTTTGTACTTGTTTGATTCTGGTATCCCCCACCTGTATTTGGCAGTTTGGGTTGCATCTTTTGCTGATGGCCATGCATTCAATTTTAAAGTTTTTTTGCGGTCCTTTTTTGTCACTCTCCACCGCTACCATTTGTAGGAGGTCTTGTAGTTTCCTTTCCGTGTCTGCAAGCAGCACTGTATCATCTGTTCAAAAGGTTACATATCGTAAAATATAATCCCTTCTTCATTTTCTGTTTCTCATAGTGGTAAATTTCGGCGAGAATCGAAACGTTAGACGATTCGTATTTATAGTGAAACGCCTTACTATTATTTCTTCTGTAATGAAAATGTTTCAAACAGGTGTGAACATTTTCAGAAACGTGATATTTAAGCTCTCATAAACGGCTCCGGTTTATTCTAATCTACCAATTAAGTGGGTAGCTGGCTTGCGTCAAAGGCGGGAGACAAAATGATAACAAGGCAATCTGAGAACTGCTTTTGGTGTCCTTTCAAACCCGGAAGGAATTCGTATAAAATTAGGGTAAATGGGAGCGATCAAAGAAATCAATGAAATCGTTAGGCGAAAATCAATTTCTGCATGCTGTTCATCCTAGAAATAGTTAATAAAAGATCTGAACCTACTCTGGTAAAGATTAAAAAGCATTTTTAGAATCAAACTTTATTTTCTAAAGGTGGTAAATAAATTGATTGTAATAGAATCATTCAAACATAGCTTTTTTACGTTGGCTATCATGTCGCCCTGTTAGTTTAAGTGTGAGGAAACTGTATTTTTTCTTAATACTTCTAGTATTTGTTCAGTCATCTATTTACACAAGGCCGTTAAGTTATTCGTTGCTCTCCTTTGCATCTCTTGTTTTCAACAAGACATGAGATTGTCAAATTCTTCAAGCCTTCTTTCCTCATTATGCTCTTTTGTATTTTTATTTATAGTAATACATCTATTTCTATTTTTCATAAAAGTTGATCATTTACTCAAGTCCATAGAACAAAATAAATGGCACCTAACGTCTCGTCATCAACTTATCATTTTTTCAGAAAAAAAATATGTCGTTTTTTGTCACGTGTTGAATTTTGATGACAACATCTGATTTGAGGGTCATATTTGTTATTGTTCATGAACATACTAATTAGGTTTTTAAAATTTTCAAGTCATCTAATTTGAGCGTCATGATTCTATACTCTATTAAAATACTACTAAAATATTTTAACTTTCAAAGCCATTTGATTTGGGTATCATGTTCTCCATCCTCTCTAAAATACTACTTATGTATTTAAATTTTCTAAGCCAACTAATTTGGGTGTCATATTTCTATTCTCCATGAACATACTACTAAAATATTAAAATTTTCAAAACCATCATATTTGGCTTCATGATTTTATATCACGATGTCCGGAACGGGCTTAGTCTATTCTGGTCACGGAAATTATGACGACGTCCGGACACCTGAGTCAGGGTTGATGCTGTCAATACAACACTAGTTAGGACGACGCTCTCGGGTCGTTAGTCGTGATGGCCTCGTCACAGTAGCTGGTCGTCGAGTCGTCCATTACAACGGTGTTCCTCCCTGCCCAACGTTGTGAATTTTGATCTCAAGGAGGGCAGGTTGAAATCTCTCTAGCCGTATCTTTAGCACTTCAAACTAGACCGAACACACCTACACACTTGGGTTAATAAAAAAAAACGGCACAAAATAAATAAATAAATAAAATAAAATAAATAAATAAAATAAAATAAATTCGATGATGCCTGGATAAGTTGCGGAAAAGTCTTTATATACAAAAAAAGCAGCAATCAGAAATAGAATATTACAGTCGTCGAATTCTTTTAACGGAACGAAAGTTTTTGTTTGAGAGTAATGTTTGTTCACTCCAATCGGAGATTTCAAAATTTTTGTCAAGTTTTTGTTCAATAAAATCTTATCAGGGCTTTTCACCGAATCATTACGGAAACAGCCGAAATGGGGTCGTTGTGACGACGGCGGTAAATTCATCTTTTCTCCTTATCTTGGCGCAGCAACAATAACTGCACTTGGCTCTTTGGGCCCTCATTTTTATGCCTGTTCCAAGTTCTCTTTAGGGGGTGCATGACGGACACCGGTGTTCATGCCTTTAACCAATTAAATTATTTCCATCTCCATATTTTGTGGTGGAATTATTTTCTCCCCTTGGTTTAAGCAATGAAAAAGCAATATCTCTGTTGACGACATTTCTTTTCGTCTTCTTCTGGTTCGAGTAATTACGTCATTTATTTCCCAAGCTAAATATTTCCCAGCAAATTCATGAGTTAAGGATCTGACCTCCTTTGACCTCATCAAAAGTTTTCGACAGTCGTGTTTTAACTCCCGATATCTTTCACTTCCACCAGCCGTAAAACCCAAGACTTCCAATGGTGTCTTTCTTAGTTACACAATATCGGCTAATGATGACTTCGCCTAAACTTTATTTTATACCTGCAAAATATATTTTCCCGTTTATTCTTTTCTATTTTCAGCTAGTTTTTCAAATTTTACAAATTTTATAATAAATATTATTTTTTCTACTCGACTCATACTGCGACTGTAATCTGATCTGCAAGATTAAAAATGCCACAAGTAATAATTTCTTTCGCTCCGTCAAACTAACATAATATCATGTTTTTACACATGAAATATTATAGTATTATATATTTCCACATATAATATTAAATTATCATATTATTCCACAAGCAATGCAATTGCTTGATATATATATTCTTTATGAAAATATTACATAGGTATTTTAATTTACGAAGGCATTTGATTTAGATGTCATGTGCTTTTCATCCTCTATAAAAATACTATTTAGGTATTTAAATTTATGAGAGCATCTGATTTACACAGTATTCTCATCCTCTATAAAAGACTATTTAGGTATTTAAACTACGAGAGAATCTGATTTGGTTATCATGTTCCTCATCCTCTATAAAAGACTATTTAGGTATTTAAATTTATAGAGAGAGCATCTGATTTGGATATCATGTTCCTCATCCTCTATAAAAAAATAATATTTAGGTATTTAAACTTACGAGAGAATCTACTCTGATATCATACCTCATCCTCTATAAAAAGACTATTTAGGTATTTAAATTTGCGAGAGCATCTGATTTGGATATCATGTTCCTCATCCTCTATAAAAAAGACATTAGGTATTTAAATTTGCGAGAATCTGATTTGATATCATGTTCCTCATCCTCTATGTGCTAATTATTTAGGTATTTAAATTTACGAGAGCATTCAATGGATGTCATGTTCCTCATCCTCTATAAAAAGACTATTTAGGTATTTAAATTTTATATATCTGATTTGGATATCATGTTCCTCATCCTCTATAAAAATACTATTTAGGCTTTTAAATTTACGAGAGCATTCATTTGATATCATGTTCTATCCTCTATAAAGACTATTTAGGTATTTAAATTTGCGAGAGCATCTGATTTGGATATCATGTCTTCATCCTCTTATAAAGATTATTTAGGTATTTAAATTTGCGAGAATCTGATTTGGATATCGTGTTCCTCATCCTCTATAAAAAGACTATTTAGGTATTTAAATTTACGAGAGATCTGATTTGGATATCATGTTCTATCCTCTATAAAAAAGACTATTTAGGTATTTAAATTTGCGAGAGCATCTGATTTGATATCATGTTCCTCATCCTCTATAAAAAGACTATTTTATTTAAATTTATTGAGAGCATCTGATTTGGATATCATGTTCCTCATCCTCTATAAAAATACTATTTAGGTATTTAAATTTACGAGAGCATCTGATTTGGATATCATACCATCCTCTATAAAAAGACTATTTAGGTATTTAAATTTACGAGAGCATCTGATTTGATATCATGTTCCTCGACCCCTATAAAAATACTATTTAGGTATTTAAATTTACGAGAGCATCTGATTTGGATATCATGTTCCTCATCCTCTATAAAAAATACTATTTAGGTATTTAAATTTACGAGAGCATCTGATTTGGATATCATGTTCCTCATCCTATAAAAAGACTATTTAGGTATTTAAATTTACGAGAGCATCTGATTTGGATATCATGTTCTCATCCTCTATAAAAAGATTATTTAGGTATTTAAACTTACGAGAGAATCTGATTTGGATGTCATGTTCCTTATCCTTATAAAAAGACTATTTAGGTATTTAAATTTACGAGAGCATCTGATTTGGATATCATGTTCCTCATCCTCATAAAGACTATTTAGGTGTATTTAAATTTACGAGAGCATTCCTTGATTGGATATCATGTTCCTCATCCTCTATAAAAAAAGACTATTTAGGTATTTAAACTTACGAGAGAATCTGATTTGGATGTCAGTGTCTTCATCCTCTATAAAAAGACTATTTAGGTATTTATAAATTTACGAGAGCATCTGATTTGGATGTCATGTTCTCATCCTCTATAAAAAGACTATTTAGGTATTTAAATTTACGAGAGCATCTGATTTGGATATCATGTTCCTCATCCTCTATAAAAAGACTATTTAGGTATTTAAAAGCATGAGAGCATCTGATTTGATGTCATGTTCGTCATCCTCTATAAAAAGACTATTTAGGTATTTAAACTTACGAGAGAATCTGATTTGGATGTCATGTTCCTCATCCTCTATAAAAAGACTATTTAGGTATTTAAATTTACGAGAGCATCTGATTTGGATGTCATGTTCCTCATCCTCTATAAAAAGACTATTTAGGTATTTAAATTTACGAGAGCATCTGATTTGGATGTCATGTTCCTCATCCTCTATAAAAAGACTATTTAGGTATTTAAATTTACGAGAGCATCTGATTTGGATGTCATGTTCCTCATCCTCTATAAAAAGACTATTTAGGTATTTAAACTTACGAGAGAATCTGATTTGGATGTCATGTTCCTCATCCTCTATAAAAAGACTATTTAGGTATTTAAATTTACGAGAGCATCTGATTTGGATATCATGTTCCTCATCCTCTATAAAAAGACTATTTAGGTATTTAAACTTACGAGAGAATCTGATTTGGATGTCATGTTCCTCATCCTCTATAAAAAGACTATTTAGGTATTTAAATTTACGAGAGCATCTGATTTGGATGTCATGTTCCTCATCCTCTATAAAAAGACTATTTAGGTATTTAAATTTACGAGAGCATCTGATTTGGATGTCATGTTCCTCATCCTCTATAAAAAGACTATTTAGGTATTTAAATTTACGAGAGCATCTGATTTGGATGTCATGTTCCTCATCCTCTATAAAAAGACTATTTAGGTATTTAAACTTACGAGAGAATCTGATTTGGATGTCATGTTCCTCATCCTCTATAAAAAGACTATTTAGGTATTTAAACTTACGAGAGAATCTGATTTGGATGTCATGTTCCTCATCCTCTATAAAAAGACTATTTAGGTATTTAAATTTACGAGAGCATCTGATTTGGATATCATGTTCCTCATCCTCTATAAAAAGACTATTTAGGTATTTAAACTTACGAGAGAATCTGATTTGGATGTCATGTTCCTCATCCTCTATAAAAAGACTATTTAGGTATTTAAATTTACGAGAGCATCTGATTTGGATGTCATGTTCCTCATCCTCTATAAAAAGACTATTTAGGTATTTAAATTTACGAGAGCATCTGATTTGGATGTCATGTTCCTCATCCTCTATAAAAAGACTATTTAGGTATTTAAATTTACGAGAGCATCTGATTTGGATGTCATGTTCCTCATCCTCTATAAAAAGACTATTTAGGTATTTAAATTTACGAGAGCATCTGATTTGGATATCATTTTCCTCATCCTCTATAAAAAGACTATTTAGGTATTTAAATTTACGAGAGCATCTGATTTGGATATCATGTTCCTCATCCTCTATAAAAAGACTATTTAGGTATTTAATTTACGAGCATCTGATTTGGATACTATGTGTTCCTCATCCTCTATAAAAAGACTATTTAGGTATTTAACACGAGAGAATCTGATTTGGATGTCATGTTCCTCATCCTCTATAAAAAGACTATTTAGGTATTTAAATTTGCAAGAGCATCTGATTTGGATGTCATGTTCCTCATCCTCTATAAAAAGACTATTTAGGTATTTAAATTTACGAGAGCATCAATTTGGATGTATCATGTTCCTCATCCTCTATAAAAAGACTATTTAGGTATTTAAATTTAGAGCATCCTGATTTGGATATCATGTTCCTCATCACTCTATAAAAAGAGACTATTTAGGTATTTAAATTTACGAGAGCATCTGATTTGGATGTCATGTTCCTCATCCTCTATAAGGAGACTATTTAGGTATTTAAATTTACGAGAGCATCTGATTTGGATATCATGTTCCTCATCCTCTATAAAAGACTATTTGAAATTTATTTAAACTTACGAGAGAATCTGATTTGGATGTCATGTTCTCATCCTCTATAAAAAGACTATTTAGGTATTTAAATTTACGAGAGCATCTGATTTGGATGTCATGTTCCTCATCCTCTGCTCTAAAAAGACTATTTAGGTATTTAAATTTACGAGAGCATCTGATTTGGATGTCATGTTCCTCATCCTCTATAAAAGACTATTTAGGTATTTAAATTTACGAGAGCATCTGATTTGGATATCATGTTCCTCATCCTCTATAAAAAGACTATTTAGGTATTTAAATTTGAGAGCATCTGATTTGGATGTCATGTTCCTCATCCTCTATAAAGACTATTTAGGTATTTAAATTTACAGAGCATCTGATTTGGATGTCATGTTCCTCATCCTCTATAAAAAGACTATTTAGGTATTTAAATTTACAGGAAACCTCTGATTTTGGATATCATATTCCTCATCCTCTATAAAAGACTATTTAGGTATTTAAATTTACAAGAGCATCTGATTTGGATGTCATGTTCCTCATCCTCTATAAAAAGACTATTTAGGTATTTAATTTACGAGAGGATCTGATTTGGATGTCATGTTCCTCATCCTCTATAAAAAGACTATTTAGGTATTTAAATTTACGAGAGCATCTGATTTGGATGTCATGTTCCTCATCCTCTCTATAAAAAGACTATTTAGGTATTTAAATTTACGAGAGCATCTGATTTGGATGTCATGTTCCTCATCCTCTATAAAAGAATATTTAGGTATTTAAACTTACGAGAGAATCTGATTTGGATGTCTGTTCCTCGCATCCTCCATAAAAAGACTATTTAGGTATTTAAATTTTGAGGCATCTGATTTGGATATCATGTTCTCATCCTCTATAAAAAGATTATTTAGGTATTTAAACTTACGAGAGAATCTGATTTGGATGTCATGTTCCTCATCCTCTATAAAAAGACTATTTAGGCATTTAAATTTACGAGAGCATCTGATTTGGATGTCATGTTCCTCATCCTCTATAAAAAGACTATTTAGGTATTTAAATTTACGAGAGCATCTGATTTGGACATCATGTTCCTCATCCTCTATAAAAAGACTATTTAGGTATTTAAGTTTACGAGAGAATCTGATTTGGATGTCATGTTCCTCATCCTCTATAAAAAGACTATTTAGGTATTTAAATTTACGAGAGCATCTGATTTGGATGTCATGTTCCTCATCCTCTATAAAAAGACTATTTAGGTATTTAAATTTACGAGAGCATCTGATTTGGATGTCATGTTCCTCATCCTCTATAAAAAGACTATTTAGGTATTTAAATTTACGAGAGCATCTGATTTGGATATCATGTTCCTCATCCTCTATAAAAAGACTATTTAGGTATTTAAATTTACATAGAAACATCTGATTTGGATGTCATGTTCCTCATCCTCTATAAAAAGACTATTTAGGTATTTAAATTTTGAGCATCCAGTTTGAGATGTCATGTTCCTCATCCTCTATAAAAAGACTATTTGGGTATTTAAATTTGAAGCATCTGATTTGGATGTCATGTTCCTCACCCTCTGTAAAAAGACTATTTAGGTATTTAAATTTACGAGAGCATCCACAGTTTGGATATCTTGTTCCTCATCCTCTGTAAAAGACTGTTAGGTATTTAATTTTACGAGAGAATCAAGTTTGGATGTCATGTTACTCATCCTCTATAAAAAGACTATTTAGGTATTTAAACTTACGAGAGAATCTGATTTGGATGTCATGTTCCTCATCCTCTATAAAAAGACTATTTAGGTATTTAAACTTACGAGAGAATCTGATTTGGATGTCATGTTCCTCATCCTCTATAAAAAGACTATTTAGGTATTTAAATTTACGAGAGCATCTGATTTGGATATCATGTTCCTCATCCTCTATAAAAAGACTATTTAGGTATTTAAATTTACGAGAGCATCTGATTTGGATGTCATGTTCCTCATCCTCTATAAAAAGACTATTTAGGTATTTAAATTTACGAGAGAATCTGATTTGGATGTCATGTTCCTCATCCTCTATAAAAAGACTATTTAGGTATTTAAATTTACGAGAGCATCTGATTTGGATATCATGTTCCTCATCCTCTATAAAAAGACTATTTAGGTATTTAAATTTACGAGAGCATCTGATTTGGATGTCATGTTCCTCATCCTCTATAAAAAGACTATTTAGGTATTTAAATTTACGAGAGCATCTGATTTGGATATCATGTACCTCATCCTCTATAAAAAGACTATTTAGGTATTTAAATTTACGAGAGCATCTGATTTGGATGTCATGTTCCTCATCCTCTATAAAAAGACTATTTAGGTATTTAAACTTACGAGAGAATCTGATTTGGATGTCATGTTCCTCATCCTCTATAAAAAGACTATTTAGGTATTTAAATTTACGAGAGCATCTGATTTGGATATCATGTTCCTCATCCTCTATAAAAAGACTATTTAGGTATTTAAATTTACGAGAGCATCTGATTTGGATGTCATGTTCCTCATCCTCTATAAAAAGACTATTTAGGTATTTAAATTTACGAGAGCATCTGATTTGGATGTCATGTTCCTCATCCTCTATAAAAAGACTATTTAGGTATTTAAATTTACGAGAGCATCTGATTTGGATGTCATGTTCCTCATCCTCTATAAAAAGACTATTTAGGTATTTAAACTTACGAGAGAATCTGATTTGGATGTCATGTTCCTCATCCTCTATAAAAAGACTATTTAGGTATTTAAATTTACGAAAGCATCTGATTTGGATGTCATGTTCCTCATCCTCTATAAAAAGACTATTTAGGTATTTAAATTTACGAGAGCATCTGATTTGGATGTCATGTTCCTCATCCTCTATAAAAAGACTATTTAGGTATTTAAATTTACAAGAGCATCTGATTTGGATATCATGTTCCTCATCCTCTATAAAAAGAAAAAAACTATTTAGGTATTTAAATTTACGAGAGCATCTGATTTGGATATCATGTTCCTCATCCTCTATAAAAAGACTATTTAGGTATTTAAATTTACGAGAGCATCTGATTTGGATGTCATGTTCCTCATCCTCTATAAAAAGACTATTTAGGTATTTAAACTTACGAGAGAATCTGATTTGGATGTCATGTTCCTCATCCTCTATAAAAAGACTATTTAGGTATTTAAATTTACGAGAGCATCTGATTTGGATATCATGTTCCTCATCCTCTATAAAAAGAATATTTAGGTATTTAAATTTACGAGAGCATCTGATTTGGATGTCATGTTCCTCATCCTCTATAAAAAGACTATTTAGGTATTTAAATTTACGAGAGCATCTGATTTGGATGTCATGTTCCTCATCCTCTATAAAAAGACTATTTAGGTATTTAAATTTGCGAGAGAATCTGATTTGGATATCATGTTCCTCATCCTCTATAAAAAGACTATTTAGGTATTTAAATTTGCGAGAGCATCTGATTTGGATATCATGTTCCTCATCCTCTATAAAAAGACTATTTAGGTATTTAAATTTACGAGAGAATCTGATTTGGATATCGTGTACCTCATCCTCTATAAAAAGACTATTTTGGTATTTAAATTTACGAGAGCATCTGATTTGGATGTCATGTTCCTCATCCTCTATAAAAAGACTATTTAGTTATTTAAACTTACGAGAGAATCTGATTTGGATGTCATGTTCCTCATCCTCTATAAAAAGACTATTTAGGTATTTAAATTTGCGAGAGCATCTGATTTGGATATCATGCTCCTCATCCTCTATAAAAATACTATTTAGGTATTTAAATTTACGAGAGCATCTGATTTGGATATCATGTTCCTCATCCTCTATAAAAATACTATTTAGGTATTTAAATTTACGAGAGCATCTGATTTGGATATCATGTTCCTCATCCTCTATAAAAATACTATTTAGGTATTTAAATTTACGAGAGCATCTGATTTGGATATCATGTTCCTCATCCTCTATAAAAAGACTATTTAGGTATTTAAGTTTACGAGAGAATCTGATTTGGATGTCATGTTCCTCATCCTCTATAAAAATACTATTTAGGTATTTAAATTTACGAGAGCATCTGATTTGGATATCATGTTCCTCATCCTCTATAAAAAGACTATTTAGGTATTTAAATTTACGAGAGCATCTGATTTGGATATCATGTTCCTCATCCTCTATAAAAATACTATTTAGGTATTTAAATTTACGAGAGCATCTGATTTGGCTATCATGTTCCTCATCCTCTATAAAAAGACTATTTAGGTATTTAAATTTACGAGAGCATCTGATTTGGATATCATGTTCCTCATCCTCTATAAAAAGACTATTTAGGTATTTAAATTTACGAGAGCATCTGATTTGGATATCATGTTCCTCATCCTCTATAAAAATACTATTTAGGATATTTAAATTTACGAGAGCATCTGATTTGGATATCATATTCCTCATCCTCTATAAAAAGACTATTTAGGTATTTAAATTTACGAGAGCATCTGATTTGGATATCATGTTCCTCATCCTCTATAAAAAGACTATTTAGGTATTTAAATTTACGAGAGCATCTGATTTGGATATCATGTTCCTCATCCTCTATAAAAAGACTATTTAGGTATTTAAACTTACGAGAGAATCTGATTTGGATGTCATGTTCCTCATCCTCTATATAAAGACTATTTAGGTATTTAAATTTGCGGGAGCATCTGATTTGGATATCATGTTCCTCATCCTCTATAAAAAGACTATTTTGGTATTTAAATTTGCGAGAGCATCTGATTTGGATGTCATGTTCCTCATCCTCTATAAAAAGACTATTTAGGTATTTAAATTTACGAGAGCATCTGATTTGGATGTCATGTTCCTCATCCTCTATAAAAAGACTATTTAGGTATTTAAATTTGCGAGAGCATCTGATTTGGATATCATGTTCCTCATCCTCTATAAAAAGACTATTTAGGTATTTAAATTTGCGAGAGCATCTGATTTGGATATCATGTTCCTCATCCTCTATAAAAAGACTATTTAGGTATTTAAATTTACGAGAGAATCTGATTTGGATATCATGTTCCTCATCCTCTATAAAAAGACTATTTAGGTATTTAAATTTGCGAGAGCATCTGATTTGGATGTCATGTTCCTCATCCTCTATAAAAAGACTATTTAGGTATTTAAATTTGCGAGAGCATCTGATTTGGATATCATGTTCCTCATCCTCTATAAAAAGACTATTTAGGTATTTAAATTTGCGAGAGCATCTGATTTGGATATCATGTTACTCATCCTCTGTAAAAAAGACTATTTAGGTATTTAAATTTGCAGGAGCATCTGGTTGGATGTCATGTTCCTCATCCTCTATAAAAAGACTATTGGGTATTTAAATTTAAGGAGCATCTGATTTGGATGTCATGTTCACCTCCATCCTCTGTAAAAGACTGTTTAGGTATTTAAATTTACGAGAGCATCTGATTTGGATATCGCGCTATATCCTCTATAAAAAGACTGTTGGGTATTTAAATTGCAAGGCATCTGATTTGGATATCATGTTCCTCATCACTCTATAAAAAGACTATTTAGGTATTTAAATTTACAAGAGCATCTGATTTGGATGTCATGTTCCTCATCCTCTATAAAAAGACTATTTAGGTATTTAAATTTTGCAGGAGCATCTGATTTGGATATCATGTTCTCATCCTCTATAAAAAGACTATTTAGGTATTTAAATTTGCCGAGAGCACATCTGGTTTGAATGTCATGTTCCTCATCCTCTGTAAAAAGACTATTTAGGTATTTAAATTTGCGAGAGAATCTGATTTGGATATCATGTTCCTCATCACTATAAAAAGACTATTTGAAATTATTTAAATTTTGAGAGCATCTGATTGGATATCATGTTCCTCATCCTCTGTAAAAAGACTATTTAGGTATTTAAATTTTGAGAGAATCTGATTTGGATATCATGTTCCTCATCCTCTGTAAAAAGACTATTTAGGTATTTAAATTTGCGAGAGCATCTAGTTTGGATATCATGTTCCTCATCCTCTATAAAAATACTATTTGGGTGTTAAATTTGAGAGCATCTGATTTGGATATCATATTCCTCATCCTCTATAAAAAGACTATTTAGGTATTTAAATTTACGAGAGCATCTGATTTGGATATCATGTTCCTCATCCTCTATAAAAAGACTATTTAGGTATTTAAATTTACGAGAGCATCTGATTTGGATGTCATATTCCTCATCCTCTATAAAAAGACTATTTGGGTATTTAAACTTACGAGAGAATCTGATTTGGATGTCCTGTTACTCATCCTCTGTAAAAGACTATTTAGGTATTTAAATTTGAGAGAATCTGATTTGGATGTCATGTTCATCATCCTCTATAAAAAGACTATTGGGTATTTAAATTTGCGAAGAGAATCTGATTTGGATGTCATGTTCCTCATCCTCTATAAAAAGACTATTTAGGTATTTAAACTTACGAGAGAATCTGATTTGGATGTCATATTCCTCATCCTCTATAAAAAGACTATTTTGAGGTATTTAAATTTGCGAGAGAATCTGATTTGGATGTCATGTTCCTCCTCCTCTATAAAAAGACTATTTAGGTATTTAAATTTACGAGAGAATCTGATTTGGATGTCATGTTCCTCATCCTCTATAAAAAGACTATTTAGGTATTTAAACTTACGAGAGAATCTCATTTGGATGTCATATTCCTCATCCTCTATAAAAAGACTATTTAGGTATTTAAATTTGCGAGAGAATCTGATTTGGATGTCATGTTCCTCATCCTCTATAAAAAGACTATTTAGGTATTTAAATTTACGAGAGCATCTGATTTGGATGTCATGTTCCTCATCCTCTGTGAAAATACTATTTAGGTATTTAAATTTACGAGAGCATCTGATTTGGATATCATGTTCCTCATCCTCTATAAAAATACTATTTAGGTATTTAAATTTACGAGAGCATCTGATTTGGATGTCATGTTCCTCATCCTCTATAAAAAGACTATTTAGGTATTTAAATTTGCGAGTGCATCTGATTTGGATATCATGTTCCTCATCCTCTATAAAAATACTATTTAGGTATTTAAATTTACGAGAGCATCTGATTTGGATGTCATGTTCCTCATCCTCTATAAAAAGACTATTTAGGTATTTAAATTTACGAGAGCATCTGATTTGGATGTCATGTTCCTCATCCTCTATAAAAAGACTATTTAGGTATTTAAATTTACGAGAGCATCTGATTTGGATGTCATGTTCCTCATCCTCTATAAAAAGACTATTTAGGTATTTAAATTTACGAGAGCATCTGATTTGGATGTCATGTTCCTCATCCTCTATAAAAAGACTATTTAGGTATTTAAATTTACGAGAGCATCTGATTTGGATGTCATGTTCCTCATCCTCTATAAAAAGACTATTTAGGTATTTAAATTTACGAGAGCATCTGATTTGGATGTCATGTTCCTCATCCTCTATAAAAAGACTATTTAGGTATTTAAATTTACGAGAGCATCTGATTTGGATGTCATGTTCCTCATCCTCTATAAAAAGACTATTTAGGTATTTAAATTTACGAGAGCATCTGATTTGGATGTCATGTTCCTCATCCTCTATAAAAAGACTATTTAGGTATTTAAATTTACGAGAGCATCTGATTTGGATGTCATGTTCCTCATCCTCTATAAAAAGACTATTTAGGTATTTAAATTTACGAGAGCATCTGATTTGGATGTCATGTTCCTCATCCTCTATAAAAAGACTATTTAGGTATTTAAATTTACGAGAGCATCTGATTTGGATGTCATGTTCCTCATCCTCTATAAAAAGACTATTTAGGTATTTAAATTTACGAGAGCATCTGATTTGGATGTCATGTTCCTCATCATCTATAAAAAGTCTATTTAGGTATTTAAATTTATGATAGCCTCTGATTTGGATATCATGTTCCTCATCCTCTATAAAAAGACTATTTAGGTATTTAAATTTGCGAGAGCATCTGATTTGGATGTCATGTTCCTCATCCTCTGTAAATATACTATTTAGGTATTTAAATTTTTTTAGGCATCGGATTTAAGAGTCATGTTTTATATACGCTATGAAAAAACTACTTAGATATTTAAAATGTCAAAGCCATCTGATTTGGGCGCCATGCTTTCCCTAATCTGTAAAAAAATTCTTAGGTATTTAAATTTTTCAAGCTACTTGATTTGGACGTCATATTTCCGTTCTATATAGAAATACTAATTAAGTATTTACAATTTTGAAACTATCTAATTTAGGCTTCATGACTGCATATATCATGAAAATATTACTTAGGTATTTAATCTTTCAATACAATCTGATTTAAGCTCCATCTTTTCCAAACTCCATGAAACTAGCCGGCTTGAATTCATGTAGTCCCGATACCTGGGGAAAAACCTAAAAGATACAAAACCTATATCATCCTACAATTAACTGAAACGCAAAAAGCAAAATTGCCCACCCACAAAAATGAATCAGAATGACTGAAAACATTTTGGAAAAACCCAGAGTAAGGCAAATTTCACAAGCCAGTGTGAAAATTATGATACTGGATTCTGACTGAATAAGAAATAGCAAATTGAACTATGACCTCGGTCAAATTTTCTTAACTCGTAGAATATGGGTAGGCGGTTCGAGCAATCCACTTGACTAAATTTCATTACTTATTCACGTTCATTGACCTGCCAAAGACAGTCGAATGGAAGAAGAGAGAGACGATATGCTCAGATATAACGAAGAAAACTTTGAGTCTGACCAGGACGTATGGTCGCGTCAAATATTGTTTCTTCTTTTTCACTCATGCTAATTTCCTTTACCTCTTCTTCTCCATCCTCAACATTCTCACAGTCAACAAAGTCGACGACAACAACAAGGAGATACTTCAACTGACTAAATAGTAACATTTTACTTAATTACGTTAGCATCTTTTTAACTTTCTCGCCGATTATAAAAAAAAGCAAAGGGATACAAACTTTTTGTCGTAGGCCAGGTTAAAGGTCCATCAAGAAAAATACAAAACAACCAAATTAGGAAATAACGAATATATATTCAACATGGCCAAATACAACACTTGGAACTTTGTTAGTAGAACGATAATTCGGGTTAGTGTGTAATACAATAATCCGACCCTAGAAATGGGACTGGTAATGATCGTTACGGTAGCAATGTTCGTAAGCGACTCTGGGCTGACTTCAGAGCGCTCTCCTCTGGCTACTCTCTCAGGCTACCTCCTCAGGCTACCTACTGGCTACTCACTCTCACCACTTGTGAGGGAAGGTCTATGTAATGGTTGTAAGAATTCATTCCGTTTGATGGGTGATTCCACCATGACACATTATTAAAAACATTCGCTACTCGCAATTAAAACTCCTTAACCTCTTACCACTATTTCTCTGGAACATTTAACAACGTACATTTTCTTTTTAACAATTAACTCTTACAAAGTAATAAACTACATACATTTTCTATTTGAACATTTTACTTCTTACAATTTTTTTATTCTGTTCAGTTAATAAAATTCCACTGATTTGACAAACAAAACTCTTTGATTCTTCCAAACCTTTCAAGATTCTGTTATTTTAAATTGTGGGGTTGTGTTTGGCACAAGTCGAAATTGATAAACATGATCGAGTCCTTTAAAAACCTCCTTACAGACATGAAAATCTTTTGTAGAACCACGTCAGTGAGAAAATGACAGAAGTTGAGAGATTGGGTCAGTATCGATTACGTTTGAATTATGTTAAGAATTTCTAGATTTACAGCCGAATCACCAGACCAGATATGGCAAGAGTATTCAATGCTTACGTTAACATTCTCTTCAGTACTTTCTGTAATTTGCTTTTTGGTTTTGTTTTTTCTATGCTCTCTTTTTTAAATATTCTTTTTATAATCATATCGCCCCAAGCAAGGCATTTTACTGCCGCTGTTTTGCAGGGGGTTACATACGAGGAAAGTTATGAGAAAGAGATGACAGTTTATAGAGTGTCAAGAAGTGGGTAAGAGAAGGATGAATGTGCCATAAAGTGAGTGATCAATTTATGTATTGCTTGTAATGTATAATTGATCCCCCACTTTTGTGTCAATATTATAATGGTATAGAATTTTTTTTTTATAATCATATCGCCCCAGCAGGGCATTTTACTGCCACTGTTTTGCAGGGGGTTACATACGAGGAAAGTTATGAGAAAGAGATGACAGTTTATAGAGTGTCAAGAAGTGGGTAAGAGAAGGATGAATGTGCCATAAAGTGAGTGATCAATTTATGCATTGATTGTAATGTATAATTGATCCCCCACTTTTGTGTTAATATTATAATGGTATAGAATTTTTTTTTTGTAATCATATCGCCCCAAGCAGGGCATTTTACTGCCACTGTTTTGCAGGGGGTTACATACGATGAAAGTTATGAGAAAGAGTGACAGTTTATAGAGAGTGTCAAGAAGTGGGTAAGAGAAGGATGAATGTTGCCATAAAATGAGGGATCAGTTCATGTATTGATTGTAATGTATAATTGATCCCCTACTTTTGTGTCAATATTATAATGGTATAGAATTTTTTTTTAAAATCATATCGCCCCAAGCAAGGCATTTTACTTCCACTGTTTTGCAGGGGAAACAGGAGGAAATTTATGAGAAAAAGTGACAGGTTATAGAGGGTGTCAGGAAGTGGGTAATATGTATATAATTTGTAATATTACAAAATCAAGTCTCGCCCGAGCTATTGCTCAGATCACTAACTTTAAAAACACTTCGTGCGACATATTGCCTCAAGTGGGGAAACAGCTAAATAAAATTAGCGTTGAGATGATGCTACTATTGACATTGTCCGACTCTCTGCCTTTGGTCAGAAAGGAACTCAGACGAGGCTCCGCCGAAGAATATTGTTCCGCTTAGGAAAAATTGGACAATAAATTTTTCCCGAGCTATATGGCTCGAATTACCCACACTAAAATGGCCTTGTGCCACTTTTTGACTTAGTGGGAAGGTATCTAAGTATAATCAGCGTTGAGAAGAATAAATATCTGAAAGCGTTTTGTTCTAAGGAATTATTATTCTTGTACCTGTAACTTTAAAAAGTGAATTTAAAAAAGTGAATTTACAAAATGGTAGCTGCTGGAAAAAACCTGTCTTGCAATAGGGTTTTTTAAAATTTCTGGAACCAAATCAATCTTTACATCTGGCCATTTAAATCTCCAGACGTTGATTATTAATGTGTTGGGCACAGCTGAGTGAGAGAACAAAAAATTTCATTATAGCACCAAAGTTGAATTGAATGCAACGATTATAATATCATTCACCATCTTAAACCAGAATAGCGTCCAGAAGAGATTCAAGACATTTCGAAGACGTCAAGATACCATGGTGGAAGCCAATAACAACTAGCATTTCAAGATGTTTTTGCGCAAGTTCGGTAAATGTATCTGTTAAACTGAGATCTCAGTGTTATTTTCTTTTTGCCTCTTTTAATTGTACTTCACAAGACAATTATTTGTATATCTCTTACGCTGGGGTTTCTGGGGATTGTTTCAATGTGTAGTGTTATTCCTTTTTTTATCATTCCAAGTACACCTACTATCACTGGCACGATTCTTGTTTTCAATTTTCATATTTTTTCATTTTGTAGGTTTTATATTTTGACAGTTTTTCGAATTCTTTGGTTGCTATGTTACAATCCGCTGGACAAGCCATATCAATTAATAGGCAAGTTTTTCTTTCTGGTTTTTAACAATAATGTCAGGCCTATTTGCCTCAATTTTCTTGTCTGTGTTGATGGTGTAATCTCATAGAATGGTGCCATCTTGTATTTCTGTAACCGGTGCTGGGTGATATTCATACCAGTGTTTGTTTACAAATTTTCCATACTGTTTGCACATTGTCCAATGTAAATATTGCCCCACTCTAACGTGACGTTATATTTTTTATTCATTTGGGGCAAGCACAGAACAGCCTGAGATTAGATGGTCTATTGTTTCTTGGTATTTATCACAGAAACTGCATTTTGGATCCACATTATTATGTATATTTGTCTGAAAGTTTCTAGTGAAAGGCTTTATTCTTGCGCTGCAAGAATAAAGCCTTTAGTCTAAGACTTTAATACAGATGCACGTAACCATCGATGAGTATTAACTTTATCAACACTGAATTTATTAGCACGTTCTGGATATTGGCCATGCAGAGGTTTGTCTTGCCAGCGTTGTCTCGTCTGTTCAAGCGCTCTATCTTTGGCTTTTATTTTCCTATTTTCTACCGCAATATTTGGGTCTTAGCTTCTGTTTTACTTTTCTACAGAATCTACTAAATGTAAATCTTGTTTGTATTTACTGCCTTTATTATTGAATATTTTTCTTTCAGTTTTCATGTTGTTTGACTAATTGTATCATCCATTCCTTTGTTGGTTCTATGTATGTTAGTAAGCCAATAGTTGTTGTCTTGTATTACAATTCTGTCTGAATAAGACCTCTTCGACCTTGTTTACGGGCTATGTATAGACGGTCTATATCAGCCTTTGGATGATGCATCTTATGTTTAGAAGGGAGCTTTCTTGTCTTAGAATCCATTTGTCTGATGTCGTTTAGAGTACAGTTCAAGATGTTGAAACTATATTGGACAACTGGGATTACAAGGATATTAATGGCCATAATACTGTTCTGAGAAACCGATTATATTTTGAATAACAGTCGTAGCTTTCTATATTACTCTTTACGCACAATTTCTTTCATTTTTTATGGTGAATTTTTTCACTCTCCTTTACACTTAGGTATTTATAAGCTTCTTCTGGCTTTAATTCTTTTATTGTTACAGCAGGATCTAAGCTAATTTAGAATGTTTGTTTTAGGTATTATTATTATTATTATTATTATTATTATTATTATTATTATTATTCAGTTTTTAACTGGATATCATTATTGGCCGTCTCATTTACGGTGGAAAGCGCCTTCACGTCATCACCGCTTAAGGAATGCTTCAGCAAGAAAAACGAAATCACTGTAATGAAAAATAGTCCTCCCATCTGCATTGGCACCTATATAAGGAATAGGATTTTAATTCAAAAAACGGAAAAAAATGATAAAAAAAATAAGAAGAAAATGATATAACCACATCCGAACCAACCGCATTATTGAGTACATCAAATAAGATATAACTGTCTTTGAAATAAACAATATAAAAATAACAATAAAATTATTCTTTAACATTTGTCGATATTTCTGATACAATGTTTTCTAAGAGTTTACATTATTTGCATTGTTCGAAATATTGTCTTCGTCTTTGTTGCCAAATAACGACGTTTCTTCTATTATACGCTGTGACCTCATTCAAGTGATTGTAATTTAGAACTGAACACTTTATCTTCTTCACTGGCGTCGATTGGCATCGTATTCGTCCCTAGAAGAACGTACCAGCATAACAGATCACCAGATAGAGATGCTGATCTTCGGAAACAAAACATTCGCAATGAGATAAGCAGATATAGGCAGGATAAATATTTAGCAATGGGTTCACTATTATAAACAAAAATAGTTAACTTTGAATATTTCGAAGAGATGGCATTAGAATCCGCATCAGTGAAGCCAAATCTTTTTTTCATAATCATTTCACCACAAGGAAGGCGGTTTTATTGCCACTGGTGTGCAGGGGGTTACAAAGGAGGAAAGTGATGAGAAAGACGAACAAGGTATAGGGGGTGTCAGAGAATGGGTAAGAGAAGGATGAGAATACTTGTGTGAAAAGAGCTAAAGGGGAATAAAGTGGGCAGGACTCAATGACTGAGAGACGTTTATGTCACTGACATACCCTTGCCACCCAGGAAAAGGTGCAGCTGCTACTGAACCATGAGAGTTAAATAAAGCCATTGATAGAATTCATCATGTAGATGTAGGTGTTGGATAGTTCTAGTGACTTGACCAAAAGAGTTGTCAGTTAAGGCTATAACATTGATGAACATATAATTTATAATAGTTAAGTAAAAGGTAGATAACTACTTGGATACCAGAAGTGACATCGAATATGGAATGAGAATGATATACCCCAGTGATCCTAATAAAGGATCGTTTGAAATTCCTAACACCCGAAGAAGGCCGGAGCGTACAACGGTTGAAACGTCGTAAAAATGGCAGCAAAGATGAGAACAATAGTACGAATAATGTAAATACTGTAACTGCTACCTCATCACAGAAATATAGACAAATAGAATGATCTATTATTAAACGTCGTACTAATGGCAACAAAGATGAGGACAATAGTCCGAATAATGTAAATACTGTAAATACTACCTCATCTCAGAAATATAGACAAATAGAATGATTTATTATTAAACGTCGCACAAATGGCAACAAAGATGAGGACAATAGTCCGAATAATGTAAATACTGTAAATACATCATCTCAGAAATATAAACTAATAGAACGGTCTATCATTAAACATCGTACAAATGGCGACAAAAATGAGGACAATAGTCCGAATAATATAAATACTGCAAATACAATCTCATCTCAGAAATATAGACAAATAGAATGATCTATTATTAAACGCCGTACAAATGGCAACAAAGATGAGGACAATAGTCCGAATAATGTAAATACTGTAAATACTGCCTCATCTCAGAAATACAGACAAATAGAAATATCTATTATGAAAGGTCGTGCAAATGGCAACAAAGATGCGAACAATAATCCGAATAATGTAAATACTGTAAATACTACCTCATCTCAGAAATATAGACAACTACAATGATCTATTTATAAACATCGTACAAATGGCAACAAAGATGAGGACAATAGTCCGAATAATGTAAATATTATAAATACTACATCATCTCAGAAATATAGACAAATAGAATGATCTCTTATTAAATAATACAGCATTACAAATTTGAACAATGTGTTTAGTGGACTTTTTCTCGTATGATCTTTTGGAAACCCATGTAGCAGGGGCATAAGTGACTTAAATTCGTCGGAGCAGAAGCCAAGAAAATATTTATAGAACGGACAGAGGGAAACCACATCCCGTCGTTGAGAAAGAGTTGCTGGAGTCGGACCACCAAGTTGGTATCTATCTCATTACTGATTCTCCGTTGGAGCCTCTCGAGAATACTGAGATGAACAGCGGGGGCTGCCTGACCATATATGACAGCAGCATTTCATGAAAGGACGGATGGTTAATTTGTATATGTGCAAGATGGATTCAAGCGGAAAAAAACTTCCTTTATCTTATCTATTTCTGTATTTGAG
Source organism: Ascarosepion bandense (assembly GCA_037127315.1). NCBI lineage: Eukaryota > Metazoa > Mollusca > Cephalopoda > Sepiida > Sepiidae > Ascarosepion > Ascarosepion bandense. The sequence continues at coordinate 345,854 of JBBBDQ010001348.1, forward strand.
TGTCTTTTTTATCTCTTGATGTACCCAGTGGATATGGGCAAGTTTATTTGGGTAAAGAGATGGACTTATTTTAGTTCCTCCAATATTTCTTTGGATATTTAGTATGTTTGATGTTTTACATTGTTTTGTAGAGTTTTGAGTGCAACGAGAAAAGATAACATAATTCGTTTATACTTTTCACAATTCCTTTTTTTTTATTTCTTTTAATTACTTTACCATTAAGTCACCAGGTCTAACATTGGAGTTAATCTGGTTTTGACGACGAGATATCTCATTGTCGGTGGAAGAGTTTGTTCCGGTGACTGATTTTTCGACCACAGAATGGTTAATTTTTTAGGGTCGCTGTTCTTATGACTTGGTCGACGATCGATCTGGTATGTTTTTTTTTTTCGTAATCTATCTAAGAGATGGTAAATTCTGATATTAAACCTATGCTTCCCTATTAATTGTTCTTTATTAAATATACCCCTTTAAGAATTATTATCATTAAAATTATTGCTTTAAATAATAATAAATAAAATCAATAAATAATAAAAAGTATAAAATGTTTCTCTAGTATTTGTGATTTCAATGTAAGGATATATTTATCCACCACCTGTGTCATCTAATATTTATATGGCGGATATTTAAAAATTAATATATTATCATCCACATTTTTTTTTGTCAGTGAAATTTTCGAGTATTTATTTTGACAAAAATGCACTTTCAAAACAGCTTAACCAAATTAATTATATTTTTGTGATTTCTCGAGTCTTTTAGGTTATTTGTTAGTACTTTTAGAGAGTCTTTGAAAACTTAAGGACTTCTTTTGAATGCTGACAGCTCCTTCAAAGTTTGTAATTTCACTGAACAGTTTGTATAAATCAGACAACCCGTAGTAATTTTTTAAATATCCAGCTCTTTACCCTCAATATACTTGAAAAATTGTAAAAATGTTCGGTATCAACGATTCCATATTTTTCTACCCCGGGTCTTATTATCTAGATCCAGAATTTTAGGTTTTAGTACCCTGTCCTTATTGATATCCGAAGGAAAATATAGTAATGAATAATATCTTGTAAAATATAACACGCTATAAGTAATCACTACTATTTCTTTAGTGGTTTAGTCTTCAATATCAGGACCAATTTAACTACTAGCTATATCATATGGTAAAGATTTTCATATACATAAAACAATAATCGGATAAATGCAAACATATTTTCTTAAAAATATATGAAAGGTAAGAAACTGAAAAATTCATGATTCTAGATCAAATAAAGCAGTAAGCAAAGGAATATAACGTTAAGACACGAAACGATTTTGCTATAAATTTGAAAAGACGTCCCCATCGATAAAGAAATGTCACGTTATTTGCATTACAATCGGTAAATAAGGAAAGGATAAATAAATAAAAATATATGCAAATCTCGTGAAAAATGGCTGAATGATAAATGATAAAGAAATCAAAGATACCGAACCAATATTCAAAGTTGACCAAAACAAAAGAAACATTACAACGCGAAATGCTTTTCTTAAAATTTTCTAAGATACATCCTGTTTCATAAAATTGAAGCTGTTACCCTGAAACAGCTGAAATATTCGTGGTATTGCATAAGATTATTAAAAGATACATTGTTAAAAGTTCATAATATAATAGTTTTTAGTGAGTCATTCTTCTTGATAAATTACCCTTACTACATAGCACTTACTTAAAAAAACATTAAAAAACCCATGTGTGCTAGGCTTTATCTTAAAATATAAATATATATGTATTTACAATTTTACTAATAAAACATTATGAATAGAAATCAATATAAAATATAATATCTATCTATATATATATATAAATTATATCCTATATATATATATATATATATATATATATATATATATCATATAATAACAATTATATGATAAAAAATATAAGTATAAATGGGTAATTAAATTCATAAAAACTACCATTTAAAATACGAGATTGCTTTCTTTAGTAAATAAAAAACTCAACCGTTTTCTCAGACATCAGTATTATCTCAGTAATATGATTATTAATTCTGTTAACACTTAGAAAACTGCTCGATTTAAGAAAAAAAAGACAAGACACACAATATTGGACAATTATTTAATGATATTTCGATAGTACGTATGTCTTCTTAAAGTTAAGGTTAAAAATGTTATACATGTATAAAAAAATAAAAATATTGCAAAAAATTATAAATCTTTATACAAAACTTTATACGAAAAAATATAAAAATTGTGTAACAGAATTTTCACTTTTCGTATTGTTTCTTTCTAAAAAGCAAAGGAAAATGACTTTTATTCACTTTGAATTTCTTTTTTTTTATTGGTCTGACCACAGTTAAAAATAAAGCCAAGAAATTTTCAACTGCACAAATTTAAGACGGAAGCAACAGATCATTAATGGAATTACTTCTTCTGCATAGTGAACCTTTCCAAATATCGAGCTGGCAAAAATGCTCTTACTATTATATATCTAGACCTTCTCTCATTCAACGTCACCCTACAGTACCATAATGCCATGATCTCACCGCCGCCTTTACTCTAAAGAGAGAGCAATTATTCTTAGTCGAAAACAATTCAGAAGAAGATGAAGTCATTGATCCAGATTACAGAGATGGATTTAATAAATTAAAAGCCATATTCAGTCAGCAAGTTAAGTGTCTTACGTGGTACACGCTTAAGCCACCATGAAAGAGACATGATTAACTGTGCAGAAGATTCTTCCCAAAGCAGCTTGCCATTACTTTCTGTGGCTATATCTGTCCTATTATTTAACCCATAGCTGCAGAAAGAAGCGGCGAATTAATACTTTCCAAAATTGTATTTTCGCAACTGAAATTCGAAGTCGGAACTCGTTTCCAGCCAATATCCACTACACCACAACGCACAACCTGACACAAACCATATTACTGCAACTAAAAAACACCTCCACGACCTGATCGGAGTCTCGATGTTAAAAGCTATAAATTGAACTTGGTCTTGGTCTTATAATGCCCAATGCCTAACCTTTGACATCGAGAATTAAGCAATGGAGATTGTTAGATGAAAGTATACAAATCGCAGGCCATTGAAAGCTTCCCCAATGTTATATATTCTCTGACTACAGTGTATAATTTTGGTCACATTGATGAAATAATAGCTTGATGGAACAGTGCAGGGCCGGCAGAATTTAAAAGAAAATAAGCATTGTTTTGAAAGGTTATGAGTGCGAAAACCCAACTGAGAAGCAACAAATTGTTTTTATAAACAGCGTAGTCAGTATCAGAAAATATAAACATCAAAATATAGTAAAATTAGATCGGAAGCCGAAGAGATTAGGGGAAGGATGGAGAGCAGACTGGATAGAGAAGACAAAACGAAGTCCAACGGTCAGCTGGCTCATGAATGCGTACCTGCCTACCTCCAACCAATCCGTCATTCTATACAACGACAAAATAATAAAAATACATTGTATATTTCTTTTATAAATCCAAGAGTGTCGTTTTATCTGCCGAGATTTTTTCCCAGTTTGTTCTTCGCCGAAGCTGTTTATACCAGAAGAATATGCAACGCCAGTATTTCAAGCTTTTAACCGTTAACCCTTCGTTGAATTTTGCTTACAATTGTAACCAATATACAACAAAGATTAGAGAAAGTTTACAAGTGTGACCAATATACAACAAAGTGTTAAAATGGGCTTTGCTTCTTTCACATAGTGACAGGTATGTTCGAGGCAAATGGAATGGTGTATAGCTCTAACGAGTGGCTCTTTCTAATCAACAGTTCATCCAGGAGCTTCGAAGTCGTGCTGTTTTGTAACGAGAACATGTATCCATCTCTTCCCCTAGTTGACCTGATACAGCTCAAAGATGAATATAGCAATGTCAAGATCTGGCTAGATGAAATGAAATATCATGAAGACCGTTGCGAGTTTATCGGAGATTTCATAATTGTGGATTTATTGGTAAGTTTCCAAGGCGGCTCTATGAAGTTTCTGTGTAGTCTATGATTTTGTGATATTTGGGTAGTGTGGCACACTACTACAGGTAGAACGGGTCATAATGGATCAAGAGGAAGAACAACGTCAAATAGAAGACACTGCTGGAAAACCAGTAAATACTGTTTCCTTCAATGCACTTAAAATCGGGCTTGCCTTGCATTCACTTACGCACAAAGACCATTGAGAAAATTATTAATCCGTTTCTTCCCATCCAGTTCTTGGTTAAAAAACAGGACAGTTTGGGTTCTATAGTCTTGGCTGGCAATCAGTCTACCGCAGAAAGCAGTGGTAACCTACTGCAGGATAATCTTCTGCTCAATCAGTCGTGTCTCTTTCGAGACATGATCGCCTAAAGCGTGTATCATGTATGGCACTTAATTGACTGACTGAATATAATAGTTGAAAACATGATTAAGGCATAAAGTGGGAGATCAGTTTTATATTGTTAAGAAGTAATAAACTGATCTCCCCTAATTACTACTTAATACTATCATACATCTCTTCCCCCTCTAGCTATGAGTCAAATAATAGGACATATTGGATTCTATAGCTTTGGCTGGCAACCAGTGTACCGGCGAAAGCAATGGCAACCTTAGGCTGGGTAATATTCCGTTCAGCCAGTCATGTTTTTTTTTTTCGATACATGGTCGCCCAAAGAGTGTATTACGTATGATACTTAACTGAATGACTTTCAAGAGTCCCCCCCCCATAAGCCGTCTGCAAAAAAGTACAAAGCTAATGTCATATTAAGACAGTAAATAATGTTCATATTGTACAAGACATTTTTCGAGATGTTCACTAGGACGGAGAAAGCATTGGGGAACAGCTTTGTCACTGGTTCAGGGCTGGCAAAGAAATCACAAGGCCGAAAACTATGTTGAACATTTTGGAAACCTTGCCAACAACTACTTGAAAATGAACTGCAGGATCTCCATATGTCTAGTGTCCATATCCTTGGCACTCATTTTTGGAAATTCGAGAATATCATAGAGCTATTCTCATATGAAGAAGACAATCGCTTCCACCAGTATATACTGGACTCTGAACATCACTACCAAAGATATTAAAACGATGACATGTCAAGAAGCTACATCTGGTGGTTGATTCGTGAAAGAAACTTACAATATTAGTGTAAATCGCGAAAAACTACCAGGTGTAGGGGTTGAACACCCAATTACTGTGTCACCAAATCCAGTGCTTGAGAAAAATCAGAGGTCATCTAGAACAACATATACGTCGAATTGAAAATATTCTTTTGGGATAAGATACTACTAGAAAATTAATACAGTATTCGACAATATTTACCACCGCAGCCAAAACACCCCCACTTTGGCTTTTTTCGTAAAGCTTCGATGAAAAGCCCTGAAGAGACTTTTTTTTTTAAATTGGAAACTTGAAAGCTTCTATTGAAGTGAACAAACATTATTCTTAAACGGAAACTTTCACTTTGTTGTGAGAATAGAAATTCGACGACTGTTATATTCTGTTTATGTTTGCCAATTATTTTTTTCATATTTATAAACACTTTTCCGCAACTTATCCAGGCGTCATCAATTTATTTCATTTTTTTTTTGTGCCGTTTTCTTTTTCTTTTTTTTTTAACAACGCAAATGTGCATGTGTGTCCGATCTGGTCTGAACTGGTAGGAAAACGGGTAACGGGTTTTCAACGTGTCTTCCTTGAGATGAAAATTCACAGCGTGGAAAAGTGGTGCATCGTTGTAATAGACGACTTGAAGAACAGCTACTGTGTCGAAGACATCACGACGAACGATCCGAAAGCGTCGTCATAATTAGTGCCGTGTCAACAGCATGAACCCTGACTCAGGTTCCGGACCTCATCTTAATTGGTTTCCGTGACCAGTTTAGACCCAAGGCCCGGACGACCGTGTTACATTTTGACAGGATGTATTTTTTCTTCATGCTTTTTTCTCTTTAGGGTTCAATTTTTGCAAAGCCTGAGGCTCACTCGTGTTAGATAGTAATAGGTAAGAAAGCAGCCCATAGACTTGAACAAGTTAAGACCGAAATTATCAGAGAAATATCCTCTAGGAAGTCGATTCTACATTGAAATGGTTGGCAGTAAGAAACTGAGGTGGATCTTGCATCACCATAATATAATGCCAAGGAAATGTGGTGGATTATCTACAAAGTAAATGTCATTTGGTGTTATTAACAAATCTAAACTTATTTATAAATGGAACTTTGTCTCTCTCTGTGTGTCTGTGTGTATCCGTTACCTATAGCCTCCGAAGCGGCTGAACCGATTTTCTTGAAAACTTACATAGTTGTACTATAAGCGTCTGCGAGTGTTCTTAGCTAGGTTTTGTGTTGAGGTACCCCAGATAAATATCGAAAATCGATAATCGAAAAAAATTAGGTTATAGAAAGGAGTGGTCCGAATTTAATCAAATTTGATACACTCATAGACAAAGACATAAGAAACGATATTCAGAAGTTTCAAGGTTGTAGTTCTTACAATAGTGCAGAAAATATATATATAAAAAGGCAAGATGTTTGTGTGTGTGTCTGTTTATCTGCCTGTATGTCTGTATTTTTTCAGCACTTTAATTTTAGTTTTTGCTTCAGGTTTGGCTCTAAGTAGGTATAATTGTAGTTCTTAGTCTCAGCCATGATACCATTTACTCAAAGAACTTATTTAGCCTTCAAAGTTCAGTTTACAACGAAAAAAACTTATTTGATATTGATACTAGGAAATCAAAATTTGACTTACGTCCATTCATTTTTCTTTCAGTCTACGGTTTCGCTTTAACTGGAAACAACTATTGGTTTATATTCTTTCGTGCCAACGTCCAAAGAGTTTGAGCTCCAGGACCATGGATTAGTTTTAAAGCTTTCATTACACCCGAGCAACGCCGGGCTATACTGCTAGTTTTATACAAAAATAGAAATATATATATTTTTTAAAATAATTATTAGTTTTGTAGTACCAAAGCTTTGAATGTTTTCGTAAATTGTTAAAGTATTTCTATAAAGATATCTTGAATATTGTGATGGAACTGGCAATGACGATGTGAATAACTCGTTGAGCCAGCGATCCACTAGGCGAAAATGACATGAATGTTGTATTGTGTGCTGTTGACGTTTGTCATGTAACATTGTATTCACTGAAGATCTTATGCATTAGAGCTGCTGCTGCTGATGAACTTTCGATTACATGATTTGAAAAAAAAAACACACTATAAAGTACATAAAATAGCAAATTACAAAATGTACGTAAATCATTCCGCGACATTTAGGAACCTGAAAGAAATTTATCTGAACTGACAAAATTACGAAAGAAATAAAAATTAAAGTTCATAACCGAATAAAACATAATGAAATTTTCTTTATCTAACGATATATATATATATATATATATATATACTACCGGCCATAATTATTAGGCCATCCCAGTGTTTTAAAAAATGATGTATTTCATACTATTTTTTGTATTTATTGCCAATTGAATAATTGTCAAGGAAAATAGAATGATTATTTTGTTAATACTGCATAATAACATGTGCATCATATGAATTTATAAAAATTTAATGATTACCTATATTGCAGTTTCATCAATGAAAGAACGAAGAAAACTTAGGTTGATTCGGGCGAGTTCATCTTTATTTCTTTGCCGTGTAAAATTTTGCAAAGCAATAATAAAAAAATGAAACATTCTCTTTATCTTTAGAATTATCTATTTGGCAATAAATACTAAAAATAGTATGAAATAAATCATTTCTTTTAAAAAACTTGGGTGGCCTAATAATTATGATCGGTATTAGATATATATATAACAATATTGATGAATTTGTAAGGTGAAATGGAAAAACTACTTTTTTCCATATATATATATATATATATATATATGGAAAAAAGGAATTTTTCCATTTCACCTTACAAATTCATCAATGTTGTTATATATATATATATATATATATATATATATATATATATATATATAACCAGTATGGTTTATATAGTGTATAGAGGCAGCAGATACTTTTCTAAGCATACAATGTTATATATAACAGACCATTAACGTCTATTATGTTTAATCATGAGCCGTTCTAAACATCGTATTTTGGCTTTCATTTCAGGTGAAAATAAAGATAAAAATAGTCCAACATTTGTATATATTTTTATTATGCTGGTCCTGAGCTCTCGGCTCACATGAACCACATTCGGAGTGGTTGCAGGGATGTTAACATAAATACAACCACCATCAAAGATGATATTATCTTTTGTTCACATAAAACATTGCTAAACAACGATAGCAGTCACCGAATAGCAAACGCAGGTTGAAATTTGTAATGCGGTTCTATGACGTCTCACCGCTTGAGAGAACGAAATGATAACAGAACCATATGTCAAAATGAATATAATGTGTTATAACCAGATTTAAATGTGATTTTATTAAGTGTGGGTTGGTTTGATTTAATGTAGATGGCCTCTAATATCTGAAGGTTCTTTTTACTGTATGTATAAGTAAGTATTATTGCGTTATTGAATACACAATAATACTGCAATTATTACGTTGCAAAATTTTACACGGCTACTAGGAAGCCTTTGTTTCGCCAGCCAATAAGAAGAAGAGACTAGCAAGGCGAAGAGAGCACAAAAACTGAACACCAGAACAATTCATTTGATGCATATATTATTGTGCAGTATTTAAAAAAAAATTCTATTTTCATTTAGAATTATCCACTTAGCAATAAATAGTAACAATAATATGAAATACAGCATTTAAGCGAAAGATGGAGTAGCCTGCTATTTATAGCAGCTAGTATATATATATATATATATATATATATATATATACACATATATATATATATATATATGTGTGTGTGTGTGTGTGTGTGTGTGTGTGTGTGTGTGTGTGTGTGTGTTCATATTGAAAAGCAACCATTTGGTAATATTCGTATATATATATATATATATATATATATATAAGAAAACTCAACACTCTATTTCAAGTGGTTATGCTCATAGAAATGAACTATAGTTTATAACCACTTGAAATGACGTGTTGAGTTTTGTCACTGGTTCAGGGCTGGCAAAGAAATCACAATTTATTAATATAATTTGCTCTGGATAACTTCCGTTGAGCTCTGTATATAGACATAACACTTAATATTAAGTTATCCTGTTGGATTATCATCACCGTTTACCGACTGGACACACACACACACACACACACACACACACACACACACACACACACACACACACATATATATATATATATATATATATATATATATATATATATATATATATAACTGGGGAAATACTGGGAATTAAAAGAAAATAATCTAAATCCAAAGCTAAAGTAGAAACTGATGGCAAAGCCAGGACCCTTAATATCTTAAGGTACATATGTAATCTATGTTTAACAGAAAAAATTAAAATTTTCAAGTTTCACTATCAAAAAGAGGCTTTTGTTTAATTTGGCCAAGCAGTTTCCTTTCCCCTATACCTACCACTACTAACCCAATGGTCAAGCCACATATCTCTAACTACCATATAAGAAAATATTACATAGATTCCGTTAGCTTAACCGTGTAAAAGCCAATATGCCCCCAAAACTTCCTTTATTCGATCAAGCCTCCGGTATTAGAATTTTTCCTCATTCTTTGTTTAAATGGAGGTTGAAAATGTATGTCTTAAACTGACATGTTGAAAATGGCTATTTCCTCTCTAAATTTTATCTGAATTTGCATATATATATATATATATATATGTACGAAAATTTCTGAATTTTTCGGTTCCAATCTGAAAACGTAGTAGAGAAATCGGAAAGAGTTCGATGAGTAATTAGAAAGGTACGGCAAATCAGAAAACACACTTCGATCTTTCTAATTTTCAAAGATTCCCGGATTCGTTGATGAGGTTCTCAGACTCAACAGCAAATCCTACATCAAGAACCTTGTGAGGCTATTGCTGTCCTGGGTCAAGACGGTGGCAGCTAGAAAGTCTGTTGTCTGGTAACAGGATTCTGCAACATGTTACTCACGCAGGAGAACCTACTCATGGCCTCAGATATTATTCTTTATAACTCCCCACACAGCAACTCTTGATTATTATGTGTGGAGTACAATTGAGCGAACGACAAACAAAACTCCTTGTAACAAACAAAACTCCTTGTAACAAACAAAACTCCTTGTAACAAACAAAACTCCTTGTAACAAACAAAACTCCTTGTAACAAACAAAACTCCTTGTAACAAACAAAACTCCTTGTAACATCATAGATGAATTTGGGCATGGGTTATGGAAGTATTCACCAACTTAAACAAGATTTTAGGCGATTTCAATGTCGCCTAATGACCGTGGCTAAAATAAATGACGATTTTAATGAATAAATTTATTTTTAGTCTTCCTAGATATTTTTGTGTAATTTTTTATAAATATATTTGTTAAATATTATATCAATAAATAAATAAATATATAAATATATATATATATATATATAAATGTTCAAATAATATATTTGTTAAATGTTATATCAATAAATATATATATATATAAATTATATATATATATATTATCATATATATATATATATTATTATATATATATATTATTATATATATATAAATATTGTTATATATATATATAAATGTTCAAATAATATATTTGTTAAATGTTATATCAATAAATATATATATATATAAATTATATATATATATATTATCATATATATATATATATTATTATATATATATATTATTATATATATATAAATATTGTTATATATATATATAAATGTTCAAAAAATATATTTGTTAATGTTATATCAATAAATAAATATATATATATATAAATTATATATATATTATATATATATATATATTATTATATATATATATAAATGTTAAAAAATATATATTTGTTAAATGTTATATCACTAAATAAATATATGTATATATTTATATATATATATATATATATAAATTATATATATATATATATATATATAAATGTTAAAAATATATTTGTTAAATGTTATATTCCTTTTTTCGCAGTTTGCACGAGTATTTCTCCATCTCACAATGTATAAATGTGAATTTCTTGAATTTATACATTTTTTAGAATTGACAACAATTATAAATCTTTACATAATAGACTACACTATATTAGGATCACCATAAAAATAAATCAAAGATATCTCCCCTGCACCATTCAAGGGAGTCAGCTCCCCAGCTAATAGGTGCATGCTGGGATACAAGAAGAAGGAACGTCCGATAGAAGCTAGCAAACATGGCAGGTAGAACCTTGCCAGGCTCTCTGTACACACACCGTTATTCAACATCCACAACTCTTCGCTGTACTCATGTTTCCACAATAATAAATTCCCTAGTTATTTTCAATACTCGGCGAGTGTTTAATTTTTCCATTTTATTTTGTCTTGTGAAAACATAACAAATTTGGCGACGAAAATGAGATATTCACCTGAGGATTGGAACAAAAAGAAACTGACAAGCAGAATTGGTTTCACTGAGTGGAGAATTTCAGAAATTGGATTTTAGACGTCGAATTTCGTGGACACACAAAATAACTTCAGGTACGTTGAAAACGCAACATATTTTTTTTAAAATCTCTTGTTTCCAAATTTTTTATTCTTTTTCTTTGAGTGTGAAATAACGAATACACATACTATCCAACAGATTCTACAATAGCAATCAGGTTGATGGAACTCTTTTCAGAGAGACTAAGGACTGTACCACAACCACATCCTTTATCAACGAAATTATTATCGGGACAAGCTCTCAAAAATTCCATCACAGAGTCCCACTACGATAAGGAGGCAAACACAACCTTCGCAACGTGGTTCGCTTGTTATGAGGATCTCGTTAAATAAGATTTTGGAGAGCAAACAGACAGCTGGAAAAGTGAGGCTCCTTTTACGAAAAATCGGGCTGAGTGAGCGCGAAAAATATATTGACTACATTTTACCGAAACAACCTCGGGATTGTAGTTTTGTGGAAACAGTTGAAACTCTGAATAAAATATTCGGTGAACACACCTCATTGTTTAATGCAAGATTCAACTGCCTCAATATCACAAAATGTGATACAAGATGATTTTACAACTTACTCAGGATTCGTCAACAAGCAATGCGAACGGTTCAAAATTTCTACCATCACAGATGAGCAATTTAAGTGTTTTATTTTCGCATGTGGATTAAGATCTGCAAGTGACAGGGATGTGCGCACAAGAATTTTGTCAAAAATTGAAGAAAATCCGGATATTACTCTGTAGCAATTACAGAGGAATGTCAGCGGCTTGTGAATTTAAAGTATGATTCTGATATGGGTACAACAGTCGGTTACCTGCAACAACATCCACAATCAACACTATCCAAAGACTACAGCCACCGGAAGAAACACAAAAGAAACCTCCATCTGCTTGCTGGAATTGTGGTAGCTGGCATTTTGCCTGAAAATGCCCATTCAAAACTCATCGCTGCTGCGAATGCAACCGGCAAAGGTCACAAAGATGGCTTCAGCGCACCACCGTGGCGCAAAGCTACGCACAAGCGATCACGAAACCAAAACATACATAAAACACAAACAGTCTGGTAGCAACATTCCCTTCCCAACTCCAAGTCGAAACGCAGATATGTGTCTGTGGAACTGAATAACCATCTAGTTCAGTTATAGAACGATACAGCATCGGACATAACCTTTATTTCCCAGAAACTGTGGAAAAGGTTAGGCAGACCTCAGCTTACATCTACAAAACATGTAGCACGGACTGCTTCTGGGGATTGTGTCCATATTGCAGGCGAACTACCAGCAACAATCAAGGATTGAGGAGAAGACAGCATCTGGGATTATATACATTTCGAAATTCCCAGCACAATCTTTTGGGACTTGATTTTATTGAGCCACTTGACATCCCACTCAATTTGTTCGGCAAAGCAGCATAAAAAGAACAACAAAAACAGGATATGTGTCAGAATTCAGATCGACCACTATCAGTCGGTACGCCAGTGTTTGTGAGGAGTTACAGGCCTGGGCAACCAAAATGGACACCAGGTACCATCCAAAAGAAAAAAGGACGATTTGTCTATAGTTTACAAGTAGGAGATCAACATTGGGCACGACACAAAAACCAATTGCGTCCTAGGTACACCAACAACACTAAGATAAACAACACGTCTAACATTCAACAGGACTTACTAGGTGGACACATTTGAACCACCGGCTATAACCACCTGTCGAACAGACAAATATAAACTAGAGCATTGCAGAACCTAGAAAGAACCGGCCAAAGCGGAATAGAATTAAAGTGAAGCACCTACAAATTAACAACCCCTAGCATGATCGTTACAGATAATTGTCTTTAAAAAAAATTTAAAAAAGAAGAAAAAGGGTGGTATTAGGATCACCATAAAAAGAGTCAAAAGTTATCTCCCCTGGATCATTCACGGGAGTTAGCTTGCCTGCGAATATGTGCATGCTGGGAGACAAGAAGAAGGGACTTCTGGTAGAAGCTAGCAAACACGGCAGGCAAAACTCGTCCAGGCCTTCTATAAACACATCGTTAATTCAACATCCACAACTGTTCGCTGTACTCATGTTTCCACAATAATAAATTCCCTATTTAATTCCAATACTCGGCCAGTAAGTCATTTTTTCCATAACGGTTTTATTTTGTCATGTTAAAAACATAACATACTATGAATTTAGTATATTATTTATTGAAATTGTTTTCAAAACATCGGCTAATTGCCAATTAATTCAAACTTTTAAAAATTATGTATGATAAGAATTTCTTTTAGGTTGGCTCATATATTTTAATAATTTACTAAATGCCTGTAAGAATATAATAAAAAATTGTTTTTACATTTATTTCCTTGTATATCGGTAGGGTTGGATTTCTAATCATATTAATTTTTAGAATCTAAAATAATTCTTGTAAAAAAGCAATCTGATATGTTTGTAGAGTTGAATATATTTTTTGTAAATTCACAGAAAGAAAAATTGATAAATGCCCTTTCATCTTTTGTTTAGGTTTTATTTCAATTTAAAAAAAATAAAAGCAGCCTTTTGAACAGAGAGGACTGAGGTCGAGAAAATTTATTATAGTCTACTTGATATCATGGCCTTCCTACGAAGAATTGCTTAATTGTCTGGCCAGTTCTCTTCAAAAGTTTACACTGACCTGTGAGGGAGTGAGTTTTGTTTAACGGCATATGAACCACAGTGGGTCATTTAATGGCAAAAAGGTGGAGTTTTAGGGCAGTTTTTGATGTTCGTTTATAGAGATAAGGTTAATTTAGTCAGATTTTAACGAAAATTTTGTTTTTATTTTTTATTTTAGGAAACTGAAATGAATGTCAAACCTATATTCTTACCAGAGTGAACTTTTCTACCACTATAATATTTATATGCATTACGAATATACCTTTCACTATTTGTTACACAAATCAATTGGAATGACTATATACAATGCATATCTAAATCCGCTGCTAAGAAAGTCGGTTCTCTGTGTAGGGCCAAGAAGTTTTTCCGTCTGAAACAATCCTGCACATATATAAATCTACCATCCGCCCCTGCGTTGAATACTGTCTGAGTTTTGTTTAATGACATATCAACCTCTGTAGGTTGTTTAATGCCAAACAAAAAAAAAAAAATTAAGGTATTGTTTTATGTTCGGTTATAGTGAGAAGGTAGATTGAGTCATATTTTAATGATTTTTTTTATTTTAGAAAACTGAAAATTTCTTCTAGTTTTGTATTGTAAAATGTTTTGCTGAGAATATTTTTTCCTTCAAAAATGTGTAATGATAATAATTATTTTTTCGAAAATGTATTGTTGGTATTATTTTTCTTTCAAAAATGTATATATTTCCATAAAAGTTTGTTTTTGTACTTTCATAGTGTTTGGATCCCACTTTAGGGGTTTAACTATTTGCTCATAGCTGGGACCCTAACAGGTGCAACCACACCAGGTCAGGGTAGACCTGGTAACCACAGCAATTAAGAGGGAGTTCTATGCTCCTCACAACCTCCCAATCACAGGCCTTGCTGACGGATGCAGTTTACCGTCATACCCAGGACCTGCATTGAATACTGCTGCAATATCTGGTCTGGTGCTACTGATATCCGCTTAAGTGTCCTGGACAAAATCCAACGGAGAATCTGTTATGTGATCGATCCCAATTTAACAGCTCAGATACAGTATCTTTATCACTGGCGCAATGTGGCTTCCATGTGTATCTTTTTTACAAATACATTCACGGCCTTTTCTCCGATGAACTTAGCTCCCTGGTGCCCCCTATGTATGAATTTACACGAGCCACAAGATTAACAACTAGGACCCACCCTTTTACTGTGAAACCAATGAATTGTAAACGCAAATTCTACTCCTTCGGTTTCTTTTCTCGCACTTCCCGACTGTAGAATTCCCTTCCGGTTAATTGCTTCCCTGACAGCTACAATCTCCAAGAAATTAAATGTAAAATCATTAGTCATCTCCTATCTCATGTTCCTGTCTTCGTCCACTCCCATCTCATCAGTATTATTATCCTTCTCTTACCCGCTTCCTGACAGCCCCTATAACTCGTCACTCTTTCTCATAACTTTGTTCCTATGTAACCCCCTGCAAAACAGTGGTAGTAAAATACCTTGCTTGGGGCTATATGATTATAGAAATAAAAAATTTTTTTACTGTTATAATGTAAACATAAAGTGGGAGATCAATTCTACATTACAATCAATATATAAACTGATCCCTCTTTTATGACCAACAGTGACCCTTTTCTTACCCATTTCCTGACACTCCCTATATAACCTGTCACACTTTCTCATAACTTTCCTGCTATGTAACCCCCTGCAAAACAGTGGCAGTAAAATGCCTTGCTTGGGGCGATATGATTATAAATAAAATTTTAACGTATGAATACAAGGAAAATGTGGCGAAAAATGTTTTAATTGTAATGTTTTTTAAAGGGAAAACGATCAGGCATTTGTTGGCTTCTATGTTTTTAGTGATACTTTGTTTGATTCAGGTGTTTGCCCAGCTGCTGTGCGCTTCTCGTCTTGGTTTGTGCCAGTGCATCGTCCGACCTGTCTATTCGTAATCAGCCGGGAGATCTTCACCGAACAAACTGATACCGCTCAACGGTCTTCAGGTGAATTATAACTTCCTGAAAGGGAGATAATCACTCTTTGCATAATTTTTTACTGACGTTTTCTTGACAGTTACTATTGCTGATTTTAAGCTGTCTAAAAGCATGTCTTCCTTTCCGGTGAGCTTCTCTACAAATTTAATACAGTTTGAAACCCTAACCGAAAATGGATTTACGATAATGACTCTGTAAGATACAAGCGGGTAGATATGGATTTACAATAGTTATAATCTTATATAGATGTTCAAACACGTGTATTGTCTAAATAAAATATTTTAAGGTGGAAAATATATATGTATATAAAGTTATTTACATTTTTTTAAATAGTAGTAGACTAGCAGTATAGCCTGGCGTTGCTCGAGTGTAATGAAAGGTTTAAAATTAATTCATGGTCCTGGAGCTCAGACACTTTGGACGTTGGCACGAAAGACTAAAAAGCAATAGTTGTTTCCAGTTAAAGCGAAACCGTAGACTGAAAGAAAAATGAATGGATGTAAGTCAAATTTTGATTTCCTGGTATCGATATCAGATAAGATTTTTTCGTCGTAAACGGAATTTTGAAAGCTAAATAAGTCCTTTGGGTAAATGGTATCATGGCTGAGAAGAACTACAATTATACCTACTTAGAGCCAAACCCGAAGCAAAAACTAAAATAAAGGGTTGAAAAAATACAGACATACAGGCAGATAAACAGACACACACACAAACACCTTGCCTTTTATATATATATATATATATTATCAATTTTCTGCACAGTTGTAAGAACTGCAACCATGAAAGTTCTGAATATCGTTTCTTATGTATTTTTCTATGAGTGTATCAAATTTGATTAAAATCGAACCACTCTTTCTATAACCAGATTTTTTCGATTATCGACTTTCGATATTTATCGGGGGTACCTCGACACAAAACCTAGCTAAAAACACTTGCAGACGTTTATACTACAACTGTGTAAATTTTCAAGAAAATCGGTTCTGCCGTTTCTAAGTCTATAGGTAACGGACACACACACACAGGCACACACACACATACACACACACACATACATACAGACACGCACATACACACCAGAGACAAATTTCCATTTATTATATAAGTTTAGATAAGTCCGGTCTTTATAAATATGTATGTGAGTGTGCGAACACAATATTTATATGTGGCCATAGAGGATGTGTGCATGCGTATATATGTAGGTGTGCGTATAGACACATTTGTATGTAAGTGAGTATGCGTGGGTGTGTTCCTATGTAGTCTTATATTTGTATATCTAATCATGTGCTTGTAAGTGGCGTGTAATGGTTTTATTGTCGCTACCTCCGCTAAATGAACTTTCTTCGCCTGGTCGTAATGACTCTTAAGCAAGACAAGGCCAAAATATCCGTTCCTGATCATGTTACTTGATTTCCATTTCATGTTAGAAGAAATGTTTATTCCGGGAAAATATTTTTCCCGAATCTAACGAAAATAATGTGGTCGGATGAAATAGGCTAATTTAGTTCATAGAAATGAAAACACTATGATGTATAAAAATATACTTTTATAGAAATATATACATAACTATAGATTTTTATATAAAACATTTACAGTTTTGAAAAAAATATTACCATCAATACATTTATGAGGGAAAAGAATTATTGCCATTATACATTTGTGAAGGAAAAAATATTGCCAGCAATACGTTTTTGAATACAAAATTAAAAGACATCTTCAGTTTTCTAAAAAATAAAAAATAAGATATTTATTACAATGTGACTAAATCAACTTTCTCACTATAACCGAACATTAAAAACTACCTTAAAATCCTACCTTTTTGGCAATGAATAACCCACAAAAGTGGATATGCCGTTAAACAAAACTCAAACTCAAACTTATTTATACAGTCGATAACTCCTCTTCACATACGTCTCGAGAGGGATTTTGGCCCAGCCAGGCAAATTAAATGTATCTCGACTTAACTCATTTACTGAACTCGTTCTTTTTCTTTTTCTTTTTTCAGATATGTTTTTTCTTTTTTGTCTGAACAAAAACAAATCCGTGAAAACTAAGAAAAGAAAATTGAATTTTGAGTGTCGAAATTTTAACAAAGGCTGGACATATAGCTATTTTCAGCAGATCGGAAAATGTGTTAGTTGAAATTTTCAAGATATTATTGACGTGAAGAAAGATTCAAATATAAAACTGCACAAAGGAACCCGTCATAATAATTACAATAATTTTGCTGGAAAGACACATGAAGACGATGTCTCAGGGCTGAGAATGGAATTTAATTATAGAGTCACTGCTTTTAAATAAAAGAAGTCAAAGAAAATGACAGAAACTCCTGCTAACTACGAGCAGTCAAAATTATTTATAAAAATAATAAAAACTTTTAGTGATGAAGAGTTCTTCAAAGAATGCATGTTGAAGGTTGTGGATAATGTTTGTTGAAGAAGGAATTATTTTCTGTGATCAGCAAGAAAAGTAGCAATTGAAGACTTTGCTGCGAATGCTAGAATGTCTTCGAGTATTTAACAAGAATGTTGAGTATTATTCCACTGCCATTAATGAAATCAGAGATATGACTAATACTTGTCAACTTGTAATGTTTGTGAGGTGGGTAACACAAACATTTGATATTGTGGTATCACTTGTTCTAGTAATTTCTATAAAAGACACTAGAACTGTACAAATTTTATTGAAACATGACGAAATTGGTAACCAAAAGTTTCTGGATTTATTTAAAAAGAAGACAAATCACTAAAAATCATTTTAACTAATTTGTGGTAGCAGAATGTAAAAATAACATGACTGTTTTGGTTAGGTACCGTTTTTGCTGTATAGAAATGCCTCATATTGGAAAAAAAGTAACTGTTTTCTGTATATATGATATTTTCTGTATATATGATAATATTTTTCAAGGTGAATTTGTCAGAACCTATCAATTCGTATTTAAAACAACAAATATTTGTTTGTTTATTGAGAAATATTATTTTTTTTTAAAAAATTAGACATTAAGTATAAAAAAACACGATTAAATATCGCAAGATAAAAAAATTAATTTCATCAAATCATTTAATAACCGACACAGTAATTAAAAAGTTACTCATCCCTCACATAAGGGCAATGTAAAAATTGATCCTTTATTAACGTATTACTGATAAATGGTATTAATTATAAATGTCATAAGTTACTTTGAATTTTTCTTATATGTTGTAAAATCCAGTACTTATATTTTAAATCTTCTGACTCAAAAATACTTTTTTCTTACAAAAATAGTTTATTTAAGGTGACTGGCATAAATTGCTCGGCCTAGCTAAAAATTGATGGATATTGAAAGAAAATGACATTTATTAACTGTACTTTGCGATCAGCCAAGATCGAAAATAAATCTTTTTTCTAAAAGTGAGACCTTTCAGTACATCAAAATCGGTAACGAACCATGAAAATCTAAAATTAGCTAAAAAATCGTGTTGCGTTTCTTTGCACTAAAAATAATTTTGACCAATGTTAATGGCCTAACCACATATGGACCACCAGAAATGGACAGATATAAAAAAGAGATTTGTTGCGTTACTCCAAAACCACGTTTGTATTGATCACAAACTAATCCAACTTCCTTGAATTATCCATCAGGATGCTTTAATGTCGTATCATTTAAACAATGCCTTTGAATCTTGAGGACATCATAGAAATGGTTATTGAAATATACTTTCAATTGGGCTAAAACGTCAAGAATTTCAAGAATTTCAAAAACATGTTGAAACAGTATATGGCGACCTTATATATTTCTCAATTATCGATGGCTTAGCTGGGAAAATAACTTATGAGAGAAGCTTTGAAGTTGAGAAAGCATGGAGAGGAAAGACCAATATAATTCTTACTTTTAGAATCAAGTGTGTAATTTTTAAAATTAGCATTTTACGTGGATGTCATAACGAACATGAACAATTTGAATCTTGAGCGTCAGAGAAGAAGAAAAAGTTCATATGAAATGTTTCCTCAAATGACTGCAATTGACAGAAAAATTCAACTGCAGAAATCATGATTTTAGAAGGGAAGCTAATCTCACTTTTTAAATCTCCAAAATCAAAATTGATATAAAATACCAGACACCTCCGCGATATTTATAAAGGATTTGAGAAATGAGTTTTAATCATTGACTTCTGATAATATGCGAATTAATTTAAATTAGTTGGTATGATTTACAAAAGCAAATATCAATCATGTCGTATTAATGTGCCCGTTAAAGTGACTCAATTTACAGTGCCAAAAATATTTTAAATCAAATTTTCATTTCGAATCAAATGCTGCTTTCTATAAGAAATATAATTTGACAAGCAAAACAGGTCTTGGTTGAATAATATGAGAAATCGAAAATGAATTATACTGAAAGTTGATTAATATCAAGGTTACATGACGACCCCCAGGGTGATATTTTGCTCCTGTCATCGACAAATATTCCACCAGATGTGGATAAGTAAACAATGAGTAGAAAGAAGTATCTTATTAACATACGGCGTTGCTCGGGAGTAATGAAAGTTTTAAAACTAATCCATGGTCCTGGAGCTCAGACTCTTTGGACGTTGGCACGAAAGACTAAAAAGCAATAGACTGAAAGTAAAATGAATGGATGTAAGTCAAATTTTAATATCCTGGTATCAATATCAAACTTTCTGCACTATTGTAAGAACTGCAACCTTGAAACTTCTGAATATCGTTCCTTATGTCTTTGTCTATGAGTGTATCAAATTTGATTAAAATCGGACCATTCCTTCTATAACCCGATTTTTTCGATTATCGATTTTCGATATTTATCGGGGGTACCTCGACAGAAAACCTAGCTAAGAACACTCACAGATGCTTATAGTACAACTGTGTAAATTTTCAAGAAATTCGGTTCAGCCGTTTTGGAGTCTATAGGTAAAGGACACACCCGCACGGACTCACACACCAAATTCCATTTATAAATAAGTTTAGATTTGTCATTTTTTTTTATAATCACTTCACCCCAAGCAAGGCAGTTTTACTGCCACTGTAGCGCAGGGGGTTACAATGAAGAAAGTGATGAGAAAGAGGGGTTAGTCATAGGGGATGTCAGGAAGCGGGTAATAGACGGATGAGGAGACCGGTGTAATGGAGGTGGAGTGAAATATTCCTCTATATATTCCTCTATATTCCTGGAGATTGTTGCTGTCGGGGAAGCAAGGATATGGAATGGAATTCCACAAGCAGAAAGTTCGAGAAAAGAAGCCATAAGAGTAGAAATTGCGGTTACATTTTATCGGTTTCACTGTAAAAGTGTGGGATCTAGTTGCTAATCTAGTAGCTCGTGTAAATTTATACGTAGAAGGCACCAGTAAGCTAAAGTCATTGGAGCAGAATCCGTGAAAATATTTGTAGAAGAGGCACAGGGAAGCCATGTCACGCCGGTGAGAGAGTGACTGCAGCGGAGCTGACAAGTCGGTGTCGATCACATTAGGGATTCTCCGTTGGATTTTGTCTAGAACCTTGAGGTGAACAGCAGGGGCACCCGACCAGATGTTGCAGCAGTATTCAATACACGGGCGGATGGTAGATTTATATATGTGCAGGAAAGGTTCAGATGAGAAAAACTTCCTGGCCCTGTGAACCTACCTTCTTAGCAGCAAATTTAGCTATGGAACTTGATACAGTCATTACACTTGAAGTCACTGAGAATGTTAGGCCAAAGAGGCGTAGTATTTTGCTCTCAGGGAGGCTAGCCTGATCAGTGCTAATAGGGAGGAGGTGCGATTGTTTATGATGGTTAATGGATAGCAGCTTCGTTTTGGAAACATTAAAATTTACGAGCCATTTCTTACCCCAGTCCACCACAGATTGAAGGTCCTTCTCAAGCCCGGCAGCGAGCTTAGCTTTGTCAACCTCAGTAGATTTTTGATCGAGACGAGAGTAAACATCTAACTGTATTTCAATTAATGGAAAGAATTTGTATTTTTGCTGATTGTGTTGTCACCTGATTATTTCTGCAGTAAAATAATTAATCTTATTTAAAGAATATAATATTAACTTCTTTGATTTTACGTTAAACCTTCAGTCAAAAGCAGCCTTATAGACGGAGCGGTTTGAGTTTGAGAAAATTTATTATAGTCTACTTGATATCATAGCCATCCTCCGTGGCACTGCTTTACCTGTTGTGCTTTTTTTTCTCTTTTATGTGCCATGTCCCTTCAGGACGTAGACGATCATAGCTTTCCCACGTTTCCCTATTCTTAGTGGCTCTTAGCACGCTTTCTTCCTGTTATTTCACCGAAACCCTGCTCTTCCATCCGACCTGATCAGGCTCTTCAACTATGTTATTCGCTGATTTCTCCGGTCTCTCTTTCCCTCTATCTGACCTGTTAGTATCAGATTCTTCAAGCCTTCTTTCCTCATCACATGTACCGGGAACTTCAACTATCTCTTCCTGATGTTCTGTATAATTTCCATTTAGCTTCCAATCTCATCGTTGCTGACATGCTTAATCCATGATATTAGCATCATCCTTCTGTAGAATTAAATTTCAGTTGCTTTATGTTTTTCCTTCATCTTTGATGATATTGTCCTGCATACGCTGCCATACTGAAGGCCTACTCTTTCCAAAAGTTTACACCGACCTGTGATTTACAGTAAAAAATGATATCAGATTATAAAATGAATTCAATAATGTCTTTCCATATTACTTTGTGTTTAAGGAAAACTTATAGATAATGTAGATTTTCTATTAAGATCTCAGCTACTGAAGTGCATTTTTAAATGGGTTTAAGCGAAAGGTTAATTAAGAATAACATTTACAGTTTAATGATTATCTTTATGTGTAATATACGCCCTAATATTACATCATTGCAAACATTGGTACTCGATTAGAAATTTAATAAGTTATATTTTACAAACTCAAATGTCTTAATTGCTTTTAACAATGATATATATGAGTTTTTAAAGTCAATATATCTCCCATCATTCTAGAAGCTTGTGGGTCGCATTTTTGTAGGAATGTGTTTTCGTTTCAAAGATTTGTGTGGAAGTTTTCAACAGATGGTAAAAAATTGTCATTTAAATTATTCTATATTAACTGAAACAAATGAAAATCCGAGAGTGACAGTTCAGCAAGAATAGGTTTTGGAGCTTCCAGAAGAACTGTTTTGCAATATAGTGTCTTGCATTGTCAGGAGAGATGATGCCACATTTACGATTTGCCCAAATCTACCGTTTTTCTCGAATGGTTGCTTTGAGATTGATGAGTTGGTCGCAAGCCTTCTTTGCATTTATCTTTTCACCGTCTGGCTGAAGCTCAAAAGTGGTATCAGTAATCCTACCAAATGGGCAGCAACATGTTTATTGGGTTTAAGCCCGCTTTAGTTGAGTGTTCTGCACATACACAAGCTTAGTTACAGGTTCATTTTTGCGTCAAACCTCATCGTAAACGAACCCGTTTTTATCGTCTATGAAAATACACACGCCGTCATGATGAGCGGTGATATAACGCGCAGTAGCTGTCTCCCTGGCAATCGGGAAAAGTGTAAGATATTCACTAAGTTTTGAAAAAATCGGTGACCACACGCCGGCGTGATGAGACGAGAGTCAGACGCCTATCCGACTACCACGTGTCGCTGTGACTGGACGAGCAGCCGTGGTGAGCTAGCGAATGGTACAAAATTATCAAAATTTGAAAAAAACAAAGTCGAAAATGGAATTAAATTGCTTAATTCTTTATTTCTTCACTTCCCCGATGTAATAAAACCAGTTTAGTTTTATTTTGGATGAATATGTAGAAAAAAGCAAAGATTGTTACACGAAATGGGTTCACTGCATTTGTTGGCAGGATAAACCACACGCACGCATTTGTGACCATTTCTAAAAAATATCATTTTAGTAGCGTAACTTCAAAGTAATTGCCTCAGAAACACGATCACGTTTTCTTTCTGTTCCATTAGTGAATGGGGCATTTACGTGTCGAGTTTAGAAACCAAACTTATTCTCTTCAAATAGCAAAGGGCAACTCGATATATCGATTTTCATTCTCTTAACAATTTCTTCCGTTTAAATCTTGACTCATCCTTCCATTATAGCAAGCAGAGCATTTTAAACTACATCAGAAGTTCGTATTTTCTATTTCAGGTTTAAATTATCATAAAAAATATATTACAAATCACTTTATCACCGTATGAACAGCAGGATTATAAAGAAAGTAAAGCCTGTGAATATTTATCTGTGTCACAGTTACGACACTTACTATTTTCCGAAATTTATAGAGCCTAATACAGCGAAAGTGCAACCATTCATCCTCAATATTTAAGAAATTAATATTTCAACTTTTCATAATTCAACAATGTCTAATTTGCAACTGAACGATACAAGGTTTAAATCTAGAACACATCAGAGATCCGCCTTACGGCCTATCATGTTGCATACACCGGTTCTCGCTCGATCACCGAAGTTAAGCAACGTTAGATGGGTGACCGCTTGGGAATACCAGGTGCTGTAAGCGTTCAGTGACGGATGTGCGTCGTGGTGCAGTGGATATCGGCTTGGAAAGAGAAATCAGTGAGCCGAGTTCGAATTCCAGCTGAATACCCTGCATTCACTTAAGCACTGGTACCCTTGGGAAAGGTATTAATCCGTCCCTTCCCTCCAGTTATGAGTTAAATAACAAGAATAGGACTTGGGGACCGTGCCCTTAAAAACAAACCCCAATGAATCTTGATATTCGAAAAGAAAAAGAAAGTATTACTAGACACAAAAACTTATATAAAATCAAAAATAAATTGTTGAAAGAAAAAGGTATTACCAGCAATAAATAAAATAAATATTTAGTTAGCAATAAATGACCCGCCGAAGTCTACGGCTATATCGTGATGAATACACCGGGTTCCGTCCGATCACCGAAGTTAAGCAACATCGAGTCTAGTCAGTACTTAAATGGGTGGGTGACCATTTGGAATACCAGGTACTGTAAACGTAAGGACCAACAATGGTCCACCGGTTTTCCAGGTTTCCAGGTTTGGGGGTTGGGCGCAGGGCTAACAACCCTGTTCTGTAAAACACAGTTTGTTACAGAAACAGCAACAAAGTTGCTGCCCTATGCACCATCTGGGTGTGATAGATAAATGATGAACTGACCCGCCGAGGTTGATTTGCCATAAAAACAAACCAAACAACATCAGAGACCGTCACCAAAACAAATACGAGAATCAATTTGTAGCCTTTTTAAAATACAATAAATATGGGGCACAAACTTTTATATTGAACTCAGATAGCGGAAAAAAAATGGTAGAAATTAAGGAATGTCAAACATGTATTGTACCCCGAATTAACTTTTTTTACCACTATATTATTTCTATACAATACAAATGTACAAACTACTATTTGCTAGACAATTACAAAAATTTAACATTTGAATAAAGTGGTGCGAAAAGTGTTTTAATTGTCTTATTATTTTAGGTCAAAATGACCAGGCCGGTGGTGTCCCTATGTTTTTAGTGGTACCCTCTTGATTCCTGTGTTTGCCCGACTGCTGTGGGCTTGTACTGATGCCCAGTGTTCTGCCAGTCTACACAATCAACAGGATGTTCTTCACCGAACGGATTGACGTCACTCACCGGTCTTCACGTGAAACGCAATATAAAAGACATTCCGTCCTCTTTGGCAAGGAACGGAAGCAAGAGTTGCGCTCAACCCTTGCTCATTTTATTCTGAATTACTGTCTCGAATTAATCCAATCTTGATATTTGCTAAATTCTCTTTGCATATTTTTTAAAAGGGAATCTGATAGAATGCTCGCAGGAAAATCAATAGGACATCGTGTCTCATCTACGTTTTCTAGTCTGCGATGTTTATTTACTGTCGCCTATCGGTTATTATTTGCGCGAAAGTGAATGCAATGGATTCAACTAGAGTTCGAATTCCAGCTGAATCCATTGTATTCACTTACGCGCAAATACCCTTGGGAAAGGTTATTAATCCGTCTCTTCCTTCCAGTTATGGGTTAAATAGCAGGGCAGATTTGGTTCTGTAGCCTTGGTCGGCAACCAGTCTACCGCAGAAAGCAATGGCAACCTAGTGCGTGAAAATCTTCTGCCCAGTCAGTCATGTCTCTTTCGAGACATGATCGCCCAAGCGTGTTTCACGTATGGCACTTAACTGACTGATCTGTTGGAGACGCTGCGACGAAAGAAAAAATAAAAAATTAAGAAATAGCATAAAATATTTAGTAACTTTTTATTACAATGTTTCATCGAAAAAATAATTCAATGTATTAACGTACTAATGGTACTATTACTACTAATATTGCTGATATGATAAAATATGACTGTTTTTTTTATTATAAAAATTACTTTTAAAAATGAATAACATTTGGATTCTACAATTTGGGCTGAAAGATGTAAAGCACAAAATCTGAATTATTACATGAAGGATCCATCTTCAAGCATATATATATATATTCATTAGTAAGTGCAGTCATAGAGCGAATTTTGTGAACATTTAAATTTTAAATTCTAATTTTAGTATTTTTAGAAGATTAAATATAAATCTTTTGTTTTTGATAAATTAATTTAATTTTTAAATAGTAATTTTAAATACTCTACCTTACTCTCCCTGTCTCCTTTTGATTATCTACCTTTATAAAATATGGATTATTTTACTAATTAATCCCCAATTTCTTCTACTAGTATATATATCTTTTTCACAACATAAATTTTATAAATCTTTTATAAAAAGAATTTAATATTAATTTTAAAAAATTCTTTTAATTATATTTTTATTTAATTTTTATTTTTAATTTTAATTTTAATTTTTATCTTTATTTTTGTTTTAGTTTATCTATATCTAGATGAATCTTTAATTAGATTAACTTAATTAAATTAATTTAAATCTGATAGCTGCTTTTTTCCCCTGAATGTGTTTTTCTAAAAAAATCTTTTTTCTAATACTTAACCCATTTATAAACGCTAGTTTTGTTTGACACGTATTGAGCATCTCTAAAATATGGAAATTTTTCTTTTTTTTTCTTTTCTTTTTCTTTATCCATCTTAGTCCGTCCCTCCATTTCCTTCTGTTTTGTTTAACCCAATTCTCAATTTAACACCACTTCCTATTCCATCCTTTAACCCCTTGTTAGGGCGCCGCTCCTACTTGACTACAAATGGACTGTTCCCATTGCTATATATAGCAATGGTGGATTCTCTATAGGAGAGTCGGTACAGAGTCACTAGACTGACGACTCTACGACACTGTCAGCCCTCTGCCTTCGGGTAGAGGGCGCTCTCTGCTTCCGAGCAGAGAGCAATAACCTAGTCGTGGTTCCGCCGAAGGGTAGAACCACGACTGGGGAAAAATAGACAGATATTTTTGGCCCGGCTATATGGCCGGGAATACCCACTATAAAATGACCATGTGTCACATCCAGCCTACGTGGGAAGGCTAGTAAATAGAGTCGTACAGAGTCACTAGACTGACGACTCTACGACACTGTCAGCCCTCTGCCTTCGGGTAGAGGGCGCTATCTGCTTCCGAGCAGAGAGCAGTAACCCAGTCGTGGTTCCGCCGAAGGGTAGAACCACGACTGGGCAAAAATAGACAGACATTTTTTTGCCCTGCTATATGGCCGGGAATACCCACAATAAAATGACCATGTGTCACATCCAGCCTACGTGGGAAGGCTAGTAAATACAGTCGTACAGAGTCACTGGACGATTCTACGACACTGTCAGCCCTCTGCCTTCGGGCGGGGGGCGCTCTCTGCTTCAGAGCAGAGAACAGTAACCCAGTCGTGGTTCCGCCGAAGACAGACATTTTTTTGCCCTGCTATATGGCCGGGAATACCCACAATAAAATGACCATGCGTCACATCCAGCCTTGCGTGGGAAGGCCAGTAAATACAGTCGTAAAGAGTCACTTGAGAGTCTCTAATGAGTTACTGAAGAGTCAGTGCGAGTCAGTGAAGAGTTAGTCACACTTCCAGTGGCGTACCGGAAGTAATCACGTATACACACGTCTTACGACGGATTGGACTCTTGTATCTTTCTCTTGTAAATATTACTAATCACTTCTGTACATACTAACCGTCTTTCTGCGGAATACAACTTATATTCTGATTCTGTTGTTGAGTTATTCATTTATACTTGGCGACATACCAGTGGCGACGAAGATGTTGGAAGAAAAAATCGTCCCACGACATTTAACAGTGGCGACGAAGATACGTTAAATTACTTCGAATTTATGCAGAGGTGAAAACCAAAATTCGTCACACAACATAATTGTGGCGACATAACACCCCTTCCCCTTGTAAAGCCAGACAAAGCCAAATTTTCCAAGTTTTTCACTTACAACTCTATCTAAAGGTAAAATCTAAAAATAGACGTTAATTGCTAACCGAATTTTTTGTGACGTAAAGTTCTTAATTCTTAACCGTCATTATATATATATATATATATATATATATATAGTTAGGTCTTGAAGGCTATCATAACTATCAATCACTCATATACATAGCATAAACACACACACACACACATATATGCTCAAACACACCTATAGGTACTTACACGCACAAATGCACTCACTATAATTAAAGTCAGTAGTAGCAGCGAATGATGACCATTCGTGAAAAATCACGGTTCACGAACGTGAAAACAAGCTCTCTTACCATTCTGAGGATGAGATTCTGATTTCGAAATATTAATAAATAATAATTAGGTAATACCCAACACTTTCTTTACCTTCCTTTATTTTACCAAACACGTTGTGATAGCTTTCAAGATCTAACCATACCTAATATATATATATATATATATATATATATATATATATATATATATATATATATAAAGAGAGACGATAATGAAATAATTAAATATTTGAAAAATGTGCTTCCTAGCAGGAATCTTTTTGGTGAAACGTATAATATGTTTATTTTATTTTTATTTTATTATACCGTTTATTCTAATAAATTTAGTCTTCAGAACATGAATATGAAAAACTATTTTACTAAATTGTATAAATTTTCACAGAGATCAAGTTTGCTTTGCTAACTAATTTTAAATTGATACAACTACAAATATCAAAACAAGATAAGTTAGGAGGAGGTGATAGTAGAAATAAAACATTTCAATTAATAAACTGGAGTTTTTCATAGATATGGATCTCTCGATTATTGTGAATATTTTGCATATTAAAAGATACGCACTCATCAAAAACGCATTAAACTGTTATAATAAAATAAAATGAAATAATTTGTACCACAAATTTTAGTCTAATCTAGAACTAATTTCCAGTTTTTAAGTAATTTATTGAACAGGTGAAGAGGCTCATCCCTTGTTTCCTGTTTAGGATGCGGTTTCCGGTTTTCTCTTTTCCAATCTTTTCACTCTTTTCCTTTATTATTATTTTTTTTTTCAATTGGAGTAGATAGACTAAACTATCGCCCGGTTCACACTCCACCCACATCTATTGAACAGGTGAAGAGGCTCATCCCTTGTTTCCTGTTTAGGATGCGGTTTCCGGTTTTCTCTTTTCCAATCTTTTCACTCTTTTCCTTATTTTTTTTTTTTTTCAATTGGAGTAGATAGACTAAGCTATCGCCCAGTTCACCATCCACCCACATCTATTGAACAGGTGAAGAGGCTCATCCCTTGTTTCCTGTTTAGGATGCGGTTTCCGGTTTTCTCTTTTCCATTCTTTTTACCCTTACGTAGCCCCCTGCGCATCAGTGGCGTTACCGCCTTGCTCGGGGTGATATGATTAAAAAAAAAAAAAAATTTTAAGAATATCAAATATAATGCGATAAATTGAATTTTTATTAATTTGATTTTTATCAAAAAATATTTAGTGTAATTTGTTGCATAGTTTTCTTCGGTTCTCCATATAAAATAACCGTCCTGAAAAATTGCTTCTTCATCAGGGTCTCCTTTAAATGATTTTTCTGTAATTCTTCAAATACTTCTCATTCCTTCTTTGTAATCTTATTCTGTTCGGTGGGTAAATATTAAAATGCAATAAAGAAAAATCAATTTAATTTTTAAATAAAGAAAATGAAGTATATTTTGTATTTTTGTAAAATTTCCCAAAATGTCGTAATCGTTAGCATTTCAAACTTTCATTTTTATTTAACATCTTCCCACATAATGTCAGCTTTGAAAATTTAGCCGGAGAAGTCGCAACGTTTCATTTACCTGGATGGAAGCATCATAATTAGACCAAGAAATGAGAACTTAAAGCAGGAAATAAATAAATAATACTCTATTATAGAGCCACCAGTAATCGCAATAGACCAAGTTGTTAGATATCTTAAAAATCTATGTACACTAGTTATGTTAACAGCCAGGTAAGACAACAGAAAGCGATATTTTTCTGGTTTATTTACAACCTTACAACTTCTGCCCTAAAAATATTTCTCCCTGTTAATTCAAAATCTGTGTTTTGCTTTTTATTTTCAGTTTTAGATGCTATCATATAAAATTAACATATTTATAATTACAAAAAATAAAAATAAAAATATAATTCTGGGTTTATATTCGGTAACTACACGAATAGGGCGAGGAACAGAATTTGAAATCATGGAACAATAAATCTATAATATGCATCTGATGATTGCATACTGCATAAAGTCCCAAGTCATGCTACACTATGTAGGATAATATGTATATTTATTAATATATAAATAACAGCTTTGCAATATCACACTGAGCATAGATTACTAACACCCCAAAAATCTCCATATATAATTTATATGTGAAATGTGTGCATATATATATATATATATATATATATATATATATATATATATATATATATATATAGGAAAGAATATTAATAAAAAGTTTTGAATTTAAAAATGTACTTTTTTTTGGACAGTATTTGTTTATATTTATTATTGTATTTTATATTTCAGACCGCCCTCGGTCCTTCATCAGAAACGAGTTATTTTTAAATTTGAATTAGATTTGAATGCCGCATGTTGTGAACAAACACACCACGTGATGTAAACACAAAAAAAATATTCGGACGCTATCGTGAAATACGTTTCTAATTCAAATTTAAAAATAACTCGTTTCTGATGAAGGACCGAGGGCGGTCTGAAATATAAAATACAATAATAAAAATAAACAAATACTGTCCAAAAAAAGTACATTTTTAAATTCAAAACTTTTTATTAATATTCTTTCCTATACATATTAAGACAGTATACGTGAATCATCAC
Source organism: Ascarosepion bandense (assembly GCA_037127315.1). Classification (NCBI taxonomy): domain Eukaryota; kingdom Metazoa; phylum Mollusca; class Cephalopoda; order Sepiida; family Sepiidae; genus Ascarosepion; species Ascarosepion bandense. The sequence continues at coordinate 377,168 of JBBBDQ010001348.1, forward strand.
TGTTATATATATATATATATATACAGAAAATCTAAGCAAGAGCCAACAACCTACCACGGTTTCGCCCAACGGCTCGTCAGGGAAATTAGCCAAACTCGTATTTGCGTGTCTGCAAAATTTGTATTAACAAAGGACCACGAAAATGAATATTTCCAAAGCGATGATACGCTTTACACACGAGCGATTACTTTTCGAAGCGAGAGAGAAAAGAGAGGAAGAGAGACAATACATTTGCCATTTTATTAACTGAAACAGGGCACACTAACGAGCGTATTTAGCTATTATATACACTGAATCACACTGTCGTCAGAAGACCGACCAAGAAAACAAATGTGATGAGGAGAATAGAGGCCTGGGATTTGTTTAAATAACAGATAAACAAGAGACAAAATGCAAAACATAAAACACAGCTACCGAGCTATCACATTTACATTTAAGTATATAACCTACAAATCATGCTAAAATAACACACAAGACGAAGAAAGAAAGCAAAAACAAAAAACAAATAAGGAACAACCAGATAATGCATAAATTCACAAAAGAGGAAAAAATCATACAACTAGCTCACATGTAACACAGACATAAATCTACCACATGCACAGAAACGCTTAATCTTGGTCCAAAACAAAAAAAAATCCAGCACTAATACTAACGCAGTAAAAATGGTGGATCCAATATATTAAAAAGAAGTCAAACCAAAAGTGTAAAAAGAAGGCAACTAATTATAAAACGATTACGCATTATAAAGCAATATAAAGCAATGAACTACTTAAAAATCGTAAACCACTTAAGCAATTAATCACATTGATAAGAGATCAACATAATATGAAATAGAATAATTAACTACTTATACCGAATAAGAAGGAAAATTCATAATGCGAAAAGAATCATTAATGCACGAAGATATTAAATTAGAGCAAACTTCCTATAGATATACAAAAAATTGGGAAACAACAGTGGATATCCAAAATCATGAAGAATGAAGACATAAAAAAACGCGTTCACGAAACATTGAATTTGGAAACGACGGTGAATTTATATATTTTCTTTGTTCTTGAGAATTGACCACAAATATAATAAACATTATTTAATAGATTGTTAAGACTACACGACATATTAATTATATTATTTATTGAAATTGTTTGAACAACGGCTAATTGACAAATGATTCAAACATGATAAATAAAAATATTATTTCCTCATAACATTATATCTTAGTAATTGAGTAAATGCCCTTACCTTTTTTGAATAGACAATATTTTCACATTTATTTCTTTATAAATTGGTATATGTGATATAAAGCTTTTTAATAATAATCTGATTATATAGCTTTTAGAATATAAAATTTTTGTAAATAAACAATCTAATATATTTATATATTTTGATATATTTCATATAACATCACAAAAACAGAAAATTGATAAATTCTCTTTGATCTTTATTTTGGCTTTTATTATAAATCTAACCATGAGTTTTTAAAACAATAGACATTGCTGAGAAGTGAAGCTCGTTAAAAAGACGTTGTTATGAGAAAAACTGTTTCGTTGGTCCGGGTTTGCTTATGTATGTAGATGTTATAAACGTAGCTTGGATGGGGCACAAAGCCGTATGTACGAAGCATCAAGTAAGGTATGAACTCACTATTCGGTCATAATTGAACTAGCGACGAAAGCCTACTATTACACTACGTCGGAATGCCAAGGTTCGTCTCTATATGCGTGTATGTGTGTGTATTGTTAAATGCGTTCTTTGGACTGGGAAGCGTGCTCATAGATTAAATACAAAGTCGGTGGGCCATATTTAAGCAATAAGGACGAAGCGAGAATTCCCTATAAAGGGTTAACTGAACGAGTACAATCATGTTTGTTAAAGAAACGGTTCAATTCAAAATTCTCTTCGAGTTAAGGGAACCAAATAATACCTGAAGAAATCCTAAATGGAAAACAGCAGAAATCTTTGTCATAATGTTATGAGTGTCCGCTTAATTTCTGTATAATGAATTAGATTCTTCATTTTTTTTTTTTTTTTGGTTGACCTCTCCTTGTGCATTGGGTTGACGTCTTTACTACTGGGTTAGTATATGTCACCGCTTAAAATATTTAATTGTTTGTGTTCTGTGTGTATTTATGTTAGCGGACTTTATATGTAAATTTTATTGTTTGTCATTTATGAGATAACTAGCAGTATAACCCGGCGTTGCTCGGGTGTAATGAAAGCTTTAAAACTAATGCATGGGCCTGGAACTCAGACTCAGACTCGAAAGACTAAAAAGCAATAGTTGTTTCCAGTTAAAGCGAAACCGTAGACTGAAAGGAAAAATTAATGGATGTAAGTCAAATGTTGATTTCCTGGTATCGATATCAAATTTTCTGCACTATTGTAAGAACTGCAGCCTTGACATTTCTGAATATCGTTTCTTATGTCCTTGTCTATGAGTATCAAATTTGATTAAAATCGGACCACTCCTTCTATAACCCGATTGTTTCGATTAACGATTTTCGATATTTATCGGGTGTATCTCGACACAAAACCTAGCTAAGAACACTCGCAGACGCTTATAGTACAACTGTGTAAATTTTCAAGAAAATCGGTTCAGCCGTTTCGGAGTCTATAGGTAACGGATACACACACAGATACACACACACACACACACACACGCGCGCGCGCAAAGTTCCATTTATAAATAAGTTTAGATCTTTACTGTTTTGCATAATCACATTCATCTTAGAAGCATTTTGGATGTGTCTAGCCACACTGGTGAGCTGTGATACAGCGAAACAGGCTTGTATGTGGATGACTAATATATAAAAAAAGATTTTTGATATACTACAATTTCAATGGGTAATACATATTTCCCCTTACAATGATGACCTTTGCGGCTCGTCAGAACCAATGTGGTAAAACAGTTGATCTTCAAAATATCCCCCCACCAATTTTTTTTACACAGACGCACACATGTCTATATTTAGAATAGATATTTGCAACGGTAATATACAAAAAAATTCTCGCTCATTTAAAAAGAACCCCAATGATAGAAAAAAGAAAGAATAAAGAAAAAATAGTCGATAGATAAAAGGAAAGAAGAGAAAACAGAAAAGAAAAACCCACCAGGACATCACCGTGCGGTGAAATGTGTATTAGCCATTAAAATTGTAGTATATAAAAAGAAAATTCTAAATTATATTACTCTGCTAAAGTAAATAAATGAATTTGACATTGACTTTCTTTTGAGTTACTTTCTATTGAAATTTACCTGGGAAATATACCAATTGTTCTATCTTATATATATTTGAATTGTGGTGCGGTGGATGTCGACTTGGAGGGAGAAATCGGTGAGCCGAGTTCCAATTTCAGTCGAGCAGACTGCATTCACTTGCGCACTAGTACCCTTGGGAAAGGCATTAATCCGTCCGTTCCCTCCAATTATGGGTTAAATAATTGAGGTCCGCTGTTCATGCGATCTGTGGACAGATTTCTGCACCGATTGTTTGTTATCAGCAGTTACAAAAAGTGTGGATGGTACTACACAATGCCTTCACCACTATAAACAAATCTATGTGTGGATGTCCTACTAAGGTTAAACCCTCATACATCGAAATCCATGCGAGAGTCCATAATATATATATATATATATATATATATATATATATATATATATCCTACTATATATATATAGAGAGAGAGAGCAGGAGTGTGTGAAACCGCGGTCGGTGTTGGCTCATTTTTAGATTTAGTGTACTATATATATATATATATATATATATATAAATGGCAAGATGTTTGTGTGTGTGTGTGTGTTTGTTCATCTGCCTTGTATGCCTGTATTTTTTCAGCCCTTTTATTTTAGTTTTTGCTTCGGGTTTGGCTCTAAGTAGGTATACTTGTAATTCTTAGTCCCAGCCAAGATACCATTAACTCAGATGACTTATTTAGCCTTCAAAATTCAGTTTACGACGAAAACAACTTATTTGATATCGATAGCAGGAAATTCAAAATTTGACTTACATCAATTCATTTTCCTTTCAGTCTACGGTTTCGCTTTAACTGGAAACAACTATTGCTTTTTAGTTTTTCGTGCCAACGTCCAAAGAGTCTGAGCTCCAGGACCAGGGATTAGTTTTAAAGCTTTCATTACACCCGAGCAACGCCGGGCTATACTGCTAGTTGGAAATAAATCAGCACATATTGGTTTGCTTATTGAGAAATACAATATTTTCTAAGTCACTAAATGTTTGAAACTAATACCATAAAACAAAGACAAAAAATCATTTTCCCGAAATCATCTAAAGGCAGACATCATAAAGAAGTGAAACTTAATACACATATCCGCGTATTGCTGATAAATTGTATTAATGATAATTCTTATCAGTCAATTTGAATTTTATCGAGAAATTGGAAATATCCGATATTTCTATTTCAAAAGCTTAGATTCAAAAACACTTTTTTCTCATAAAGATATAAATTGATATAAATTGCTCGGCCTACCTGAAAATAAATTGATATTGAAATAAAACAAGATTTATTAACAATATTTTGCGATCAACCAAGATCATAAATTGATATTTTTCTAAAAATGTGAAATATTAGTACATCTAAAACAGTAGCTCACCATGAAAATGTAATGTTTTCTTCATTTTTTTTTCTTTCGTTATCTGCCTTATCAAATTAGCTAAATAACGTGTTTTGTTTCTTGGTATCAAAAATTCTGTGGACCAGTGTTATTTGATTAATCACATCTTGTGCACCAGAGATGGTCGGAGATAAAAAGGGATTGGTTGCATTAATCCCAAAACCCATTTGTAACGATCAAACATTAATCCAACTTTCTTGAATTATCCATATTGTATTGAGAGTGAGAGGCAAAGGACGCGTAGTGGTTTACTCTCTGGGAGGGTAGCCTTTTCCATGCTAATGGGAGGTAAATGCGATTGTTTATGATGGTTAAGTGATAGCAGCTTCGTTTTTGGGAGCATTGATATAAAATAAGGACATCATGAAAGTGGTCGTGAAAACAATGAATTTTATTCTGTCATAGACAATTTCAAGAATTTCGAAAACAAATTGAAGCAAAATCTGGTGACCTTTCATATATTTCAAAAGCTCGGTGAATGAAATTGAAAAATGGATTAATTAGAGAAACTTGGACAAAGAGATTACTATGTGCTTGTAGAACTGAGACGTTAAAGAATTTTACTTTTATGATCTAGAGGGTAATTTCAACTTAACATTATAAGTGAATATCATGATGAACATGAAAAATTTGAATCATAAGCTTCAGAGAGAGAGAGAGAGAGAGAGAGAGAGAGAGAGGGAGCGAGATATTTTAGATGTTT